>ML682010.1:1723629-1967464 GCA_007922195.1 Podocnemis expansa
CCTTGTTAACCCTCCAGCAAACTTAGCTCACCTGGCTGGCCTAGCTGTTAAACCCAAGGTAGTGCCTAGTGTAGACGGACCGGCTCAAGTTGTGTTACAGCATGGGATCGTGCATCCTTGTTAACCCTCCAGCAAACTTAGCTCACCTGGTTGGCCTAGCTGTTAAACCCAAGGTAGGGGCTAGTGTAGACAGACCAGCTCAAGTTGTGTTACAGCATGGGATCTTGGGTCCTTTTTGACACTCCGGCAAACTTAGTTAACTGGCTGGCCTAGCTGTTAAACCCAAGGTAGCACCTAGTGTAGACAGACTGGCTCAAGTTGTGTTTGAGCAGGTGATCATGCCTACAGTTACCAGGTACCAAAGCACGGAAAGGACGACAGAGAAGTACAAAAAGGAGGACATCAGAGGACACATGGAGAAAATGGAGTGTTAATGAATATTCTTCTGTTTTTAGGAGGCCCTGGAACACTTGTCCCTAAAACTAGGGCATTCCTACCTATTTTAACCCCTGCAAGTAAAAAGCCGGGCAAAATCATGTATTTTTAAAATGCCTGCTGGACAGAGGACATGAAGGTAGACAGGAGGACATGTCCTCCTTTTGCCTGACATCTGGTAACTGTAATCATGCATCGGTGTTAACCCTCCAGCTAACTTAGGTAACATCTAGGCTGGCCTAGATGTTAAATCCAAGGTAGCGCCTAGTGTAGACAGACAGGCTCAAGTTGTGTTCGACCATGTGATCATGCATCGTTGTTAACCAGGGGCATAACTGGTGCCTGCCGCACAAGGCACATGCCCTGAGTCCTGGTGACAGTGCCCCGGGCAGAGCCCACCTCTCCCAGCTCTGTCCCCGATCTGAGCCCAGGTTGCCCACAGTGGCACCTTGCTCTTTCGTCCGGCGACTGAGTCCAGGCTGCCCACGGCAGCACCTGCCTCTCATGACCCCGTCCCCCACCAGGGATCCAAGGCCAGGCTGACAGTGGCAGGAGCCTGAGGCCGGATCGGGCCTGAGCACCGCATCATGGCCAGGGAGCAGGCCTGGGCCCAAGGGGTGGGGCCTGGGTCCAGGCCCAGGGTCTTTTCATAGGCTAGCAAAGTTCCTGTTGTTAACACTCCAGCTAACTAGTTCTTAACGTAACTGTCCTGGTCATCACGCAGGACAACACATTCATTCATTCATTCAGATATTGTCTGCCATGATCCATATTCCTTGGGTAATCATTAGGCTGGGGGGATAACAAAGGCCCGAACTATGTGCTGCTGGTGGAGGTGTGTGGCCTGGCAGGATGAAGTGGGTTGTGTTGTGTGGATTGAAGGTTTATAGTTTGATTGGGAAAGGGAAATATACCATTGACTTGACCATATGTATTTGTTAGAGGTGAGGCATCATCACGGAAAGGGGCTGAAAGCTTTTTAGCTCTCAGACACCTAAGGGTAACAATTTCCCTGTTAACTTGTTAGTAAAAGGGAAGACAAGCAAAGAGAGACTACATTTGTTTTGATTGTTGTGAGGGCAAAATTCACCTTCATAAAGTTCACACTATTATTAAAAGGTAAAATAGGGTTAAATCTATGGAAAGTTCTAGTCTGTGGTTTGTTTTGAAGCCATGAGATTATTTTCCATGAGGTGAACATTTAAAGTGGCACAGTCAGGTAGTTAAAGAAGTAAGGAGTCCTGTGGCACTTAAAGACTAACAAATTTATTTATTGTCAGAGGCGTCGCTGTCCTGGGGAGGGGCCTGGGCCCAGGCACCACCCCTGGCCCACAGGCTGCGCCCCCTTGTCACAGGCCCCACCCTCTGGCTGGGGACAGGGCCGGAAGCCAGCATGGGCAGCCAGGCCCCACATCCCCTGCCGGGGACGGGGCCACCACCGCCGCGGGCGGCCGGGCCCCGGATTCCCCACTGCGGCTGCGGGTGGCCGGGCCCTGGATCCCCGGCTGGGGATGGGGTCACTGCGGCCGCCGGCGGCTGCACCCCAGATTTCCAGCCCAATTGGGCTGGAGACCGGGAGGAGGTGGCCCCACCAGATCTGGGGCACCGGCGCCGGGATTCAGGGCACATGTGCCGGGTGCCCACCACCAGCAACGCCCCTGTTTGTCGCATGAGCTTTTGTGGGAGAAAATCCCACTTCATCAGGTGCTTTGAAGGTGGGGGAACTTGCCTCAGGTAAGTCAGGTGGGTTGTAGGTCTCACATCTTGTGTGCACGCAGATGGGTCTTAAAGGTTTTACAAAGCCTGGTATTAGTAGACAGGTTTTCATGAAATATTTCAATGAAAACAGGCTTTGTGTAGGTCAGGGGTCAGCAATCCCCAGCATGCATGCCAAACATGGCATGCAGGCCTGTGCACAGTGTCACGCAGAGCTCCTGGTCCTGCAGTGCAGTGATTGCTCCCTCCACTGGCCCTGCCACGTGGCTTCCAGCCCTGTCCTGGCCCCTGCTGGTCCTGATTCCCAGCTGGGGGAGAAGGGAAAAGGAGCCTGGGGCTACTGTCCCTTTCTGACCCTGCCCTTGAGAGTTTGAGGGGCAAGGCTGACACGGGGGGGGCAGCAAATTCTGCCGACCCACCGTGTAGATGTTGGACTGAGTCATTCCCCTGCAGTTTGTGATGCAAATGTTGCAGGATTGTTCTCCACCCTGGCATCTGATGAAGTGGGACTTTGCCCACAAAAGCTCATGCGAAAAATAAACTTGTTAGTTGTTAAGTCTCCACAAGATCTCTTTTTTTGTTTTGCTGAACTAGACTAACATGGCTACCCCTTTGGAACTAGGATTGTTTTAGTATATGGGAGCTGGAAGAGAAACCAGACAATCTTTTTGCATTGTTAATGGTGAAAGTTAGAGTTTTTAACTTTCAGTAGTTTTAAAGCATTATTAATAGCACAGGAAAAGAGTAAAACTAGATGAAATGTATACAGACTTTGTCATTCTGTGTTGTGTGTCTGTATGCACAAGCAATGGGGGGAGGCTTAAGATGAGCTGTGTAAAGTGAGCTAATTATTGCACAATCGTCCCTTGACCCGGTTACAAGACAATTCTATTTTGGTCCTGTCACTCTGTGATTCCATCTATGATTTTGTGATCAGCTGCAAGTAACTCTCTTTGCTTTATGCCTATACAGCAGTTTTTCTGTTCTCACAGATGTAAGTTTGCATTGATCCTTTGCAGCCATTCAAAAATTCATGGAATGTGGGAGAGATTCCAGAGGACTGGAAAAGGGCAAATATAGTACCAATCTAAAAAAAATTGGAATAAGGACAACGCAGGGAACAGAGCCGTAACTAAAGAATTCGGCGCCCGGGGTGCATTCCGATTGGAACATGCCCCTTACAACGGCTGGTGCCTGGAGCAAACAATGAGGAACACATCCTTTAATGGAGCCGCTCCAGCGTGCCTGAGCAAAGCCCCACTTGCCCTGCCATAGTTTTGGCCCTGCTGGGGAATTACAGACCAGTCAACTTAACTTCAGTACCTGGAAAGGTAATGGAGCAAATAATTAAGGAAACAATTTATAGACACCTAGAAGATCATAAGGTGATATAAATAACAGTCAGCATGCAGTTGTTGAGAACAAATTGTGTCAGACCAACTTAATAGCTTTCTTTGACAGAGTAACAAGCCTCATGTGTGTGGCTACTGAAAGGTGGGTGCATAACTCGTTGGAAAACCGGTTCCCAGAGAGTAGTGGTTCTCAATGGTTTACAGTCAAGCTGGAAGGTGTATCAAATGAGGTCCTGCAAGGGTCAGTCCTGGTTCTGGTTCTGTTCAACGTCTCCATCAATGACTTAGATAAAGGGGTAGAGAGTACAGTTAAAAGGTTTGCAGATGGTACCAAAGCTGGGAGGCATTGTGTGCTTTGGAGAGCAGCATTCAAAATGATCTGCACAAACTTGAGAAATGATCTCAAGTAAGTAGGATGAAATTCAGTAAGAACCTATGCAAAGTACTCCCCACTTATGAAGGAATGGATGGTTGCACACATACACAAGGGGCAATGATTGCCTAGGAAAGAGTATTGCAGAAAGTGATCGGGAGGGTCATGGTGGATGACCAGCTAAATAAGAGTCAACAATGTAACATTGCTGCAGAAGGGCAAACATCATTCCAGTGGTGTCAATGGGCATGGACACATGGGGCAGGGGCGCCAATGTTTTGGGGAGTGTCCCAAGCCACACCTGGGAACTGGGGGTGGCTGGCTGGGCCTTTTTAAATCTCCCAGCCTGCTGCACTCCCAGGCACATGGCCCTGGGCAGAGCAGAATGGGAAATGTGACACCACCTGTGCAGGGATGGGGTAGACTCAGTGTCTCACAGTTCCCCCTTGAGCTCAGGGGGGTGGCCAGGGGAAGGGGCTCAGAGTTGGGGAGGTGCACTGGGCGGAGGGAGCAGGAGATGGGTTCTGGGGCTCAGTGCATGGTGACAGGAGCTTGGTGCACAAGTCCTGGGTGGGAGGAAGGCAGGGGAAGGTGCATGTCACTGGAGGAAGGGGAGGCCAGGGGAAGAACACTGAGGGGAGAGGGAGGAGAGAAGATCCAGACCCTATGCCTTGAATCTCTGCAACACTCTAGGATGTATTAGCAGGGATGTTTAAGCAGGACCCAAAATGTAATTCTTCCACTGTACAGCTGCTGATAAGCCAGGCCATAGCTATGGCAGGGCAAATGGGTCGAAGCCCCAGGCGCAAATCTGAGGGGGCACCAGACCCTTCCTGGCCCTGAAGAGGAATCTGCCTTAAAGGCACATTCCTCGGGATACCGGGGAAGGCACTCCGCACCCAGCTCTGGCTGCAGCAGGGGAAGGGGCTCCCCAGGGTAGGAAACCCCCGCCCAGCCCTAGCCATGGCAGGGGAAGGGACTCCCCGCCCAGCTCTGGCTGCGGCAGGGGAAGGTGCTCCCAGCCCGGCTGTAGATGCAGCAGAGTAGGGACCTCCACCCCATTGGCTCTGGCCGCTGGATTCGGGGCCCAGGTGTTGGGGGGGCGCCTTGGGGCTGCTTGCCCCGGGCTCAGAAATGCCTGCTTATCACCCTGCTGGTAAGGCCTCAGCTGGGGTGTTGCATCCAGTTCTTGATGCCACATTTCAGGAAAGATGTGGACAAACTGGAGAAAGTTCAGAAGAGAGCAACAACAATGCTTTAAAGGTCTAGAAAACATGACCTATGAGAAAAGATTGAGGGAAAAAATGGGTTTGTTTGGTATGGAGGATAGAAGACTTAATGGGTGTGTTCACACAGCCTCCTTATTTCAAAACAATGGAGGTTGTTTCGAAATAAGGTTTTGGCTGTTCACATGACGCACGGTTGTTTCGAAACAAGTTAAACCTAGTCTGTGGGCGAAACAACGTTGTTTCGCAACAGTTGTTTCGAAACAACGCCATGCGAACTCGTTTTGAAACAACGGTGGTTTTGAAACGACTTGTTTCGAAACAACCGTCATCTGAACATGTTGTTTCGAAATGACGGTGGGTCGTTTTGAAATAACTGTTGTCCGGAATTGCTATTTCGATTCTGGCTTTTCTCCTTATTTCAGAGTGACTTTTTTGCTAATTTGAAATAAGTCATTTCGAAATAAGGCGTTATTTCGATATAGGGTTGTTTTGAAACAACTGTATCGAAATAACCTGCCGTGTGAGAACACAGCCAATGAGGACATGATAATAATTTTCCATACCTGAAAGGTTGTTAGAGGGAGGAGGATGAAAAATTGTTGTCCTGAACTTCTGGGGGTAGGACAAGAACCAAACTGCAGCAACATCAGTTTAAGTTGTACATTCAGAATAAATTTGGAACTGTCAGGGTAGCAAAACATTGGAACAAATTGCTCAGGGAGAATGTGGAATCTCCATCATTGAAGGTTTTTAAAAGCAGGCTAGACAAACACCTGTCAGGAATGTCTAGTTATTGTGCAGTCCTGCTTGGAGTGCAGGCAACTGAACTAGATGATCTATTGAGGTCCCTTCCAGTCCTACACTTCCATGATTCAGCCTACCCCTTGTCTGAGTTAATTCTGGGAAGGTATCTCACATTCTCCTTCAAGCGCTGCTCACATCATTCAGTTACAGGTGTCTACGTGCTGCAGCGCACGGTAGCTTGGAAGGTCTTCAGCCTTAGCCTGTCAGGTCAGGGCACGTGGCCAACGCCCCCTCCGCGCTGTGACCGCAGCTATATAGGTAACCATGACCCTGACCCTCCCAGTTCCTTTTTCCTCCCTCAGCGATGGTTTCAGATCAGCCAGGAAACTTGTGCAAGGAAGTGCCTGTCTTCTACTGCAAAATTCAAGATGCCTGGTTTTAAACCATGCTTGGGATGCTGTAAATCTTTGCCTCTCAACGATCCACACAATAAATGTCTCGCATGCCAAGGTGAGTCCCACCTCACCGAGAGCTACCTTATCTGCTAGTCCTTCAAAAGAAGGACTCCCAAAGACAGCTGTGCCTCCAATACCTTGCTGGGAGCAGCATATGCAACTCTGATGCCACCCGAGCTGTGAGTGCTCTGCCGGCTCACTGATTGGTCCAGGCACCAGAGCACTGAGACCGCCCCTCAGCGCCAAGCTCAAAGTATCAGTCAACGTCCTCGTCGGTAACGTCAGGGCACCGAACGCCTCGGTCACCAAACTGACCCGATGATGAGCCGAAAGCAGCAGTGTCAATGGCACCATCGACGCCGCAGGCCTCCGCGATGGTGCGGGCATGGGGGTCCCGGGACCTGGTCCTGGTACCACAGAAGCAACCCAGATTGACGCCAACCAGGGTACCAGGAACCCAGTCACCAAAGGAATCGGTACCACCCACTAACCCGGTACCACCCAGCCCACTGTTGATACCACAGTCTGGCACTGAGGACTGCTCCCCGGCCTCCTCTCCACGCTCCTCCCAGGACCCGGCGGTACTGTGCTCCCTAGGTTTGGGGGCCCCATCGCATCAGCGTCAGCTTCGCCCCAACCTCTGTCCGCTCTTCCCCCTCACCCAAAATGGTACCAGGGAACAGAGAACACTTAGGGAAAGGGCGCTGCAAGCCCTCCCCCTCGCCCAAACCATGACGCAAGAAGGGATCGTCGGGACCGTCTGGGCCAATGGAGCCTTCCCTTTCCACCACCGCACAGACTCCACAGCCTGGTCGAGGCCATTCTCCTCCATGCTGCCTTGAGGCTAGAGCATCTTTCAATGACTGGTTGCATGACTGGCTGGACATGGCAGCTGACAATACCTTAAATTCACGGCCCCATTCGGTCCAGTCTCCCTTGCAGATCTTGCAGACCCTGGATATGGATTTCTCAGACGATGAGCCCGACCCAGACTCCACACGTCGTAGCAGATCGCTGGCTCGCTCTTCCTCCCCACCAAATGAGCATACCTTTGAGAGACCAATTGACTGTAACGAGGACTCTTGTGTCCACCAGGATTTGCTCCGCCGCATAGCAGCAAACCTGAAGCTGGAGCTAGGGGTTGTCCAAGAGGAAACCAACCCCCTCTTCAACGTCGGGGTAGAGCCTCCTCCTGCCAAGGTGTCTGTCTCTCTCCACGAAGAAGTATACAGCATTGTCAAGGCCCACTGGCAAACCCCATCCTCGATTCCACCAGTATCAAGGGTCGCAGACTGGAAGTACCATGTCCCTCAGGACAAGGTCTCCTTCCTCTTCCAGCATCCCACTCCGGGGTCACCGGTCGTTGATGCTGTGAACCAGAAAGAAAGACAGGGCCAACCGGGTTCCACCCCCAAAAATAAGGAGGCAAGAGAACTTGACCTGTTGGGTGGGAAGGTTTACTCTACAGCAGCCTTACAGCTGCGCATAACGAACCACTCGGCCTCATGACAAGGTATATCTTTAACCTCTGGAGTGCCATGCAAGGCTTTCATGGCATCATCCCTAAGGATCGCCTTAGGGACTTCAACACGATGCTAGTGGAAGGGGAAATGGCATCCAGGGATGCTCTGATTGCTGTCTGGGATGCTGTAGACATAGCTGCTCATATGATGGCATCTGCTGTGGTAATGCGCCACTTGGCCTGGCTCCAGGGCTCAGGGCCTACCACCAGAGCTGCAGCTTACTAGTCAGGACCTACCATTTGAAGGCCCTGACCTCTTTGCTGAGTCCACGGACACGAAACTCCATGGCATGAAGGACTCGAGAGCCATGCTCTGGTTGCTGGGGATTTACAGCCCACAACCTAACGGACGCTCTCTAAAACCCCATCAACTCCTACAACAGCAACTTCAGCAGCTGAAACAACAGATTCAACTACAGAGTCCATTCCCAAGGTCCCTCCAATTTCCCCAGCACCATCTTGGGGACATGGACAAGGACAAGGTCTGTTCGAGCAAGAGTGAGAAGTCCCATGCCCCACAATCAGGTAGGCATGCCCTTTGACACTTGTCAGGAAAGAAACAGCGTTTTTGACAATTACAGTACGGGCAGCAAACCCACGACCCAACCAGTCCCCAACCACTTGCACCACTTCATCCATCACTGGGCAAACATCACATCTGACAAGTGGGTTTTCAAGATGGTTGCGGAGGGGTATCACATTCAATTCCTTTTGATCCCTCGGGGTCAGAAAACCGCCTGCTCGTCCAACTCTCGGAAACCGAGAACTGCTCCACCCACTCAAGATTGAATGCCAGAAACTCTTCTCCCTCGGAGCCATAGAAAGGGTTCCCAAGCGGGACAGGGGAAAGGGGTTTCACTCCCAATACTTCCTGGTCCCGAAGCCCAACAGGCAGTAAGCAGCCCCTGCGTTGCAGGGGGGCATGAGCATTTGAGGGGTGCCAAAAGGGGACAGCACTGTGGCGCTTCCCTGATGATGTCAGTTATCTGTGCTGGCTTTGCTCTGCTGCAGGGGGGCACCACAGTCCCCAGCACCGGCCCTGCCAACAGGGACCTTCAACTCATTTTAGATCTCAGAGCCTTAAACAAGCACATAAGGAAAATAAAGTTCTGCATGGTTTCACTATCTCAGATCCTCCCATCTCTGGCTCCTGGGGATTGGTTCGTGGCCCTTGGTCTAAAAGACACCTACTTCCACATAGCCATACGGCCCCGCCACAGGCAGTTCCTAAGATTCATGGTAGTGAACGACCACTTCCAGTTCACCTCTCTCCCCTTCGGGCTTTCCCTGGCCCCCAGAGTGTTCACAAAGTGCATGGCGCTGGTTGCGGCGTACCTGCACAGACAGAGCATAAGAATTTACCCCTATCTAGACGACTGGTTAATAGTCAGGAAATCGAGTTCCCAAGTAGAGTCCCACGTCAGAGCAGTAGTGAGGCTCTGCAACTATCCGGGCCTCCACATAAACCAAGAAAAGTAAAAACTCCACCCATCCCAGAACATAGAGTTCATAGGGGCGTGCCTAGATGCCCGCAAGGGGTTGGCATTCCCATCCCATCCAGATTTCAGTCCATCTGTACCATCATTACGGAGCTGCAGACATCTCACGTGACCACAGCACAACGGTGCCTGCAGCCCCTCGGCCACATGGCAGCCTCCACCTCAGTGATCCAGACGGCACGCCTGAGAATGAGGCCTTTCCACATATGGCCTCCACGGTGTTCCACATACAGAGGGACTCCTTAAGCAAGATGCTGTCCGTTCCCCAGGACGCTCTGGGGACACTTCAGATTTGGAGGGATCCCCGTTTCACCATGGGGGCCATTCCCTTCAAAGACCTCAGGCCCTCAGTGACCTTAATAACAGATGCCTCGAACTTAGGGTGGGGGGGCTATATCCCTGGGCGACTCTCCACTCAGGGATTCTGGTCCCACATGAATGGCCGTCTCCACTTAAATGTGAAGGAACTACAGGACATCAGACTAGGTTGCCTGACCTTTCTGAACAAGTTATAGGGCAAGTCAGTCCTGATTCTCACAGACAACAACACACCCATGTTCACAAACCGACAAGGAGGGGGGGCACTGCTTTGCAAGGAGGTATGCAAACTCTGGGAATTGGCCATACAGCTTCACCCCAGTGGCCTCACACCTACCGGGGGTGAACAATGGGCTAGCGGACTCGCTAAGCAGAAAGTCCCTAGCGAACCACAAATGGTCCCTCCACGACAGGGTGTTCTCCCTCGTGATAGACAAATGGGGTCCTCTCCAGATAGATTTGTTTGCGACATGGTGGAATCACAAGTGTCCCAAGTTCTGCTCCCTTGGGGGCCGGGAGGAGAGATCTCTCAGTCACGCCTTCCTCATCAGCTGGTTAGGGCCCCCCATGTATGCCTTCCTGCCGGTTCCCCTGATACAGAGGGTTCTATTGAAAATCGACAGGGACAGAGCGAACATAATACTGATAGCTCCAGACTGGCCCAGACAGCACTGCTTCTCACTCCTGCAGGACATGTCCATAGAGATGCCACTCTGCCTCCCACCATGGGTGGATGTTCTGACACAGGACTCAGGGCGCCTTCGGCACCCAGACCCGGGCCGCCCACACCTGACAGCCTGGATGCTCTCTGGCTCAGGGAGCAGGAGAGGCTCTGCTCAGACAGGGTTAAAAAGGTCCTGGTTGGTAGCAGAAGACCATCCACCAGGTCCAGGTACACAGCCAAATGGAAGCGATTCTCCATTTGGGCATGGGACAAAGGGGTAGACCCTCTATCAGTTCCGATACACCTGATCCTTGACTGTTTGATAGACCTCAGAGGAAAAGGCCTTTCTACTTCCTCACTGAGAGTCCATTTAGCGGCAATCTCTGCCCTTCACAAGAGTGTGGATGGACAATCAGTCTTCTCCCATCCCACTGCTGTGAGATTCCTGAAAGGGGTGGAGAGACTTCTCCCCCCAACCCCGTAAGCCCACCCTGCCTTGGGACCTGAATGTCGTGCTCCGGGCAATGACAGAGCCGCCCTATGAACCCTTGGGCTCAGCCACCCTGCTGATCCTGTCCTGGAAGGTGACCTTCTTAGTAGCAATCACTTCTGCCAGAAGGGTTTCGGAATTGAAAGCCCTCTCCTTAGAACCGCTATATACAAGGTTCTAACTAGATAAAGTGGTTTTACATCATCACCCATTCTTCCTCCCTAAAGTGGCCACCCCCTTCCATCTTAACCAAGAAATTTGTCTGCCAATTTTTTACCCAGACAGACCCCCAGGTTATGCAGAACCAAAGGAGGTGACATACATTGGACTTAAGGAGAGCGCTCCTGACTTACATCGAGTGCACCCGGCCGTTCTGCAAGACCCCCCAAGTATTTGTGGCGGTCACCGAACATAAGAGAGGTTTGCTAGTATCCTCACAGTGTATCTCAAAGTGGATTGTGAACTACATTAAAGACTGCTACGGAAGGTTGAACACGCCTCTTCCTGGAACTGTTAGAGCCTACTCTACCAGGGACCAAGCATCCTCAACGGCCTTCCTTGCCAAGGTCCCAATCCAAGAGATTTGTAGGGCCACTACATCATCATTGGTACACACCTTCACAACACATTACGCCATTGCCCAACAGGCCAGAGATGATGCCGCTCTGGGCAGAGCTGAAGACTTTCCGAGCTACCATGCACTGCGGCACGTAGACACCTGTAACTGAATGTGTATGAGCAGCCCATCTCGAAGAAGGACACTTACTGGTAAGTAACCCACTGTTTTAGGGTGGAACGTAGACCAGTAAGGTTGTGTTACCACTTGCCCTGTAACATTGTGTGCCTTAAAATTCTATATTGCTGTGGATCACAACCTACCCCTCAGTGTGGAAACAAGCATGCAGGTCCCTAAGTATCTGTCTGCTCTGCAGCCCTCATTCAGCACTGATCCCAGCAGCCCGCGTACAATGTAACGGTCCCGTTCCACTCTCCACCAGCATTGGTTACTACTTGCAGATGTGTAACTAGTCCAACACACCCCCACTCCCAACTCTCCCCCAAACCATCTCCCATGAAGTGTGTAGCCCAATCTTCTGGAGCACTCACAGAATTAATAATTGAATTGATCCTTTTACAGAAACAGCAGCACAACAGGAATGGGCAGGTGAGGGTGGTGAAGGCAGGTGTTCTTCCTCATCTGCAGGCTCCACAGCCAGTGGTCATCGCCCCAGGTGGTGAGACTGATTGGGTGCCACCAGTCGCTGCTGGTTTCACAATGCACTCCTAGGGCAACCTAGCAGCTGCCAGTGTAGATGTGTGAAAAAACAACAAGGAGTTGTGTGGCACTTTAAGACTAACAGATTTATTTTTTGCATGAGCTTTCGTGGGAGAAGATCCCATTTCCTCAGATGCTTCAAAGATGGGTGAACTTGTAGTGTAGACGTGGACAGTCTCCTGGCATTTTGAATGTGAACACTTTAAGCTGGCTTAACAAGGTCTACTTTAAACTGGCTTAAAGTAGAGTTTATTAAGCTATCTTAACTGAGCCCTCTCTTGTAGACATAGCCATAGTGCCTCAGCACAGCTGCCTGTGCCAGGACATCTGGGTATTTTGATTTCGTTCCCCCTGTCCCTTTTAGCTAGATTTATGGGAAGAGGCTGGCTGTTCTGCAGCTCATAATGGTCAGCTATCTAGATAATGAACAGTAAGAGAGAGTGCTGGGAATTTTAAACCAGCTCACATTTTCTGGATGAAGCATCCAGGTGCATCTTCTGGGGCAGAGCCCACAGAGATCAGGTACACCAAATGGCAATCTCCTTCTGGAGGAAGTGTGCACAGGAAGAGAGACAGATATCTGCCTGCACAGACTGATGAGAAGAGGGAGGAGGAGGCTTTCTGCTTCACATAAGCATGGCTGGAGAGATCTGTCAATGCAGTAAAATAATGGCATGCATAATTGGTGACAGGAACTGAACCATGTCCCAGCTTAGGAAACTCACTGCACAGTTAATATTCACCAGTTAGTAACCATTTATTAAGCAGTGCTGCACATCAGCCAGGCCCCTAACCATTAAAGCAGCACTGTAAAAAGTTGAGCAAAATGGACAAGGAGTCTTGTGACACTTTTAAAGACTAACAAATTTTAAAAGTTGTTAATATAAATAGTAAAAACGTAAATGTAAAAAGTTGGTGTGTGGATGGGGCCTCTCAAGGTACTCGAGGATCTTACACGTATTCTGGTACATGGCTAAGGTCTGATTTACAGAATGGAAGTGTGCTGCAGCTGGGTTCTCAGACATGGTTCTGCTTGAAGTGCAGTCTGGCCCTAAGACTGTTTCTCATTAGCAATGAACACTGAGACTGAGTACTTGTGTGTGTGAAATTCTCCTTCCTTCCATGGGACTCTGCGGGGGAAGAGGGGATGTGGTGAGACAGGACTTGCTGGGAGAGTGGAGCAGTTTGTTATTGTAATGGCAGCTTTCCTACCTCCTCATCAATCACTGGGAAGGCAGGGGGGGAAGGGATTGAGTGGCTGAGAGGGGCAAACAGTCATTTCTTGACTCCTCCTCCTCTTCTGACCTAATTATTAAACTTCCTGGGCTCCAGAAAGAGGCACACATGGGCTTAATCATTAGGCAACAGTTAATTTAGTGCTGAGAAAAAAGTTTTACTAGCAAATAGATGCTGGTAAGCTAGCCTGAAGGATGAAAGAATTTGTCTCCTGCAGTGGCTGCTGCTTTTTGGAAACGGAGAACAGGGAGAGGAAGCATTTAGCCTGAAAGCAGAGCATTATTGTAATCTGGGAATTCAAAGAGCTACTTATTGAATGTGGCCCCAGTCCTCCAAAGGTTTACACAAGATGTCCAAATTTGTGTTCATGAGAAATCAGGAAGACTACTCTCATGCAACATTCCCAGGTACCAACTCTTGTGTCAGCAGAGCACTGACAAATTCATATCTGGGAAGCAGACCAGCTCGCCTGTATATTCGTATTGTCTGAGATAAGTGTGAGATTTGCAATGATGCGTTCAGTCTCTATAAAATGCTTGTAGTGTTGCATGCATCTTACTTGTAATGTCTCTATCTCACCATACAATGTAATATGAAAGTTCTTCTTTGAGCGCTGCTCGCATCATTCAGTATTAGGACGATTGGCTGGAAACTTTTTTGTCTTAGCCAGTCAGAGCACAGTCAGTGGCCAACGCCCGCTCCAGCCATTCCCGTGACTATATATATAACACCGACCTTGAACCTCCTCAGTTCTTTTTTTCCGCTCTCAGCGACAGTTATGGAACAGCCCGTTCCCTGCACTTATGCAAGCGCCTGTCTATTCTGCCATGTATGAGCTGCTCGTTCAGCTTTGAAGATCTCTGTTCGTGGACATCGTTCCACCCACCATTTTGCTCTTTAATTGTAAAAAATGCCTGCCCTGAACCTATGAACTCAGGCAGGAGCGATTCTCCCTACTCCTCAAGAAGAACCATCAAAAATTAAATGGGATATTATGGGACAAAAATGTTGATTTGCTCCACACGCAGGCACTTGAACTCTGGGGAAGGGCGTATAAAGAGGCTCACAAGTAGAAATAGTTCTCTCTTTGCTTTTTAGATTTTCACCAGGGCTGGAGCTAAAAAACAAAAGCAGGAATCCTAAGGACCAACCTGGATAAGCTGTATCAGGCATTCAGGAGAAGATTACTGTCTCTCACTTGTCAGAACCAGAGCATACCTCATTTGCTCATATATGCTGCCTCCTTTAAACTCTCTCATTTCTTTTTCCTATATAATAAATCCTTAATGAGTGAACTATAGAATTGGTTACCAGCATTGTCTTTGGTGTGAGAGCTAAGGTGCAAACTGACCTGGGCCGGGGCATCTGTGGGGGGGGGCAATTGGCCTGTGGGGGCCCCCTGCCTCCCCCGTGCTGTGTGGATGGGGCAGGCCATCCCAGAGGCAGGGTGGGAGAACGAAGGCTGGCCCCCAGGCCAAAGGCAGCGGGGCAGGGGCGGAGGACAGCGCAGCAGTATGGGGGGCAGTGGTGCAGGCCCCGTACTGCCCTGCTTCCAGAAGGGCAGCGCGTGGCCTGCAGAACCACAGGTCCCAAGGTGCTCGCCCTTTTCACGCCATCCACCCTCCCACCGACAGCTCTGATCTGGGATAAGTGATGGCCTCTTGGGACTGGGAGGAAACTGATTATTTTGTGTTCTTTGACGTGAGTGGCCATTTATCGCTATGTCCAGTCTGGGTAGCAAGATAGACTGGAGTGCCCAAGAGGATTGTGACTCCGTGCTAAGACTAGTACGGTGCTCTAGGACAGTGGTTTTCAAACTATGGGTCAGGACCCAATACTGGGTCAGAGACCCTCAGCCATTGGGTCGCAGAGCCACCTCCTGCCACCACCACAAGACTGGAATGCATTGCTCAAAGATGTAATTGCTTGGTCACGGGCATAACTGATTTTTTTCAATGCGTCCTGGGGGGTGCTAAAAATGGAGTAAGTTTGGTCTGGAAGTTCTGGGTCAGAGATTGTTGTATTTGCTTAAACAAGTTTAGTTAGTTAAGGGAGCTAGGGGGTTTAGATCGATAGGAAGTTAGACTGTTTTTATAGATACAAGAGATAATCCACAGAGGTTGATTATAAGACAATCCCTCCTGTCTGGACCCTGATGGGAAGCCATCAACCTAGTCTGGTAAACAGGTTGACGGGGGCCAGGTAGCCGAGAGGTCACAGGAGTATCGCCACTCTCATTGGTCCAGAGCAATAATTAGTACCCAAATGTGCATTAAACAACAACAGAGGCAGGCTAACTATATGCTGACTATTAAATATAATCTAATCTTGTAACCTGCATATTAAGAGTAGTAGTACCATCTAGGGACTTTAGGTATGATGTAACTTGTTGTATTATGCATGAACTTATTGCATTATGTATTTTGTATTTTGCATGCTGAAAAGTATATATGATCTGTACCCCAATATTGAGGGGTGCTGGCTAGAGGAGGGCTAGCATCTCGTGCTACTCCTTGTTGCTGTTCCTGTTATTATTCAGCTGAATAATAAACTTTGAACCACACCTCGCTCTCTGCCTATTGGAGTTTCGGCTGGGAACGGGTCTGCATCATTGGGAAGGCTCTGGTGTGCCTCTTTCTGAAGTTGAGGGCCAGAGTTGGATTTTCCCTTACAGTCCCAAGGGAAAAAGTTTGAAAAACCACTGCTCTAGGAGATCACTCTTGTTAGTGGGCTGGCGAATTGTAATTATAGAACATACCACTAGCGTCAGGTGTCTTGTCTGTCTGCCTTGCTTTTTTGCACATTGCTCTGTCATGAGCCATTCCAGACAGCATGAAAGACGCACAGATCTTTGCAGGATCGGGTCTGTGATGAATGTTTGCATTTTTACACAATGTTATATTTCATTTTGGAGTCTCAAGCCCTTCCCCCTCTATTCTTCAGGTCTGGGAAACTTGAAGAGGACAAGCCGGCCGTACAAAATGAGGTCAACCTAAATTACATCGGCTCACAGCCAAAGAAGTGGTTAAACTGCATTTTCACTTCCGTACTCTGTTTCCTGTTTTGGCGCTATGCTCCAATATAACTGTCAGCATTGGGCTTTCAGAGGTGGCTTTTGAAAAGGCAGCAACAGTTGATGTAAGCAATGTAGGCTATATCTACACTGCCACATTAGTCTGGACTAAGGAAACTTAGCACTTAGATCGAACTAGGCAAAAGCTCCTTAATTTGAACTAAATTAAGGATCCTTAATTAAGGCTCCTGAATTCAAACTAATTTGCTAGCGTAGACATAGCTATTGTGTGATACTTACTGCTGCAACATAGATCAGGGCTGGAACAGATTTTCTTCCCAGCACTGGAGGGATGTTAATGAGTCATGATCCCTTGAAATACATTTTAACTACTTTTGCTAAACAATCTGTTCTACTTTGTATTTATCTGCGGCACTCTGAATGTATTTTCTAGACCTGAAGAAGAGCTCCCTGTACACTCAAAAGCTTGTTTCTCTCACCAAAATAAATCAGTCCAATAAAAGATATGGCCTCACTCTAGGTATCACCCTTTGAGCTAGGGCTAGGTAATTATAGTCACCCTTATTTTACAGATGGATAAGCTGAAACACTGAGACACCAGGTGATTTTCCATAAAAGTGAAACACCAATTATGGATTGAACTTTCTACTTATAAAAGAAAAGGGTGCTCTATGTGTACTATAAGTATGGGGGTGAAGGTGTGTGTGTGTGAGTATGATGGTATATTTGTTGAGTGTAGTGTTCACTGTAACCCCCATCTGTTTTATTTTTAACGTTCCATGCTCAATGAATTTTTCTCTCTGATTCTGTTTTCACAGTCTTTTAGGGCTGGCTGACAGTGCAAAATGGTATTGTGTTGTGAGGACTCAAGTGAGCTGGCCTGATAATGACCACCACAATTTTGTTGTCAGTGCAGACCAGGATGAGCCATGTTAGCTATCTTGATTTTTCATAATCCTGTTTAAACACAACCTCAGAATACAAGTCAGCCTTTCAAAACCTAGCCATGTTTGCAATTTAGAAAAATGGGTTAGCCCACGCTTGATTTAATTATTTCATTGCAGTGCTTGCAAGCAAAACATAATGTCATTAAGAGAGCATGAGAACCAGAAAGAAAACCTTTTATTTAGTTTTATTTTAACTTGGTTGCCTCTTAAAATGTTAAAATAGCTTTAAAATAACTGTTTGTAGTATACCATGTCCCCCAGAAAGGTGAAGTGGCTTTACAGTCTTAGGGTGTAGGAAATTTACATTTAAAAAATTGGGTTAATTGTAACATTAGATTCTATTGCTTTTGACTACCTAAACATACATGGCTGATGTTTTTATGTTGTATAGTATAAATCTTTATAGAGTAGCTTTCTTATAACACCCTTTACAAATTTACTAATAAAAACAAGAATTAAATAATAGAAATTATAAGTCTATTGAGAAAATATTATAGAATTAGATGCCCCAGAAGATGTGTAAATATGTTGTTATGCAATAGGAACTCTTTATTTTTATTGCCCTGTTTTGCTTAATCAAAAAAAAAAAGCATGTGTCTGAATTTCTGCAGTTGTTCAGTTACAGAGGATGTATGCAACCAAACCAATGGGTGAAATCCTGGCTCTACGGAAGTCAAAGGCAAAAATTCTCTTTGACTCTTTAGGATTTCAACCAATATTTTGTACAGCACCCAGGGCCGGCCTAAGTTTTGTGCCTGTGATTTCAGTGCTCCCCCCAATGGTGGGCTGGGCGAGGTAGTGGGCCAGTTGGTGCAGCGGGCCGTGCGTGGGGGTGGAGGAGGTGGCTGGTGTGGCGAAGCACTTTGAGTAAGCAGCGGGCTGGATCAGCCCAAAGCTGGCCACGACGCAAGCTGGCAGAGGTGATCCTGCCCCCCCAGCCTGTCTTTAGCCCCCCTACCCCCCCGCACTTACCTTTTCTTCAGTGGGGAGCGGAGCCAGCTGAAAAAGCTTCTCACTTTGCTGCTTGCTGGGCCATGGGCCTGTGCACCGCAAGGCAACACGCTCTAGTGTTTGGCAACCTAGGTGACTGCCTAGGTCACCTCTGCGGTAGGATCGGCCCTGATGACACCGCAGTGATTGTATGAATAACAAGGAAAGGCAATCAAAACATTGTTGATTAAATGTATTTTCATCAGATTATTCTGTTTCATTGAATTTGAAATGTTTTCTAGAGATGTATCAATTAATATAAGTTTTGACAGGAGGGCTCCTGAGGTCAGGGCTTTCAGGTTGCTTCTTATAAGAGAGAGACCCAAATGGAAAATCTGATCTTATGGATCTGAAAATGGACCTGTCAGCAGAATGTCAGTTTGTAGAAAAGTTTAAGGAGTGAAAGTAAATTTTGAAATCTTAAGTTGTTTTGTAATGAAATTGTAATCCTGCAACCAGCTCTTGGTTGACGTGCCCCTCTAACTTGAATATATTGATTTTTTTTATATTAAGCTAGGGTTACCAGATACCAAAGCCTGGAAAGGAGGACAGGGAAGTACAAAAAGGAAGACACTGGAGGACACATGGAGAAAATGTAGTATTAATGTAATATTCTTCTGTTTTAGGGGGCCCCAGAATACTTCCCCCTAAAAATAGGGTGTTCCAGCATACTTTACCCCTGTAAGTAAAAAGCTAGACAAAATCATGTTTTTTTAAAATGCCTGCCGGACGAAGGATGTGAAGGTAAAAAGGAGGACATGCCCTCCTTTTGCCTGACATCTGGTAACCCTATGTTAAGCTGACTTCAGTCTTCTAGGGTACTCCCTTTATTTTTCTTCTTTTCTGCCCTCCATTTTCACCTAAAGAGGCTCAACACAGTCCTACCCAACTACATAGTATATAGTCTCTTCCTTACAGCTTGGCAAGAGCAATTTGGCAACTACCGCGCTGCTCCTACTAAATCTAGTTGACAGTTTCTCCTCTCTCTCCACCTAGAAGCTTAAAAATGAGACTTTTAAAGCTATGAAAGAACTAGCACTTTTATATTCATCCTTAATTTTATGTGAACAGTTTTAGTTGGACTGTTTCAGTTAAAATAAAGTTGACTGTCTCCAAAGCCAAAGGAAGCTAAATACCGTCTCCCTAGAAATAGAGATGTATTTATGTAAACAGCTCAGATTGGTGAGGTACCCCAGCTAGAAGAGTTAATTGATTTTTGTTCTAGCACTTTTTGAAAAAAGGATAAAAATGGAAAACCCAAACCACAAATTATGTGCCTACCTAAATTGATTTTAGCCAAGTTCCAAAGGGGCAGCTGTGTTAGTCTAGTAAAGAAAAAAAAGCAAGGAGTCTTGTGGCACTTAAAGACCAACAGATTTATTTATCACATGAGCTTTCATGGGAGAATATCCCACTTCGTCAGACTTTTCAAATTGTCTGATGAAGTGGCATGTTCTCTCACGAAAGCTCATGCGATAAATAAATCTGTTAGTCTTTAAGTGCCACAAGACTCCTTGCTTTTTTTACCTAAATTGATGTCTTTGTTTGAGTTAGTTGTAGTTTGGCTCCATCGTTTTCACAATGAAAGCTATTATACTGTTAATGCCTAAGGGGCACTGCCATGGGGCACATTTGCATTGAATAATAAGAATATCTCTACAATCTCATCTGTTTGGCCGGTTTCCCCACCCGACTAGACTACTTTAGCTCTCATCATCTTAAAACTACGACTCTGGAAGTTTTATCTTTTGTGGATCAAAATGTTGCTTGCTGTTAGATAAGGAATGTTTCACTCACCACCCCAGTATTTAAAAAATGTAAGGCTAAGTGCCTTTTATTGCTGCAGAAAATTCTGAATTCTGTAAATGCTGGTTTGGTTGCAAGAGCTTGGGGTTCCTTTTAACTCTCTGCTTTAATCTTTACAAGACAGCTGTAGCCATATAGATCCTTCAGGAAAAAGGAACAAAGTAGATAATGGAATATCCTTTGTTGGACAAGTGAGGTGAGTTAACAAGGTAATTTAAGCAAGTTAGAACCATTGGTGCCACACACAGATGACAAAAATTCTGTAAGTTGTAGTGTATAGAAGTATTGATTTTAAATCCTGATAAGATTGTATTTTAACTGCAATGTTAGTACTTTTAAAACAAACGAGGAATCTTGTGGCACTTAAAGACTAACAAATATATTTATTGCATGAACTTTTGTGAGAGAAAATCCCGCTTTTGATTCCATTATATATACGGAAGTGGGATTTTCTCTCATGAAAGCTCATCCAGTAAATAAATTTGTTAGTCTTTAAGTCCCACAGGACTCTTTGTTCATTGTGGATTAATTAGTGATAACTGCATCTTTACCATATTGGATCAGAGCTGTCCGCTGTGGATTTATGAGCTCCAAGAATGGGCTGAGTTTAACCCTCAGCATGTTGTTTGACCATTTAAGTGCCACAACTTTTGTAATATATAAGATCTACAAACAAGATGGGCAGATCTATACTACAAGCTCATACTGATACAGCTGTAGCTCTTCTGGTGAAGATGCAATAAGGGGACAGGACAAGCTCTCCTGTCAGGTTAACAACTTCATCTCCACAAGAGGTGGTAGCTATGTTGGCTGGAGAAACTCTCTAGGGTGGACTTTTCAAACCCCTTAGTGACATAGTTCTACCAAAGTAAATGAGTAGTATAGACCTGGCCTACGAATCGTAAGTGCACATTACCTACAGACTGCTCCACTAGCAATCACTATGCCTGTAGTAAAACAATTTCCATAGGGATAGCTGTGTTACTGTAGTCCCGCAAAAAAACCAAGGAGTCATGTGGCACTTTAAGACTAACAGATTTATTTTTCGCATGAGCTTTCATGGGAGAAAATCCCACTTCTTCGAAGCATCTGATGAAGTGGGATTTTCTCCCATGAAAGCTCTTGCGAAAAATAAATCTGTTAGTCTTAAAGTGCCACTCGACTCCTTGTTGTTGTTTTTTTGTTTTGTTTTGTTTTGTTTTTTGCTGTAGTAAAACAAACAAGGAAACTAGTGGCACTTCTAAAGACTAACAAATTTATTTCTGTGAGAAAATTTTATTTTTGTGAGAAAATCTCACTTCATGAGACACTTGAAGATAGTTTGTGCACCATCAGCTACATCACTGGATTTTGTAACTTTGACATTTTTATTATTCAGCACTGTAATCTGGCTTTTTCATGTGGGTTAGATAAATTATATCACAGAAACTTTTGAGCAAAAAATTTCTTTAGCCAAAGCTAGTGAATTTACAACTTGTTCTAATCACACTGATGACTGGATTTAAACATCTCTATGCAGCCACCTAGTGTGTAAGAGGAAAATTGCAGCCTATGACCTCTGTCTTTAAAGGACAGATGCGGCAGAAGTGCTGTGGCCCCTGTCCTAGGAGGTGGATGGTGAGGATATGTAGGGGACAGTTCTGGTTAGCATCAGGAGCAGAGTATGTATGGGAGGGTAACAAATTAAAAAGGGCCTTTTCTTCAGCCAAGCATCTTCCCCCTGCCCTTGCTTCTCAGCTTCCACACCACCCTGTGTCATTTGTCACAGCACATACAGAGGGCCAGGACAAGGGCTGTTACTTACATCACTGGCTGGCTTCATTCAGATTCGTCCTTTCATGGAGAGGTGTTAGAAGAATGACTGCTTGGAGTTTGTGGAAGAATCAACATGAAAAACAGACCAATGAAGTGCCAGAGGAGTAGCTGTGGTAGTCAAGTTCAGCTAAACAAACAAGGAGTCCAGTGGCAATTGTAAAGACTAACAAATTGATTGTTTTATTTTTTGCATGAGCTGAGAAATCCCAGTTCATCAGATGCTAGGAAAAGGAAAACTTATAGAATGGAAGGGAAAGATAAATGCAGTGAAGTGTAATCACAGGTCTGGTTACTTCAGCAAATCAAACAAGTTGTATAGATTCAAACAGTGTAAAACAATATATCAGAAAGCAGTGAGGTGGGGAGAGAGGGAAATCGCTGTTTGTAATAAGAAAGCCAACCCATACCTCTGTTCAAACCCAAATTAATGGTGTCAAATTTGTCTACAAATTCTCACTGTGTAGTTTTTCTTTGAAGCTTTAATTTAAAATTAACCTCTTTAAGAACTGAAACAGAAATGTCTCTCACAGAGTGACTGGAGAGATTGAAGTGATCCCTCCTGGTTTTTAAAATCCAAAGGGGCAGCCGTGTTAATCTACTTTAGCAAAACAAACAAACAAGGAGTCCTATGGCACTTAAAGACTTCAAAGCATCTGACAAAGTGGGATTTTCTCCCACAAAAGCTCATGCAATACATATGATAGTCTTTAAGTGCCACAGGACTCCTAGTGTGTTTGTTCTATTGGTTTTTGGATGTTGCCATTTCTGATGTCAGATTTGTGTCCATTTATTCTTTTGTGCAGAGACAGGCCAGTTTGTCCAATGTATAAGATCCTGCTAACTTTTTCGGGTATTGAATTAAAAGATGTTTTCCTAGACCTACGTAAATTAAACTGGATTAAAAAAAAAAAACAACAGAAAACCAGATCTTCTCATGTATGTAAGTACTGAACACAGCACTTGCCTAGAGGAATACAGCCATTCAATGCTGAAAAGCTCAGAAAATGATAAAAACAGAGGCTTGAGCCAACTTCCATTGCTCTTCAAGCCAGGATGTTTTTTCAGGGCCTAACTTCTGCATGTAGCATATTTATTTTCTTGCTGAGTAATGTCATTTTTTATGGCTATTACTTGATCCTCTAGTTGCTTGAGTTGATCAGCCTTATCTTGTTTTGTCTGATTCAGATCCTGGAGCTTCCTTTCCAAATCTGAAAGAAGAAAACAACATTAAAGGTCTGCATTTATTGTTGTGCCAGTAAAATCCATGCCTGAAACACACACATTTCTTTAAAATATTTTTAGAGGTAACACTCATTTCTCTGAGGGAATCTTTCATGTTGAACTGAAGGGCATGATTTCATTTGCAGACTGGAAAGGAGAAACAACAGCCTTCAAGATGTTTATTTTTCCACATGTGCTTTTATTGTTCTCCATTGTTCATTAGACTGTGGAGATCTTGTCTTACTCAGCTGGTTTCAGTGGGATGACTCAAAGGAGCAGCCTGCTCTGCAATGTAAATAAAGGCTCACAAACTGGTTCCAAGGAACGCATGCTGCTTTCCTTTATGGGAATTTTACGCATGTAATTCTCCCAGCTTCTGTGTAGTTACCCAAATTTACAATCTTCAGCATCATTGTTTCTGGGCCTTTAGACCTGGAAATGCTCGGTGATAATGGAACAGGGCTTTCCCCCCACCTTGAGAGCCTTTTTTCAAGGTTTATTCATTCCTGTACTCCCCACCCTACCCACCACCCCATTCCCCCAATGAACATCTGGAAGAATTTATTCCCTTGATGGCATTTGCTGTTTAGTTATTTTTATAGGCTGAGCCTGGGAGGAGGAAGCTTTGTACTGGGCCCATTGAAATGGGTGCTAAAACGTCCCTAAATTTCACTGGAAGCAGAATCGGTCACATTCAATAGACTGGTGCTGTGTACGTTTGGTAATTTGCTAGTGTGGTGACAGTACTGTGATTTCTTACTGACGCAGACTAGTAATCTAAAAAAACCAAAAAGCTGAACACCATCCCAGCACCATGTCCCAGTTACTGGTGGTTTTGCATTCATTTGTGCTTCACAGATTGGCTCGAGTTGCATTTATTGTATTCTACTACTCCCCACCCACCCCAGATTTTCTCCACTTTAAAAACTTTCCCCCATTCCACAGACAAACCTGCTGATTCCATTGGGAACAAAAGGAGCTCAGCACCACGTAGGATTGTGCTTTTAGGGCATGATATATGCCAGTGGTCCCTAAACTTTTGAGGTCACATGTGCCCCCTTATCCAGTCCATGCCCACCCAGGAGCTCCAATTGGTAGCTTAGGCCAGCTGTGCTTGGGAGCTGCAAACCAGGGCCTGAGCTGCAGCTGTGGCTCCAGGGGGAGCTGGGCCTAGGGCCAGGAGCTGAGCCCAAGGCTGCAAATGGTTGGAGCTGGGGGGCAGGTTCCAGGCCCCACTGTGCCCTTCCAAAGGGGGGGGCACACCCTTTAGTTTGGGGACCTCTGATCTACACACAATGTTGCAGCCAATGTATTTTTACATCAATTCAATTAAATCATTGCAAAACCTTTTTGGTACTCTTAAACGGTGGGTTACTTACCAGTAACCGTCCTTCTTCAAGATGGGCTGCTCGGATTCATTCAGTATCAGGTGTCTCTGTGCCACAGTGCACGATTGGCCGGAACTTCTGTTAGCCTTAGCCTGTCAGGATAGGGCTGGCAGCCACCGCTCCTTGCCATATATATGGACCCAGCCTTGTTCCTCCCCAGTTCCCATTAGTTGCTAACTCCGAGTAGCAGGGATGGTGAGAGGGCTCTGAATGAATCCAAGCAGCCCATCTCAGAGAAGGACGGTTACTGGTTAGTAACCCACCGTTCTTTGAGCGCTGCTTGGATACATTCAGTATCAGGTGACTACTAGCCGTACTGTGGAAGGGGGACGGAATTAGAACCTTATCCACCGTCAGCACAGCTATCCACAAATGGCACAGCACCCAAAATTGGGTGAAGAGGCAGTGGGCTGCCCAGCGAACACCTACAGACACGCCACCAAGTGCAAGATCTTCAAGAGAAGGCGTTAATGAGAGTCCTGAGGGGTCATTTGCCACTCTGTCAGGAGACTATAACTCCAACAGGGGCAGTCCCCGGTTCATTGTCAGGGAATTTGCTATATCACAATAGCAAAGAACATCCTTGTCACCAGCAAGACCGTCTAGTGTGAGAGGGTTGCCCCTTCCTAGAAGAATCGACTCTTGAGAAAGGCAGTTGTGATCCAGGGCAACGGACTCCCACAGCTGCAGATGAAGGGCAAGGGTGGAATAATTGCCACCCTTGCCACCTCAACCCCAAAAGGGGAAGGTCAATTGGGTTAAGTTACTAACCAAGAGTGGGGTGGGGAACACATTGCCCCTTGACCAAATGAGGGATAGGCAAGAGGCCTTTCCCATTGGCATACCGGCAGGAGATGCCATGGGTAGGATTGATAAGGGGCACCCTAAACTAAGACATCCCGGCTCCATTTGGAAGCTAATACAGGAGGAAGGAGTGGGTGGGGACCCTGCCCCTCCATCTGTTGATGCATGGGAATGGAGGGCATGGAAGGAGGGCCCCGGACTAAGGCTTCGATGCTTGGCAAACCCATCTCCAGGGCCCAAAAGCATCAGAGACACTCCTTCAGGGAGGTCGTCATAAAGAGAGACGTGGACATCTCAGAAGAGCCCTTCTTTAGAGGTAACCCTTGAGCAGGTTATAGTAGTTGTTATAGTATAGTATAGTAATAGTATAGCAGTAAAAAGGGGAACTCTTAGGTACACCCATCCTAGTATCAGGAGAGAAACTGGGAGAAAAGTGATTGAATTCCCCACATTAGGTTGTCCCCGACCAAAGGAGGGGGGGAATGACCTGAGGAAGGGGTGGTGTGAAAACATCGTGGGGTTTGGGGGAGGGGGAGCTTACGCAACTTCAAAGCTGGGTGTGCATTTCTGTCCCCTGCCCCATACTCTACTCTCCCAGTACGTGGACTCATGTAGGGAGAGGCTTGCTGAATTGAGGGAAGGGGTATCCGGCCGTCTCTGTAGATGAGTCAGGTCCACCTCAAGAGTCGTGTCTCCAAGCTCCAGAATCAGAGTGTTTGGAGGGGGACATGTGGCTCATAAGATATTCTCACTTCTATGGAGAGGCAGTCAACCTTCATAACATAGCTGACTCATCTCTAGCAGCGGGTGCAAGTGTTGGGTCCCAGCTACAACGGGCCAACTACGAGGGATCTTGCATAGATCCTGATGAGGAGAGAAGACACTGCTTTAGGCAAGACACAAGTCGGACGTGGTATATAACGCCTGCTCCAATGGGAAGGAGTGTTATTGGTGTGCCACCCCATGTATTGGAAGGGTTAAGGCTTAGGCAGGTCATGGGTGGGAGGAGGGAAGAGGGAGAGATCCCGGGAAGAGGAGGAGAGCATCAGGCAACCCCTACTTAGGGAAAACAAGGAAGAAACGCTGTGTCCTGTAAGGAACACAGAGGGGCAAGAGGGGATGTTACAAAATCGTCACCCGTAAGGCTAAGGCTAAAAGTTTCAGCCAATCGTGCGCTGTGGCACATAAACACCTGATACTGAATGACTCCGAGCAGCACTCGAAGAAGAAGCTTGGCTTATAGAAGTTTAACTTGTATTACAGGGGTGGTTAATAACATTCACAGGTGGGCCTGCTGGGGAGCTGGCCTGGGGGGGGAGGGAGGGGCGCAGGAAAAAGCTGGCCCCAAGGGCTGGGGGCAGGGGGTTGTGGAGAGCCAGCCAGCAGGGTGAAAAGTCAGCCCCAGAGCGGCACAGATCGGGGGGGGAGCTGCACAGAACTGGCAGGGGAGCAAAAGGGAATGGGGCGAGCCTGCAGGGGGGTGGGGGATGGCAGACAGAGACCTCAGAGGCCCACGGGCTGTATTTTGCCCACCCCTGTATTAGAATATGTACAGGTACAAGCTAACCATGGTAATTAGTTTGAAACTCTTTGCACTAGTTTAATTTTGTTGGTTTTTAAAATGACTGTAGATAAGTCAGTGGACTGCGTGTGTAGACCAGGCCTCCAGGTTGTATTTACATCTTTCAGCGTTTTCATATGGATCTCACTGCTGGGCATGGAAACAAAAGTGGACACCTGTTATTCTTTTGATTTTATTTTCAGTCTCTTCAGCTAATTTTTCTGCAGCTTCTTTCAGCTGTTTCAGTCTCTCTATCATTTCTCTTGGAAGCCCTTTTATTTTTACTTTTTCTTCCAAAATACTGTATTTTCTCTTCAGGTTGACAAATTCCTGCAACCACAAACAAAAAAGCCCATGTTAATTTGTGTGCCTTTTCATGTTATCTGATCTATGTGAAATAAGCAAAGATTTTTCTACTTCATTTACGTTTCCTCTCTGAATCACACATTATGTCCTTCATTTTTTTTTTTTAAATGTATAACTCTCCTGGGATAAGCATGCACTGAATGACATCCTAAAAATGTCAAATCCAGCAGAAATCAAATAAAAACAAAGGGCCTGTTGAACAATCCAAAATAAAGAGCAGGATTGAGCAGGATATAAATATCATTTAAGCCACATTTTAAGACTGTATTTTTCCTAGTTGAACTTCCTTTATTGGTTTTGTGTGAATTCCATTTTAGACACAAGGCTCAATTCATTTTTAGTAAGCTAGGTACAGCATAACTTGTACAAATTTGCCTTAATAATATTTACTTTCTGGTTCCAGCTCTACCTGGTTTTGGTGGCTGTGAATGCTGCAATTTGATTTCTGCTAGATTTCTTGTAGTCTGGAGTCTCATTCAATGCATACTTTGGCTTTTGATCTATAGCTGTTTGTTATCTACACACAGAATTCTGGGAAATTTTTCTGAAGCTCAGTGAGTACTTGAGAATTTGAGCTGTACTAGGCATCAATGGGGGGAAAAACTTAAGACTGTGATATCTTCACTCACAGTAAGTACTGTCTTCCCCCATGGTAAACATACTATACAGTGGGTATAAGGGTATCACAGTCTGGCCCAAGATTTGTGTTTGTTTACACTGATGTAAGTAAATGAGACTGCTGATTGCTGAATCAGTTAAAATGGAAAGGAAATGCTTCTGAATCTGTGGAACACTAAACTGGATGGCATAATGAACAGTTTAAATAAATTTTGGAAGGAGCTTACGAGCATATTTACACTACTCTTCATTCAAAAATCACGCAAAACATGTGGGAACAATAGTAATTTTCTTTCTTGACTATGTGACAGAAATACGTTACTTCATCTGTGTCCACAGCTTGACTTTGTGCCTGATGTGCATCTGCTTCTGCATTGCCAGCCTGGTTCCTATTCATTAGCATTTTCCTCTGCAATATGGCCATTTCATCTTTCAGCTTAGACTGTTTATCAGAAAAGTCCCTTAGTTCATTACTTGTCTTAGTCACTTGATCCTCAGCCTACAGGAAAACAACCAGAAGTCCATAGTCACTTTACATAACGTATATCTAACCTGCGGAATTCATTGCTGAAGGATATTAAGGCAAAAAGATTAACAAATCTCTTTTGAAGTGGAACACATGCCATATCTGGGCCAAATTCTGTTCTCATTCTACTGGTGTAAATGTATAGTATATCTGAGATCTTTGCGTCTCAATGTAGGTTTTAGAAGTAGACTCTAATTTAACTGAATTACAGGATTGATATAAGGGTAAAGGTACCTGTAAAATTTTTGTCTTAATTTCTAGCATTTCTCCATTTAAGTTTATGAAGATCTTTTTGGTTTGTCCTGGAGTGCTTTCAGCTTCCTTCAGGATTTTTAGTATTTCATCAGGCGGTGACAGAGCTTTTGCCACTTCCCTAAAATAAAAATAAATGTTTGTATAATATTGTAATGTGCAAGCCTAGTTAAAGGCATATCCCAAAATTTCTTTATACCCCCTAAAAGAAATGCATTACTAGTCCCTTGGTTCCTAAGATCCAGCATTCACCAGCTCTTTCAAAAATCTAGAATAGTAGTTCCCGGTGGGGCAGGAAAGCAACATCTTGACAAGAGAAATAGACATATACTTGCATACTTAAAACATTAATTTGGGCATGTGATGCAGCAGGCTAGCTGATGCTGCACTGCCATTCAGGAAAGGTAGGTGAAGAGCAGCATACTTTTCCTTCTCCCCACATGCGTGCTCTGGTTGCATATCACCATCCAAAAGTCCTAATGAACCGAGTTCCAAATGAAGAGAAGAGTATCCTTGGCTTGATGGTTCTGCTTGGCTATTTTAACAGACAGAGACGTCAAGATCTCTGAAGCAGACATGTACCCTCTTCTAAGGTTTTAGTACCCTAACTTCCATCAGTGGGAGTCAGGCACCTAATTACTTTTGACGCTCTGTCCATAACTTTTGAGTATTGACACAACTTTGTGTGATGAGAAAGGTGTCAGATCATTACACCAGAGGGAGGCCACAGTGAAAAGGAAGAGTGTGAACCTGCTGTAACATGCCATCAACTTTATCTTCTATGTAGTGTCTACAGCTGCTGGCTGGAATATCACATGATCTCCCTAATAAATTTGCCCTTAGTGTGTGCACTGTAATTTTGTTTTAATTTAGCACATCAGTAAGAGAACATGCTACTCACTCAGCTTGTTTTGCTTCCACCAGAAGTTTTTGGGCATCTTTCTTTTGTTTATTTAACTTGGTCTCATTTAATGCATAGTTCTCACAGTATGTTACAAAGTTCCTGATTTTACTGAGCATATTTGTTAGCTCTTGTGGAGTCTGTGGAAGGTTTACATCAAGAACATGCTTTGCAATCTTCTCTGTGTCTTCAGAAGGTGCACTTTCATCTTTGAAAAATAGAGTAGAGAACATAGTAATATGCACCTTTCTTCCCAGCAAAATGTAAACATTAGTATTGTGTCAAATATCCTGAGTTATGCCGGCTAATAAAGTTGACAAACACAGCCAGGGGCTCAAGCAAGTCTCTCACACTTTTTATAGTATAGCAATATATTTCAGGGTGCAGCTAATCGTGTCAGAGCAGGAAAAAATGGATTTGAACCCAGTCTGGACTAGTGCATTAAAATTCTGATGAAAAAGTCAATCCCCAGAAAGCTCTAAATCTTTGATGTGTGTAGCATTATTGCAGCCATACGGGTCCCAGGATATTGGGAAGACAAGGTGAGTAAGGTAATATATCTTTTATTGGACCAACAGAAGCTGATCTAGTAAAATATATTACCTCATTCACCTTGTCTCTCTACGTTATTGACAAATTTTGCTCTGCATTTTATTGTGCAGGGCCCATTTCTCCCCCTGTGCACCATATTAACGGGAAACCAGGTAGCCTGTTATGTAAATATAGCCACTATGTTTAGAAGATGGCTTTCCAAAACTTATCCAGTGGTTAACGAGCAAGACTAGTGACAGGTGGGAAACAGACATTTAAAAAGTTTGCACTAATGTTGCACCAAAGAGAGGGTGCTAGTGTATTGTTCAGGTGGCACTGTTAACACTTTCATTCCCAAGGATAATTTTCTTGGAAATATTTGACAAAAACCAGAAACAAAAGCTACTACTGATGCCAAAGCAGTGCTGTAGGCACCTTAACTCTTGCATTTCCTGCCTTCTTAATTTGAACATAAAACCAGTCATAAATGTTTTATTCACAGTTGGTATCAAGTAAAAATCTGTGAATCACAAGGACTTATGCACACTTGTCTTTGTTTTGATCAAGTAACTTAATTGTCTCATTGTACAGGGAGACTCTGTACCCGGCTCCCACTCTGCCACAGCCAGTTTGGGGATACCAGAAGATAGCTACTGGTTTGCCATGCCCAAATGTTCAAATATTGTAAGTTAAGCTACCAAAATCATGAGACTGACTACCTTAAAAATCTTAAAAAATCAATACAGCTGGGCCTTTTGAATGGCCTTCTGTCCTTTGAACCTTGATTCAAAGGTGGTTCCCAACCTTTTCAGTAACGCAGCACATTTCAATGAGACAGACAGTTCCACAGCACACCTGCTTTTTTTAGCTGAATTGATTGCACATAAACATCACATTTATTTACATTTACTACAGTTACTGTCTTATGAGTGAGGTTTGCAGCATAGTGCATGCAACAAGCTAAAGGAAGATCAAATGTAGTAATGTTTCAAATCCACCAGAAAAATTACATGTCATCTCAATTTTGCCTTTTGGCCACCTGTGTTTAGTATGTGAATGTTTTAAAATCAAAAGAATGATACCTTGCTTTAATTTGATGATTAATTGTCATGAGTTGTAATTTTGGTTGTACAGAATATTGTTTAAGATGAAACAATGTTTATTTTACATTGATTTTTATTATCCTTCTACAAAATTTTACAGCACACTTTGACAGTTCTCACAGCACTGGTTGAAAAGCACTGCTTTAGGATTTACCTTTTTCAGTTTTCTTCCACAACAGTGAGAGCTGAATTGTTACTTTAGAGTGAAAGCAGAGATTCTGCTGTAATCATTTGACTCCAGGACTGGGACTTTAAGAAGAGCATCAAATAGTGTGAGATTTACTAGCATGCAAACTTGTGGCACTAAGTTTCTCAGTGCATTCATTGTTCAGGCTGTTTTAAAAAAAGGAAAGGAGGCTGGGGACGAGGGACTTAAAGAGATTAATCAAGTCTGAAAGCAGACAGCAAATCAGACACAAGTGTACAGCATAGTTAATAAAGCTGGCGATGCTTTTTACAGAGTAGAAAGGTAAATGCCATATGATGCGGAAAGGAAACAGGTTTCAAAGAAGAACTTCCCTTGCATATTTACCTAACAAAAAGTCTTTCACTTTTTTGATGAACACCTTTGCAGTCTCTCTGTCAATTTCAGTTTGATTGTTAGTTTTTGTTAGTTTCACATGTAACTGTGAGCTTTTCATCTTGGTGTCTTCTGCCATTTTACTGATGCTTTCAATCTGGAAATATTTTTAAATATAGTGGTTAAAGACTTTTTAAAGACTAACAAATTCATTTAGTGTTATTTAGTGTTTATTTATTTATTTGTGTTAGTCTTTAAAAGTGCCACAGGACTCCTTGCTTGTTTTGCTGAACTAGACTAACACATCTACCCTGTTAGAACTTAAGTATAGTCAGACGTGGATCAGAGGGGCTTCCTCTCCACTGGTAGAACTTCCCCCACCAGCCAGACAAAATCATGTATTTTTGAAATGCCTGCGGGATGGAGGATGTGAAGGTAAAAAGGAGGACATGTCATCTGGTAACCCTACCCAAGCCATTGGCTGTGGCACTAGCAGCCTGTCTGCCTGTGTTACAGGCTGACTGCTCTGCTCAGCCCTGTGGGCCGGGGAGCTGGGACTGCCATGCCCAGGCACGTGGCCCAGGGCAGGACATAGAAAATGCCCTCAGGCCTGCCAAGCCAGTGAGCTGTTGGTGGGGTTCGTTGAAGGGTGTGTTTGCCCCCATGGATGAGGAGGGGTGGGATCGGGACCCAGCCAGGAGGGGAGCTGAAGAATGTGTTGAGAGTTGACTTTGGAGCCCAGGGGACCCAGAGCAGCACTGGGCAGGGTGTAGGGGGCTGGGCAGGGAGCCCCACGCATCATGGGGCACTGGACAGGGGGCAGCCCTGGGGAACCCCAGAGCATTGCCAGGTAGGGGAGAAGTCCTGGGTGCGTGTCTGATGGTGGTGAGTTTGGGGGCCTGTGTCTTGGATTATTTTTCTTTGGTGCAACAGCCCTGATTTTAAATGTCTGGCAAATTATGAGTCTAAGCTTTCAGGCTTGTCTTTTGAAGGGATTAGGTAGGTTTCCTTTGAGGACAAAGAATGACATGTGAGACATGGAGTGATCATTTTGTGAAAAATGTTCACGCACAGCAGATGTAGTGTTTTTATCTTTTATCTTAATAATGAACTCCAAGTACTTTTCCTTCATCTGAAGCAGAGCACTGTGTAGCTCAAAAGCTTCTCTCTTTCTCTGAGAGAAGTTGGTCAACAAAAAACTGTTACCTTCCCCCACTTTGTTCTCTAATTTTGATCCTGTCCTTTTTGTACAAATTGTGCAAATACCTCCTAGACATGACAGTTTTGATTAGTCATATTATTTTTTTAAATTGCTGCACCATATTTAGTGGGCAAATTATTTCAGAGAATATACTAGATTAGGTTATACAGTACCTGATTTTCAGATTCTTCCAGGTAATTAGTCAAATTATTTAACAATAGGGCTGTCTCTTCAAGTTTCTTGACTGTGTTTGTAGAAAAAGGAAGAGTTACATTACAGTTTGGGCTGCCACATTGCTTGTTTCCATTGTGATCTTGACATAAAGCTCCACCACAAGGTGCTATAACACACAGTAGGTTTTCTGCTAGCCCACAGGTCTGTAATAAAACATACTAATGGTAAGAAGCAACATGTGATGAGCTCTTCATGATTCAAAAATATAATATTAGAGCAAGGAAGAATATTTGACATTTACAATGGCACTTTTCTCCTAAAGCAGCGGTCTCAAACTCAAATCACTATGAGGGCCCCATGAGAACTAGTACGTTAGCCTGAGGGCTGCACCACTGAAATCTTTTCATACAACAGTATTGCAAATATCAGTAACGACAGTATTGTTGTGGGCCGCAGGAAATAGCTTTAGGGGTCACATGTGGCCCACTGGCCACGTGTTTGAGACCCCTGTCCTAAAGGATCCAAACGTGTTTCACAAACTATATTCATACAATACCACAGAGATGCAACCACCACTAGGAGAGTGGGCAGGAAAGCCAACTGACAAACAGTTCATGACACACTCATGATCAACGCAGTGAGAAACATTTTGGAAAGTGAAAACTGCTGCTCTTACAAAAGCGCTATAGGATGCTGAGGCCTGGTCTCCGGTGCAGATACAACCATGTGTCAGCGGAGGTGGCAGCCATGATGGCCACCCCGCCCCACACCTAGCCCCCTGGATTATGCTCCCTGATGGGCCTCCATCTCCGGGCCATCCAGCACAAGGGGAAAGAGTGTTAAGTATCAATCTCCCCTGATGGCTCTCAATCTCCTGGGTGAGTTTCTTCCTCCCTAGCTTTGTGTCAACAAGAAGGGGGGTGAGTTCCTATCCCCCCTGAACAGTTTCTCGGCACCCCCGTCACCACGAAGGAGGGGTCATTGTCTGGGGTCCCAGTTTTATCATTGGTCCTGACCAGGATCTCACTCCTAATTGGCTATTTTTACTCTGGCTGGGCAAAATTCTATTAAAACCCCCTGCCTCAGCTAGCTTGTTGTTCTCCCACCCTCGGATGCTAAAGGGCACGTCGCGACCCGGTCGGACTGATCCCCCGACTGAGACAGGGAGTACCCACCCCCGAGACCCTCTTTTTTTTGGGGGTGTACACGGATTGCCGGCCGAACGATTAAATGCTGAGATGCTACAGCTGGTCTGCCTCCTCACTTTGGGTTCTACTGCGGTCCTGGGACAGGTATTATAAATCGATATAGGCCTCCTACCTTCTCTTAATCATTCTACTTGGTACCATTTATATATAGCCTGTGTTTGTAGCTTCTTCACCTGAGTTTTGCATAGTTTGTGTAGTTGTTATTATTTTCTCTGTATCCTGCTTATCCTTTTATGGTATAGTTGTTTAAGGTCTAGCATAGTTTTGTGTTGTTAATTTGCCAGGTGTTTTGTTAGTCATTTGTATTTTGCATCCTTCTTACTGTATAATTGTTCATTACTCTGCTTCTGCTCTAAACTGCTGGCCCCAAACTTCCCCAGTGTACACGGGGGGAGTGTGAGGGTTTATTTTCTCTCATCTGACTTTTTTCATTCTGCCGCCCACCCTTCTTGGCTAGCAAGGAGGAATGGCTTTCAGCCATTGGTAAATACGCGTCGGGTGGGCTGGTCAGTGCCTATACCAATGTTGAGGCAGTAAAAGGCCAGAAAAGTCCTTGACTTATTATGGCCACTCTCTTGTAGGTCATTAATCCATACTGTTATTTAACTATAAGTACTTTTGTAGGTTGTAAGTGTTTTGCATAGACTCTCATACTTTATCCTGTTGTTTGGCTGGAGGTGTTTTACAGGTGCTTTATATAGACTCTTGCTCCACACTGTTACTTGGTTATAAGTGCTCTGCATAGGTTTTTAGCTTTATGTTGTCTTTTAGTTATAAGGCTTTATTTAGATTTTGCTTTATGCTATTAGTTGGTTATAAGTGTCCTATATAGACTTTTGCTTCATATTGTTAGTTGATTACAAGTGTTTTTGTATAGATCTCCTTGTTTTACACTGTTAAGTGGTTAAAGGTGTTTAAGGTGTCACTATAAAAGTAGCTTTTTTGTTTACTTGAACTGGTGTCTGTCTCATTGCTGGGTGTCGCCGGTCCATCCCAGTCACATCGCGAACCCGGGGTTCAACACCATGTCAAGATTGTCTAGCCCATTTACAGTGGTTTGCATCTGAAGGATAAGTTGATCAGCCATAATGTGAATAAAGCCCAGTCTAATCAAGAAACCATTGATTTAACTGAGCATTAGCTGGGTTATAAAACATGGTTAAGGCCCAATTAATGTTACCAGCTGAACCATGCTTGTAATTAGGCTAGCCAACAAAACTGTAAGTCGTCTGACATGGCTTCATGTCCATGCAGAGCAGACAGGACCTCTGTTTTTAAGAACTCATCCTCAAGGTCCCCATGATCTCTCCTACCTCACAGGGTCTCAGAGCCTGGGCTTCAACCCAAGCCTGGAAATCTACATTAATAAAACTGCCCCACAGCTTGAGTACCATGTGCCTGAATCAGCTCACACAGGCCAGCTGCGGGTGTCTAACTTCAGTGTAGACATACCCAGAAAGCTCCTTTTTCATATTTAAAATAATTGTAAACATTCCTTTAAAAAAAGTATATCAACATTCCTGATTGGCAACAGCAAAAGCAAGTATTTTATTTATCTCCCATTTAAAAAAAAATTCCATAATATTTTACCTTGGCATTCAGTTTTTTGATATCTGGAGTCTTGATCACCTTTAACTGCTCCAATGTATAGTTTTCTTTTGAGGTGAGATTGTCTAACTTGGCAAGTGTGCCACTCCTGGTTTTTTCTGAGTATCTCATGATGAGGACTGCTCCACTGATTTTCTCTTCAGCAGATGATGACATTTGGTAATACTTCCTGGTGTTGCTGAAGGAATCTACATGAAGAGAAATGCATTTAACATGTGAGAGAAGGACTATTTTCATTGCATCCAGCAAATATGTGTTGATACATGATGAGTGGCAATAACTTTGCTAGAATGTCAGCTGATTCTTCACTCTGGGTGACAGGGGAAACTAAGATGGAGAAGGAAGGTAGGGACTGTGGCTAGCACCTCTGCTTAACATGCAGAAGGTCCTGGGTTCAATTCCCAGGGGGTTGGACTTGATGATCTCATGAGGTACCTTCCAGCCCTATGACTTGACTTGACTGTGATTTTCTAAATCAGGTTTGTGAATCCCTTATCCAGCTATGGAGATTCCATTTTAGAGCTCTAGCTATTGAAGGCCTAAAAATAGATATGACGGGGTGGTTCCTATCTCATTTTTGGACATCTAAGATATAGGACAGCCAAATAAAGACTCCAGTGTCAGTGTATGAATGGGCGCTGATAAATGACTCAGCCCAGACAGCTATTTATTTGTACCAAAGGGCTCATCAGATGAGAAGGAATTATTGACTGGATGAAGCATCCAGTGACTTCTGGCACCAGTCATCGTCAGAAGACAGAATACTTGGCTTGATGGACCACTGGTCTGACCCAATGTGGTTTCTCTTATGTTCTGCTATTTTGAGGTTGGGATGGGAGGGTTGATTTTGCCAAATGAAAAACCCCTAAAAAAGGTCAGTTCTACTATCACAATTCAGCAAAGCACTTTAACTCATCTCTATGTGTCATAGTATTTACAATTTAAAGAGGCACTTTACCAAATTGAGATATAAATGTAGAATAGAGATTAAAAACAACAAGAGTCCTATGGCACCTTAGGCTGTTTACATCAGGGGTTTCAAACTCAAAACACAACAAGGGCTGTATGAGGACTAGTACGTTAGCCTGATGGCCACACCACTGAAACCTTTTCACACAATGATATTGCAAATATCGATAATGATAGTGCCATTGCAGACCTCAGGAAATAACTTTAGGGGCCGTGCACAGACCACGGGCCACACGTTTGAGACCCCTGATCTACATTACATGCTTAAGTCGACTTAATAGATTCTAAATATAGCCATGGCTTTTCTTAAATCTGCTTAAAGACTAATGAATTTCTTCAGGCATAAGCTTTTTGTGGGCTGCCACCCACTTCATCACTTGTCAGTCTTTAAACTGCCACAGGACTCTCATTGTTTTTGCTGTACACAGACTAACACGGCTGCCCCTCTAGAACAGAGGTTTCATTTGGCTCTGGAAAAATGCAATTTTGGATCTGATGAATTCTTAAAATTTTATTCCCCTGTTAAGCCCATTAAGTAGGTAGGAAATATCTTCAGGCAAGAACCTTTCTTGTTTTCCTTAGCTCACACTTTGATTTGTTTTTGAAACACAGTAATTTAAAGCAGTAGCTCCCAACCTGTTGTCCATGGACCACTGGTAGTACACAAGGGTACCACAGGTAGTCTGTGCAGGGAAAAATGATAATTACTGTAGGTAAATGTACTGTGACAAGTGCAATGTGTTTGTGAGTGAGTATAGTAAATTATTAGAAGTAGCTGCATTTTTAACACCCTTTGATACATAAATTTGACTCCTATCAGCCATAGGCTATGATAATAACCTTTAAAACGGTTTGCTTACATGGCGGGCCATGAAAGCTTTTGATGATGATTTAGAGGTCCGCATAAATATAAAGGTTGGGAACTACTGATTTAAAGGAAAACTTTTCTGAAACACAAGCATTTTGCAGAGCTCAAAATTTTAAGAAAAAGTTGTAAAGGTGTCTTAGAGTTACAGATTGTACTGTGTTTTCCCATTATGTTAGTGGTGCCGTGAGTAGATATTAAAGTTACTTCATTGCAGTGAAGAAGCATTGTTTGTTATAGGCCATTGCATATTTTCTGTCTTTATTTTAGTAACCCACTCCTGGCTTGTCTACACCTAAAAAGCTACTGCTGTGCTGCGGCAACTCCATGTTTGTAGCATTTCAGTATAGATCAGGCATGGCCAAATTGCGGCTCACGAACCGCATGTGGCTCATCAATGAAAACATGTGACTCCTTGCCACAGGCCCTACCTGGCCCCAGAAACATTCCTCCAGGTGCCAGGCTGGGGGACAGGGGCATCACTGGTGCTGGGCACACGGGGCATGTCCCGAATCCCAGCGCCAGTGCCTTGGGTCTGGCGCGGCCCCCCCTCTCCTGGTCTCCGGCCCGATGTGGCTGGACATCAGGGGCCCAGCTGCCCGCAGCCGCAGCAGCCCCATCCCCAGCTGGGGATCCAGAGATCAGCCACCCGCAGACACGGAGGCCACTCCTGGCCCCATCCCCAGCTGGGGATCCAGGGCCCAGCCACCCATGGCTGCGGCAGCCCCGTCCCTGGCGGGGGATCCAGGGCCCAGCCACCCATGGTGGCGGCAGCCCCGTCCCCAGCTGGGGATTTGGGGCTCAGCTGCCCGCGGCCGCAGAGGCCGCTCTGGCCCCGTCCCCGGCCGGGGATGCAGGGCCCAGCCGCCTGTGGCCACTCCTGGCCCTGTCCTCGGCCAGGGATGCAGGGCCCAGCTGCTCGCAGCCGCTTCTGGCCCCGTCCCGGGCTGGGGATGTGGGGTTGAGCTGCCCGTGGCGGCACACAGCGGCTTCTGGCCCTGTCTCCGGCTAGGGGGCGTGGCCTGTGGGCTGAGGGCACGGCCTGTGGGCTGGGGGCGGGGCCTGGGCCAGTGCCCCGGGTCCCTCCCCAGGGCAGCTACGCCTCTGTTGAGGGGACAGTTTAAATCTCTGGACCCTAAGCATTCTTCAGATGAGTGCTCAGGGCAGAGCAGTAGAGGGTCATGTAGGTGTAAGGCAGGCTTAGAAGCTGTGCATAACAGCTTCTGTAGGAGGACAACTGATCTGCATGTGTCCTGTATTAGCATGAACACAAAGACCACAATTAGATATTAGCATACCAGGTGCAGGGCATAGTGGGTAATGGTATTTGGGGTTAATCTGATCACAAATCTGTCAATATCTGTAATTCTACTGAGGGGAAATATGAAATACTGTCTTTTTGTGAATTGCTACTCTCTGTTTCAAATTTGTCTGGGTTAGTTAAAGGGTAAAAACTACCCATAGAGGCTTGTAGGAAAGGCAACTGCATGTTTCAGTCTGAAAGCAGTTGAAAAACAGGAATAGGAGTTTGAAGCTAATTCTGTTTTTTCTTCTATTGCTTTTTCTGTTTAATGATAGCTCTGGCTAGGCTTCTTCTGAGGCTTTTGTCATTCAAATAGAGGTACCTGTTTGCAGCTACTTAAAGTTAAGAGCTGGTATTATTAGAGAGAGAAGCAAACTCTTTCTCTGCTATCATCACTAGAGATAGAGAAAATCCTCTCTCTGAGCTAAAATCAGCAGCTGAGGGTGAGAGCGGTGAGCTGGGCAGTGTTAATGACCAGTGGGCAGAGCCACTGGATGGTGAGAGCAGCTAGTGGTGAGCTGTGCAGTGTGAGTGACTGGTGGGTGGAGCCAGCAGACAGTCCATTGAATGGAGCGAGTAGCCAGTAGATGGCACCGGCAGACACTTGGCATGAGAGACTCTCCCTAGATATCTTAGGGTTGGTTGGGAGCCTAGTTAGCACTGATTCTCCAGATTGGTGCCGATTTTGCTAGTGGGTTTACCATGTATGTTCTGTTATGCGGTGTGGGTTGTTGGGAATTTTGCTCTGTACTGATTTGCTAGATCAGTGCTGATTTCTGTTATTTGGCCTTTTACACTCTGTTTTACTACTATTAAAAGTTCTGTTTACTACGCTCAGACTCGTGCTTGTGAATGGACAAGCCTTCCCCTTTGGGGTGCCCAGGGAACAGTGCAGGATTTCCCAGAAATCTGGGTGGGGGCTCAAACTGGCTAGTGGTGCTACATTATTGGGAAACCCCTAGGTATAGGACCCAGCCCTTGTCCTGCCAGCCTGCCCTGGCAGAAGGATTACATAGGCATGCATAGGATCAGCTGGTTGGTCAGGTAAGGGGGAAGAGGTTAAAGGGGCCACACTAGGGGAGCGTGCACCAGGTGCTGGGCTGTTGTTAGACGGAGGGAGAAGTGATCGAGCCAGGGTCGGGCTGGAGCAGAGGCAGAATCCAGGGAGTGCTTGGGAAGTGGGGGCAGGGTGTGTTTGCAGATGGGAGAAGGACATGGGTTCTGGCCAGAACGGAGGGGTGTGTGTTTACATTGACCAGAACAGAGAGAGGGAAGGGGGGTGTTTGCAGGAAGGAGAAGGGCTCAGAGGCTGGCTGGAGCAGAGAGGCAAGTGCCTAGGATGCGGGGGTGGAGGGGGGTTGGTGTTTGTGTGTGTATGTGTGTGTGTGAGAGAGAGAGAGAGTGATCTCCATTACGTTAGCAACTTCCATTGGTTGTGTGTTGTTCTATTTTTAAATCTAATCTGCAAGAGTGTAACTGAAGTTCACTTTTCTTTCTAGACCTCAACCTCTATTAATTAATAAAAAGTAATCATCTTCTCAGCGCAGTACTGATAATTAAATAAGCCACCTCTGATAGAGAGACCCATGCTCTTCCTAGGATCATTGACCAAGATCACACAAGGATTTCCCTAAATCAGGAAAAGAAGCAAGGAATCCTGTGGCACTTAAAGACGAACAGATTTATTTATTGCATGAGCTTTCGTGGGAGAAAATCTGTTGAAGTGGGATTTTCTCCCACGAAACCTCATGCAATAAATAAATCTGTTCATCTTTAAGTGCCACAAGACTCCTTGCTTCTTTTGCTGAACTAGACTAACACAGCTACCCCTTTGTAATTCTTAAGCTTTTTAGAAAATCAGTTATATTATGTAGCTGACATAGGGAAATTACAAAATCATAGTGGGAGAGGAAGTAGTCTCTAGTCAGCAAAGGTAGGAGAGGTGGTCCTCAAGACAATTTCTCTGATAAACAGAGAGCCACATGAGCACCTGACTTTCCATGCTGCAACCCACTATTCTCATGTGCCCTTGTATTTTCTAGTATGCTTCTATTCTTCTAGATGGCGAAAAACTGAAATAAGTATCATGGTTTGAGCATAGGGGAGACAAACTATTCAATTTCAGTGGGTTTCAGTTCATAGGGTTCACTAAGTTTTCAGCAGAAAGAAAAAAATACTGCTGTTTACAGCCCAGATATATCATTGCTGTTAACAGCATACACTGCAGTACAGTGTATAAAAGGCATAGAAATTGTTTCACTGCAATACATAGTTTGTTTTTGTGCATGTGCTGGAAATTTTTGTATGTGAGCCCAGAACCCTATCTCATTTACTAGTTTGCTGTATATCTGTGATCTATGTCCAGTGTCTTCTTGTATTCTACTGCATGACTTAGTAAAATAAGTTCTTCTTCGAGCACTGCTCGGATGCATTCAGTAATAGGTGTCTCCATGCCAGAGCACCGGATTGGTCAGAAAAACTTTGTCCTAGCCTGTCAGAAGAGGGGAGGTGGCCACCGCCCCTTGCGCCACCCGTGGCTATATATATGCCCGCGTCCCCACCCCCTCCTCAGTTTCATTTCTTCCGCCTTGTGCGTCGGACAAGGAACGTCCGCTCCTTGCTAATTTATAGCAGCCTGTCATTTTGTTGGATTCACTGTCCAGCAGGGCACATCTCTGTGTGGATTTATTTCCACCGCGAGAGCCCAACACCAGACCGAAACATCGCATCAACGATGCCAGGGTTCAAACCCTGTGCCGAGTGCAGCAAGGCCTTCCCCCAGGACGACCCCCACGGGAAGTGCCTCAGGTGCCTGGGCAAAGACCACATGGTCTCGGCATGTTCCATCTGTCTCTCCTTTAAACCTCGAACGATTAAGGAGAGGGAACAGCGACGCTGCACCCTAGCCTCGGAGGAGGCTCGGCACCCTTCACCCGAGGCTTTGGGTGAGAGCCCAGCACTGAGATCCAGCTCAGCACCAGAGCCAGCTCAGCGCCATGCCACCAGTGGCCACCACCTCACCACCTTGGTGCCGACTCCAGCACCGCAGCGCCTACCCGGCGCTTCAGCACCTTGGCACTAATCGAGGTCACTCTCAACCAACCTGGCACCATCGATGCTGGGCTCGCCTCGGCACCGCGCCAGGTCATCGCCGGTGCCGACAGCATGGTACAGCCTGGCTTCACTGGTGCTGACATCGCCTCGGCACCAGGCAACCCCACCCTTGGCACCGCGAAGCCTGGTACTGGGGGACCGGGAACCCTCCCCTAGCGAGGACTTACCTGCGACCCATGTGGAATTTGTTTTCATCCCGTCCACCCTGGAAGTGGTGGAGGCAGCACGAGCCCTGCTGCTCCTTCCTACCCCACCTGCCCCACTCCCAATCAGAGGGGCAAATTGGCCTTCATTTCAAAGGCCTGGGTTCACATGGGACACTCACCCTTGCCATCCAGCCCCCGCCTTCCACCCCAACGGGGGCGGCCACCACTCTGCCGACGGCACCGGGCCTGGAATCCTGATCCCCGTCCCCTGCCTCCAGCCCAGAAGAGGGACCTTCCAGGGGTTCCAAACGGTCCCAACGCTGCACATTGGGCCTGTCACCCTTCCAATTTCGACCACAAGAGTGGTCTCCTGAGGGCACTCCCCCCCCCCCCCCGTGGCATACCCCTGGTGCCGCGCTCTCTCCAGCACCGGAGTCCTTCGTGGGCAACCTTCTGGCACACTTTAATCTGTTGCACCGAGCCATGGCCCACTTAGGTATGGATGTGGAGCCCCTGATCCTCCCTCCCTATACCTTGTTTAGACTGGCATACACCTCCACGGTGCCTCTAGCTATCCCGCCCCACTCAAGTGCGTGGGACCTCGCACACTCATGGTGGCAAAATCCAAGCTCCATCCTCCCAGTTTCGGACAGAGCGAGCATGAAATATCGGGTATCCAAATCAGACTATCCCTTGCTACCCGGTTCCCCCCGGGGATGTAGTGCAGATGGCAATGGGGGCTGGAGAACCCCCCCAGAGACCCCCACCCTGGCTCCTGGGAGACAAGTGAACTGGATTTGTTAGGCTGCAAGGTGTACTCCTCGTTGGCTCTCCAACTGCGGGTGGCAAACAACCAGGCCATAACCAGTAGATACCTGCTGGATGTCTGGGAATCCCTTGGGAGATTTAGGAATGTGCTCCCCCCCGAGGCCAGAGATGAATATGATGCCTTCTTGGAGGAAGGCAACATAATAGCTCAAGACCTCCTTCTGTCAGCCCATGACACAGTGGACACTGCAGCTCACACCATGGCCTCGGCGGTTACCCTCCGTAGGGTAGCATGGCTCAGGGAGGCTAGAGTGCCTCCTAATGCCCAGCAGGTGGTCCTTGACCTGCCTTTTGAGGGAAACGCTCTGTTCCCTTGGAAACCCCTTCCGTGGTGGGTATGGCCCAGGATCCCCAGGGAGAAGCCAAATATTTTGGTTTCCTCCCTCCGGGACCCACCCTGCTGACTTAGCTTTTCAATTCCCTGGGTGGGACAATTCCCCTTTTTTCCCCTTTTTGCCTCATTCACAGTGGAAAGAGGACCTTCAGTCTCCCCTCCCCAAGGAGGGGCCCCTCTGACCATCCCCCTCTCTATCCTTGGGGAGGGTAGGGGGTCTCTGTGGTGCCATTGTCCCCCTCCCTTTTCCCCATAGGGAAGACAGGCCTGTGAGGACCCACATTGATCCTTCCCCGTTCTTTCCCCCCCTCAATCGCGGGACCAAAGCTTCGATTGGGATGCCAGGGCTGACAATGTATGATGCCCGCTTATGGTGCCAGTACTGTATTCCAATACCGTAGTCACCACCAACACCCCCACCTCCAATCCTTAAGCAGCGACTTTTCTGAGGACAAAGCCACCCCTCTCCTACTCCTAACAACCCTCCCTTCCTGAATACTCCCCATCGTGTTCTTCCCCCTAACCCCTCGTCGAGGGATGGAGATGCATCTTGTTGTAGCCCAGCTGCATCAGGGCTGCAAGGCACGTACATCCGAAGCCTACCCGCAACAAGACTCTGCCTGTGGCCATGACGTGTGTCTCAGGTAGGCCCCCTCGCTACGGGTTCGGGGAAGGGGAGGGGATGCCCGGGTCACACCACCGTCTTCTGCACTGTGACCAAAAACCCCTCCCTCTCCCTTTTTCAACAAGATCTGCGCATTAAGAGGACACTTCTGTGTGGTATTCAGCTACCTGGATAGCTACTTTGTTGGGAAGGGACCCTTACAGAAGGTTTTCACCCTGTACAGGGCCGAGGCACCCCCCCCCCCGTATGGTTCCCAGTCTCTACCCTATGGTTATCCTGGGAACCAGGGGCTCACCTCGGGACCCCCCGCTCTGGTCTACCACGTCCAAGGTAGCCCAAGTTTCCCTGAATTCACCAAGTATGGCTGGGGTCACCACTTGCTAACCCTGGAAGGGAATTACCTTGCCGTGTGGGGAAACTGCATAAGGTCTATCCCTTACAGTGCCATCCCTTGTGGCTTCCGCCTCAGTACTCTCTGCCCCCTGGACGGCTGCCTACAGCAGACAGAAGGTTCCCTGCTTCCAGGGTGCTTACATCAACCCTTGGCCTATGGCCTTACTCCCTAGCATGGGCCCCTTCCCCCTTTTCCAGCCTGCCCCTGCAGGACCATCCCTCTACACGTACCTCCCTGATGCTACAGCATTTCCCCATAGGTATTGGTAACGTCAGGCACTTCTGCAGTCCCTTTTCCTTTCTTAAGGACCCGCTTACTCCCACGGCCATTATGATGGTGTGACACACTTAGCCCAGCCTGTACCCCCTCTTTATTCATCCTTGGGCTCTCCCCAGGGAGAAAACTTCATTAGGTTCTCTGATCCTGAGGCGGCTGTCAGACGCGGCACCTGCCACCTGGTTACGGCCCATTTTCTAGCTCAAGAAGGACCCTCCCTTGGCAGCAGAGCTCTTCACCATCCATGTATCGAAGGGTTTTCTGCCCTGCCAGCCCTGACATGGCAAAGTGGTAGTGTTCTCCCTCAAGAATGCACCATGCTTGCTGAGTCTGCAGCCCTTCTTGACCCTCCTTCAATTTCTCAGTCTCCGAGGGCCTGTCTAGATGGTAGTAGAGTCTCTGTCGTCTCCCATTTTCTTCCCCTCACGCCTAGTGAGAGCTTTGAGGAAAACCCCATAGCTTAGACCAACGGGGCCCCTACCTTACATCCTATCTTTCCACGGCCCTTAGTAGGCCGTCTTTTCTCCAGTATTGCCTCAGGCCACCAAGCGGTGAGGATTTTTCGGGCCTCTCTCCTGCGAGAGCCTGGTCGTGGTGCCAGCCTAACTAGAATCTGTGCTCCTATGCTACTGGCTCATGAATTAGCATACCGTAGGCCGTCCTGCTTGGCTCGACTCTATATGTTGTGGCTGGTGCCCCATGGTCTTCTCAGTCACTCTCGATCCCACATCACAACCTGGTATCCTTCCCTCCCCTTGGCCAGACAGCGTGCTTGGCCGCATCCTAGATAAAGGGCATGACCATCCCCTTACTTTTCCTCGTGCACTCAGCAGTCATGAGCTCAGTCCATGACCATGGGGCTCCTGCAAAGCCTTCGAGTGTGCTGTGCCCGTCCTTCCTTGTTCTTGCGCGAGAGGCGACCATATGGTTAGTCTCATTGGCCAGTTTTCAGTGCTCTCCTTTGAGGCCACATGGCACGACCTAGTCCAGACATTATAGTCTATCATTCACATTCCACGTTTCCTGGGCGGGGCACCCACGTAACCTGTCTTCATAGGCTGCGCCCCTTTTTCTCCAGCTCCGGTGACTTTGCTGACCTGCGTATGCACTTTGCCTCGGTGACTCAAGTTTGCCCTGCTCTAGTTGACCCTCGGCCCTTGCTTCTTTGGGGCCTCCAAGGCCAGTTCACCTCTTGTCTTCGGCGAGCGCCTTGTGGCAGGGCCTCTACCTTACAGGGCTTGTTGCTGTGCTGTATGTGGAAGTACCAACTCCACCCACCGTCCTTTTCAGCATGGCTAGTAGTCACCTATTACTGAATGCATCCGAGCAGCACTCAAAGAAGAACAGTGGGTTACTCTTCAGTAACCATCCTTCTTCAAGATGGGCTGCTCAGATCCATTCAGGTCCCTCCCCTCCATCCCTGCTTCTGGAGTTGGTGACTCTAAGGAACTGAGGAGGGGGCAGGGAGGTGGCCGTATATATAGCCACGGGTAGTGCGGGGGGCGGTGGCCACCTCCCCTCTTCTGACAGGCTAGGACAAAGTTTTTCCAACCAATCTGACACTCCAGCACGGAGACACCTATTACTGAATGGATCCGAGCAGCCCATCTCGAAGAAGGATGGTTACTGAAGAGTAACCCACCGTTTTTATAAGCCTAGTTTTCATGGTAACCTTAAGTAATGATTAGAATCTGACATTAGTAGCATCAATATTTGCCCTCTTTTTACAATAAAATTAAAGTGTGCAATGAATTATAAACGTACTAATTTTGGAGTAGGTAAAGGTGTGGCTATATGCCTAAGTGCAGCTCCTGAAGGTTTAATAATCAACTTGTGTGGCTCTTGAGTTCCATAAGTTTGGCCACCCCTGTTATAGATACTACCTATGCTAATGAGGGCTTCTTCCATCTATATATAACAGGCGTGGCCAAACTGTGGCTTGGGAGCCACATGCAGATCTTGAATGAAAAAGTGCAGCTTGTGAAAGAACATCAGCAAATCAATTTAGGAAAGCAGCCCCAGCCTAGGAGTTTTAAATCTCCCATCCTGAGCATGCTCAGAGCATGCTTGGGGGGGGGGGGGAGCCCCAGCCTGTACCTAGCCCCTGGAGTGGCCAGCTAAGGGGGCCCTGGGAAGGGGGGGGGTTAGTCCGGAGGAGTCAATATCAGGGCCTGGGAGTTTGGAAGGGAGTCAGGACAGCATGGAGAAGCACAGCATGGTGTGGGACAGCATGGAAGAGTGTGGCATGGTCAAGATTACTTTCAATTTTTGGCACAACTTACTGCTGTGAAGTATTCTATTCCACAACGAAATCTGTGAAATTGAAGCATTGTGCAATACTTACAGATCAGCACGAGAGAGAGCTTGTACATACTGTGTTGACAAGTTATTGCCCAGATTTTAAAAAGCTCGCCATTGGCCTGCAGTCTTCTACATTGAGTGACAGCTAAGTTTTTACTGTATAGGCCTAGTTTTCATGGTAAAAATTAAGTAATTATTAAAATCTAATATTAGTAGGATTGATATTTGCCCTCTTTTTATAATAAAATTAAAGTGTGCAATGAATTTTAAGCTTAGCAATTTTGGAGTAGATAAAGGTATATGGCTATATGCCTCAGTGTGGCTCTTGAAGATTTAATAATGAACTAGTGTGGTTCTTGAGTTCAATACATTTGGCCACCCCTGGTATATAAATAATCTCTCTCCCCTAGAGGTGGTAGCTAGGTCAACGGAAGAATTCTTCCACTAATTTAGTGCTGTCTACCCAGAGATTTAGGCTGGTTTAACGTCACCGTTCAGGCATGTGGATTTTCTACACTCCTGAGAAGGCAATTATTATGCTGATCTAATTTTTCTAGTGAAGATCAGGCTCCAACCAGATAGTAGAGGCCTGATCTAAAGCTCATGGAAGTTAATGAAAACTTCTGACTTCAATGAGTTTTGAATTAAGCCTTCGTAGCTTTGACCCTGCTTCCACTAAGTTTATGGGAATTTAGACTTTACTTCAAAAGTCACAGGATAAGGCCCGAGAAATGTATTTTATAACATTTGTGGAAACAATGCAATAGTTCTAAGTTGATCATAATACAAAATATTTGGCAGACACTCATCTGTCCCTTCATGACGAAAGGAAATACATTATAAAAAAGATTTTCATTGTAGGAATGATTGATGATAGTTCAGCTCTTGTTTAATTTGGCCCTGATGCATTTGTAAGGTGGGAAGAGCTACTGATGGTAAATTCTCCAGGTTCTTTTATTGCAGGAGCAGCATTTTAGAACAGGCTTGATTTACATTCTAGGAAACCTTAATGATATTGATCCAATGTCACAAAGCCAGAGCTGGAAAGTTAATTTAATGAGTATAAGTAAATTGTGAATATTCATTTAAGGACCTCACTGGTGTTTGTCTTTGTAGCAACTCTAATTACCCTGTAGAATATTGACATTTTCCAATTTGCTTGCCGAACAAATTCACAGGAGGAGATATACATGCTACTCACCCTCTGCTTTGCGGGGTCTTGTGCAATGAGAGACTGGGGGGAGGGTCCCATTCCGTATCCATAGTTCATCTTTCTAACCTCACCATACCCACATGGATGCAGGGGGTCATAACTATATCTGTAGTAGAAGATGGAAACCCCAATTCTGGGTTCCAAAGGGGGAGCTGTGTTACTCTAGTTCAGCAAGATAACCAAGGAGTCCCGTGGCACTTAAAGACTAACAAAAGCATTTGACAAAGTGGGATTTTCTCTCACAAAATCTCATGCGATAAATAATCTCATGCGTCTACATCTAACTGCTTAGTTCAGACTTGCTTAGTTCAAACTAAGCAGTTTGAAGTTAGTTTGAACTAATTGCTTTTTTTAGTTCAAACTAAAAAAAAATCATACTTAGTTCAAACTAACCGTTAGTTCAAACTGATTTAACTTCCCTTAGTTCAAATTAAAAAATTCTTTTAGTTCAAACTAGGCAAAGCCTGGTGTAGCCAGGGCTCATATTAATCCAGATTAAGCCTCCTTAATCCAGACTAATTTGCTAGTGTAAACATAGCCTGTGTGCCACAGGACTCTGGTTATTTTGTTCATTTTGGGTGTTTTATATGAATGTCTGACTGTTGGGCTCCAAAAAGTTGAAAGAGTGAAAAGGACTTGGAATCTGACCACAACATCAAGGAGCTAACTCCAAAGCTACATAAATTAATGACTTGCTTATCACTTTGGATAAGATACTCTTTCTTTGCCCCATTTTTAACAAATTTCTCTAGTTTTACTGATTGTTTTAAGATAATCTGCTCAAGAAGTGATCAATGTGGGAATAGCACTATGTTGTGCTGAAATATTAGTGCACCAGCCCGAATGGAGGAGTGAGGCTCAAAAGGATGTGGGGAGTAGATTAATGCAGAGAAGCTCTGCATCTAAATTAGTTGTTTCCTCTCCTTTTATGTGATGTTTCATTCTTTTAATCTTACTTAGCTGCATTTTATTCCCATTGAAATAAAACAAGAAGCTTTGAATTTAGAGAAGTGCTGATAATTTTGCTTCTTGTACAAATTGAGCCCGTTGACTAATAAAATAACAGTAGCAAACCCTCTTTGAATGTACACATAAATTGGAACTAGTTGCCAACTTTCTGACTGTGTTACAAAAATAAAAGTTAGTTTCTTTATTGTATTGGATGGTGCTTGAAATAATGGTCATGGTCTTCCAGAATCTAAGGCCTTTACCGTCTTGGGTACTATTTGTTTTGATCAATTAGTGGGGTTTATACTGTATGTACTCCACTGCCCTTAGTGGATGGACTAATATCAGCTCAATATTATTCTCCGGCAGCTGGTCTATGAGGGTATCAGTCCTACTCCTCATAGCAGCTGTTGGAGATTCTACTTAGTACAAGTTAATATTAAACATAATTCACTCAAGAATGCAGTCTGAACAGGAACCTTGTTCTAACATGATATTCTCTATCATGTCGAGCAAGTCACTCCACCACCACTCTGAGCTCTTTTTACCCAGATGTATAATGTAAGGATATTCATATTCCAAGGCCAAAAGGGATCACTGTGCTCATCTAGTCTACGTTACATGGGAGGCCAGGAGAATTTTTTATTTAAAAATTCCCATGGTTACAGAATCTACCACAATCCTTGGTAAGTTTTTCCAATGGTTAATTAACTTCACTATTAAAAATATACACCTCACTTCCAATCTGAATTTGTGTAGATTCAACTTCCTTTAGTTTCTGTTTAGCCTTTGCCTGCTAGACTGAAGAATCCACTACTAAATTTTTGTACCTCAAATAGATACTTCTCAACCTATGATCAAGTTGCTCCTTAACCTTCTCTTTGTTAAGCTAAATAGATGGAACTCTGAGTCTGTCATTATACAACATGTTTTTTTTCAATTCCTTAATCATCGTTTTGACTCTTCTCTGAACCCTCTCCAGTTTATCAACATCTTTCTTGAATTGTTGCTACCAGAACTGAATATGGTATTTTAGTAGTGGTCACACCATTGCCAAATGTAGAGGTAGTATAATCTTTCTACTCTTACTCACAATTTTCTCTATGTATACAATGATTACATTAGCCCTTTTGGCCACAGCGAACGCTCTTGATATTGACCTGCTTCTTAGTTATGTTTAATAGTTAATTATGATGATCAATGATTATGATTAATAATATTTGCATTCACAGAGCTTTTTACAAAATATTACTAAGGCCAGTCAACGTTAAAAGAGGGACAAGAACCTAGGTTCTCTTAGCTCTCAACCTGTTATAACCCAGGGGGTTTTGAGGCCTACGTCTGCCTTTACCAGGTTTACATGGCTACTCCTGTATGAAATTCTGCTTTCCTGTAGTCATGGAATTTTGGACTAGAACTGGGTATGGAAGTTGATATGTGAAAAAATGTTGGCAGTTTAAAACTTCTGAGACGTCATGAAACGCTAAGATCTGAGGGTTTAAAACCATGTAAAATGAATTCGCAAAAACTGTGAAATTTCATGAAAAATGTTCCCTAATTTTAATTAGCTGCTGGTATTCTTACCTTTGTGACTCAAATGATTCAAAATGTGATACAAATGTATTTTCTGTTGCAAATGTTCATACAGCTGGTCAGCTTCCTCCCTAATGTCTTCTATGACCCCATTCTGGTTGGGAAATTCATCCATTGTATTGTGCTTTAGATTCAGTTGCAATTGTGCAACTTTTTGTCTGCAAAAGCAAAGGGAAGTTGTTCAGTAGTCATGGTAGATTTGTTATTAATCTAAGTGTGAGGTATACATTATTTTAGATGACATAAGTTTATCCTAGACCAAAAGGAAACATTCACTCATGGCATCGTTATATTCATGAAGGTCAAAGGACTAAGTGAAAAAAGGCCAGGATTTACATACAGTTGTATTGACATTTTCTGTAAGGATGTCATTCTGTGTGCACCAAGCTCAGATTGATCATGATAAAACCTATTGTGGAGATTGATCTATCTTCCATTCCACCAATGCTTAAAAGAATGGAATTTGGTTAATTGCCAGTGAAGGATGCAGACAAGGCTCCTGCAAAAAAGTCTGAACACCAAACATCTAGTGAGTCCCTAAATTCATGTTAAAAATATATATTTACTTGTGCAGAAAGGGTAAATGCTTATGTTATTGGCCAATTAGGCATTTAACCACTCTATTTGTTCATGCAAATACCTATTTGCAGCATGGCATTTGTAATTTTGCAATCACATGCTCTAATCTTGACTTTGAAAGTCTGGGTGATAAAGCCAGGCCTCTTAAACTTGAAATCTTTTAAAGTGCATCTTCTGACTTTTATGGTATCGGTACCTAGTCACTACCCCACTCCTTCCTTCTTCCAATGCCTCCTCTCCACCTTGAGCTTCTTTAAACTTGTTCTGAAGTGTTTTTAATTGTAAGTTTAGATGGAGCTGCATTGTAACCCCTCCTCTTGTGACCACCTTAACTCAGACTGAATTGTCAACATGTAAAATGATAGCTTCCCCTTCAACATTATTCAGATGTGATAAAAATCACAACACTCAAAAACCACTTGCTAAGCACTAACATCTTTCTAATCACTCTGTGGATGACATACTAACAACTGTGCTCAAGAAAGTCAATGAGACATCAAGATTTCAAAGAGAAACAGCTGAATTAAAATTGATATGCAGATTTGATTGAGTGAAAGCAGGATGAAATCATTACTAAGGATTCTTCTCCCATTACAACAGGTGACTTGACTTCACCCTTCTCTATGGGTATGTCCACACGTCTTTTTTATTTTGAAATAACAGTGGTTATTTTGAAATAAAAGAGATTAGGTCCACATGATGTATTCTTTTTTCGAAATGACGGGCTCCATCATTTCAAAATAAGAGCCATCATTTCGAAATAGCTTAAACCTTCTTTAAATTGAAATGGCTGTTATTTCAAAATAACACCTTTTGGACGTGTTATTTTGAAATAACCATTATTTCAAAATAACACTTTTGCCCTTCTCCTTCCCAGGGTGCCTTCCTTTTAGCCTATAGTGGGTGGGGGCATGGCCCAGGGAGGGGGCCATGTTGCCACACCTCCCATGCTGCCCCTCTCCTAAAGCAAATAGCGAGTCCTGTCTTTGGACATGTGATTTCGCTTTGAGCTTTTTCCTTAATTCGAATTAACATTTTCTTAATTCAAATTAACTTACTTTGAAATAAGGACTTTATTTCAAAATAACTTATTTTGAAATAACGATGTAAGTGTGGACATAGCCTATGTGCTGTTTCCCAGTGTTTGAATCTTAACAACTGCTCTGATTTGCCATTACAGTATAACCTGATCCCATGTCTTACACTCCTTTGCATTTATTTTCATCCCATTCTGTAAGTCCCCCCATCTTTAAAGCATCTGATGTAGTGAAATTTTCTCCCATGAAAGCTCATGCGATAAATAAATTTGTTAGTCTTTAAGTGCCACAGGACTCCTTGCTTCCAAACCCCATTAGTTTCCCTCCTATTTTATTAGCTTAATGTCCTGATACCATGATGTTATTACAGATAGCTTCAGATACTGCCTTGCTTGTAAATGTAGAAACCTCCCTGCTTTTCAGGGAAAGTGAAAGGCAAAGAGATGACTTACACATGCACTTGAATTATATGCAAGTCTATGCCCTGGTCTACACTACAAATGTATGTTAGTATAACTACATTGCCCAGGAGTGTGGAAAATCCACAGTTATACCAACCTAATTCCAGAAGCATAATAGAAGTGCTGTTGACAAAGCTACTGCCTCTCAGGGAGGTGCAGTACCTATGCTGATGGGGGAAGGCCACTGAAGGTAGAATCTTCACCAAGTGCTACAGAGGCACAGCTGTATGGGTGCAACAGCACTAAGCCCTGCATCTCAGGCACAGGCAATCTCTGGGCTGCTTGTATTTGCCTACTGAGAGGAAATAAAGCTACTGCAGTTTTTGTGGGCATCTTAAAGCAGTGTTTCTCAACCTTCAGTGAGCCGGGGAACACCTAAAAGTATTAATTACTTTACATGGAACACCTGTTGAAACAGTTTTTGAAAAAGCTGGTAATGGTGAGAGATTTAAAATGCTCCAGTCATAGCAAAACTTCCAGATGTGTGTCACCATCCACCACCACACTCCTGGAAGCTTTAATATGGCTGGGGCATTAAATTGCTCCTCTTCCTACCCACTCTACCCCCCCCCCAGGAGGGTGTGGATGTGGGTCACAGAACATGTGCACTACGTCTGAGGCGTGTTAGCGTTCCATGGAACAGGGGTTGAGAAACACTGTCTTAAAGGAGTTCGATCAGCTGGAAGTGCAGAACTTTTTTGAACCGGCTGTAACTAGGCATGGTTCAGAGCAGACTTGAGGTTGCTTTAAATTATGCTGGGGTGATGGACCAGCCTGCAGCTGGCCTTGGGTTCAGGAGGGTAAAAATGTCTTTTAAAGCAACCTTGGCCCCCCTTCTTCTCAGCAGCATCTGACAGGTCTGTGAAACAGCTGGAGATTTGTTCATGGGATACACAATAACTTGCTAATTTTTTTTAAAATAAATGTCATGATGATTTAGGATCATTAATTGACAATTCAGCAGCTGTATGGCAATCAGAAACAGAATATAAATACATTGCATTTCTATTAAAATACAATGGAAGAATGGTTTTCAATCCAGGCACATTTAGAGTATACTTTTGATCTACAAGAGAAAATATTACCGAATGTTGTTATGAAAATCCTTGATGGTTATGAACATCTTCAATGATAGAGCAGGAGAGTTTAAAATTCCTTCTATTTCAGAGATCTTGTCTTTCAAGCTTTTGAAGCCTATATCACAGCTGGGCACTGTGTCTCTTTTATCTTCTAGATTTGCAGCAAATCTCATTAACCCCTGAACAGTTTGAGAGAGGGCAGTAATTTCATTATCCCACTGATCAAAGCAAAGGTGACACCGAGAGCATGTGGGAAATTCTTGTTTGAAGCCTCGACCACACTGGTCACAGAACTTCCCAGTGACACCAATGCGGCAATTGCAAGCTCCAGTGTCTTTGTCACACTTAGGTTTGTGAGTTCCTTCCTCGTTACACTTACATGCTGCCAGGAGAGACAGGAACATGACATTGCTTCGTTTAGATGTTAGTTAAGTTATAAGGGTGAAACATCAAAGATACGCAACAGTATATTGCATTTCAATACAAATAAATATTTTTTGCCCTTTGTTGACATATTATTATTGGACCATTTAGGCTGGGATTTTCAAAGGCTCCTAAAAGAGTTAGTCCTAAACAATATTGCCACATTGACCATAATATGCAAAAACTCAGTTGTTATACAAACAGCTACTACAGCAGTGGTTCCCAAACTGTGGTTCGTGACTCCAAATTGGGTTGCACCATCAGCAGACGGGGTTGTGGCAGTCCCTATTGTGGCAAGGACACAGTTTTGCTTTCAAAGTCACAGCATGACCTGACATGTAGTGTGTGAGGTCACATTACTTGGGGACTCCATTTTGCTCTTCTGGGGTCTCAGAAAGAAATAATTCACTAAAACAGGTTCATAATGCCGAAAAGTTTACGAATCACTACCACAGGTTTCTTTTATGTGCTATTATATATTATTATTATCTGAGAGTGAGATCTGTCAGGCTGGGTAGCAGTCTCCTCATAGAAGGGCTAAATACCACATTTCAGGGATCATTTAAAAACAAGACTTGTCAAAATACTATAAAATGTGCTGTAGAGAATAATCTTATATTTGCATAAATATGGACTTGGTGACCTAACAGGTCGTTTCTAACTCTGATTTCTGTGAGTCTATGATAACCTTATAGGTGACAAATATGGTAAATATTGCGTAAGGTTTTCATACATCTTCCAGGACAAAGAAACAAATCATATCTATTTCTCTATTTGTATGTCTTGTCTACTATAGTCCAAAATTTAAAGAAAATACTGCAATTTCTGATATGGTACATTCACCCTAACAATACTTACAAACACAATGCATCCGTGGATCGCCAAAGTAATTTTCCTCACATTCATCACAACGCCTTCCACTGTAGCCTACTTTGCATGGACACTGGCCTGTGAACTGGAAAGATCGCATCTGTTAAACAACTGCCAGCAATACTATCACATATGCAGTGTTGTAGCTGGATAGACACCATAATATTAGAAAAATGATGAAGGTGAGGTAAATATAAATGAGTGCAATAAAAGATATCCCTTCCCCCCTTTCTCAGCAATATGATTAGGAAGAAATAGCATGGGCCAATTAAACAGACATTAAATTGAACAGATAGATTTTTTTTCCCTGTTATTTATGACATACAGCTGCACATAGGATGTAGTAGGATTGTTCACATGCCTGTTTTGATCAGAATGAATTACAGTATTGGCCCAAGTTTCCCAAAAGATGTTTTCATGCTCCAGCTGTTTAGTTACATATGGCTAAAAGCTGGGAAATCACACAGATGGAAGTGAAAACAAAATGGATGCATGGAAATGCCCATAGTTTACTAAGATGAAGGATTTCACATGTTCCAGTCCTCATTAATGACCTCTGAGAAGATAAATGGTAGAAGCTCCTAAACTCAGCTATCACCTGACTATTTTCACCTCACCTAAGGCAGAGTTTTTCTCTTGTATGTAGCAAAATTGCTTAATCAGATTCTTATTCCTTCTAGTGTAAACTACTGAACTTCAGATCCCAGTTTTAGGATATATTTACTCAGGGGTTAAAGTTAGCTGGAACGCCCCAGCATGCCCCCCTATTTTTAGGGGGCAGATTTCCAGGACACTGAAAAACAGGGAAACCCCCCCAGAACATAGCATTCCAGCATCTTCCCCCAGGGCCAGCTCAGGGAAGGGGCTTTGGGCTGGAGCGAGCCCTGCCTCCCCTCCCTTCCTTTCCCTGGACCCTGCGATGGCCCTGTCCCTTCCTGCTGGGCCCAGTGGCATGCGTGGCCTGGACCCAGTCTCGGGCCTGGGCCCCCTCTCGCTGGTTGGCTCCCAGCGCCTGCAGCCTCTGTCCTCCTGGCCCTGCTCTCAGCCACCCTTGGTGATGTGGGTAAAGGGGGTCAGGGGGAGTTGGGGCAGCCAGTGGGGAAAGCATGTGGGGGTGGGGTGGGAAGAAGGGGTCGGGATGGGCGCTGAGGAGGACATGGGAGAAGAGCCTGATGGGGAACAGTAGCTAGGGTGGGGGGGTAGTTGCAGAGGGTGCAGTAGCTGGGGTGGTGGGACAGGCATTTGGGGGGCAGTAGCTGGGGTGGGTGAAGGGGGGCCTAGACTGGCAGGAAGGGGGCAGGGACCTGCAGGAAGAGCACCTGGAAATTTAAGAGGGTTCTGGGGCCTGCCAATTTATACTTTAACCCCTGCATTTACTGGAACTTAGCATCTCAAGGTTACATTATACAAGTTGTTCTAAGAACATATTTTGGAATTTAAACAATAAAATTAACTTTGTGAAATTACCTGGTGAAATCTGTACTAATGTTATTAAGGTTGTGATCTAGTTTTATGAGAAAATATTATAATTCCAACAATTCAACTAAAGAACAAACAAACAGAAAACACTTATAAAACAAAATCTGAAATTATTTTAGTCAGAACTACGGGATAAGATACACTGCCATGGAAGAATCCCATTGGCATTAAACGGGTCAGAATTTCAACCATAAATTCAGTCTTATAAAATCCTTGGATTTTTCCAGATTCCCTTAGGCCCTACAAAGTGCATATAGATTGAATATGAATAAACATAACTAAATCCATGATAAGGCGTAAACAATGATATGACTTCAGTTAAAGAGACAAGGTGGGTGTGTTTATATCTTTTATTGGACCAACGTCTGTGAGTGAAATAGACAAGCTTTATAGCTGCACAGAGCTCTCTTCATGTCTGGGAAACGTATTCATAGTGTCATAGCTGGGAAAGGTATTCACAGTGTCATAGCAAAATGCAAGGTGGATTAGGTTGTTTAGCATGAACAGTTAACATATTGTGAGACCATTCAAGTAGTCCGTTAACACTGCTGGCCTCATAAATATTAACTTGCCCACTTTGTCTCTCTAATATCCTGGGACAATATGACTACAACAATTTGTCTTCAGTTATTACTTCATGTATATAAATGTTTAACAGGACACTGTCAAGGTTGCCTGTTGGTTTCAGAATTTCATTAATTCTTTCCCCTTACACACACTTCTGAAGGCATATAATCCCTGTGTGTCATTTCTAAGCTACAGTACTTCATTTGAGGAAGATATGGAAATGGAAAGAGGTCATTGTTCAGGAGCAAACCCATCATAACAAAAGAACATGTATTGTATGATGGACCCAACAACAAAAGACTAATTTAATTTATGACAGCTTCAAACTTCTAAGAGATTGATATTAACAATGAGAACAACAAAAAGATCTGATATTTATGAGAGATTCTTTGATTGTCCTCTCAAAATGTTCCTGTAACTTCAGACATTATAATTCCTTTGTAGCATAGTAGTTATCTTACCTGATTGCACCGGTTGCTTTGAGAGTTTCTTGAATTACAGTCACAGAACTGACAACCTATTCCACTAGTCATGTTCCAGAAGCCAGAAGCACACTGGTCACAGGTCAAGCCTATCACATTAGGTAAGCAAGGGCATAGTCCAGTCATTTGGTCACACAAGCAAACTCCATTTCCCCGTGGACATATTGCTGGGTTCACACCTGAAAAATTGCAAGTACACCCTGGAAAGAGAATGTTAGTTACTATACTGGATAAAATAAAAGATTGTTTAGAATAAATTTAATAATTTTAATTCATGTTTCTCCATGAAGGGAACAAGTTTATGCTTATTTTCTAAGAGCATAGTACTGCATATCATTTCACAGTAGGCAGTCTCCTAGAAGCCCTGTATACTGGGAGAAAATCTTGAAGTGGGACTAGGAATGGCAATTTAGCTGACAGTAATAACACAATAAGTATTTGTTCAGCACATTGAAGACATTGTTACATAAATAGTTCATTTTCCATCATCTGTCTTACCAGCCCTGTAAAAGTAAACTCCTCTGTGCACAGTGACTTCTTTAAGGCAGATCTTAGTTCTGGTGGTGATATCTACTTGCAGTTGAGTTGGTTACTTACTTCTGCAGTTTGAAATAAGTGCTGATCCAAAGTAACCTGGTTTGCAGAACTGGCAGTTTGGTCCGTGTGTGTGGTTTAAACATTTTAAGCATTCTCCCGTGATCTTGTTACAGGATTCGGGATCTGTTGCATCAATATTATTATTACAAGAACATGGCAAACACTGAGCTCCTGGTCTTCCTGGATTCCCATAGAACCCACTAGAGCACTCGTCACACCGACTGCCTGCCAGAAAGGAAGAAAAACTTAGTTGCTGAGTGCTGGAGCACAAATGAAATCATTTTTGTGGCTGCGATAATATAGATTTAGAAGTAAGTTACCCAAGTAACCTTATATCAGCCAATTGGACATTTCTGCATATTAATTGCACAGTAGGCTATAATTACATGTACAACACATTGACCAGAGGCTGAAGTGTGCAGCCCTACCCACCCCCACCAAGCATCTCTTACCAAGATCATCACTGTGGGAGAGGTGGTAAGAGTTGGAAAACTTTGCAAGAATCACTTAGTGGAGTTTTTCTGCAAATAAACCCAGGAGGAGAGGCTGGGGTTTTGCCTCTCACATGGCATGAGCCATGAATGTGCTCCAGAATCCAGCCGATTCCCATGAGCCATACAGCTCCTGCAGGGCTGGGGAAGAATCATCCTCATATGGGCTCTGTTTATTTGCTGGGCCTCCTCACCCTGGTATTACAGCTGAAATGGAGTTTCACTATGAGGGCCTCCCCAGTTGCAGGTGCCCAGTGGGCTATATTACCTTATCTAACGAGTTTATGGGCTGCCTGGGGTTGGTGTGACCCCACGTACTTCTGCATGGCTCACTCCCAACCAACACCTGCGTGCTCTCTGGTGTTGGTCCGCAACAGGTTCTTTGGAAGTGGGGATATTGCCTGAGAGGTGACTAATGTCTAACTGTGGAGATCTTGCAATGAGTGCAGATCTTGGTGGTATGACCTGATCTGCTGTAATTACTCATAGCAGAAGAGTTCCCTGGCTAGCTACCATCAGGACAATTACACTTCTTCAGGGTTTAATGAGGAAAGAACTCCCCCTGCTTGCAAAGAACATCTGGTTTGGGGAAAGAGTAGACTCTGGAGTTTGACTCAGTGTTTGGATGTGTTGCTATTTAGTTTTGACTAAGCAAAGGTATGTGCTATGAGAAGCTGCCAGCATCTTTTGAGAACAAAAATTTTGTCTTAAATACATGCTGCAAATAGGACATAAAGCCAGCACTGTTATTTCTACGAGACACCTTCTCCTTTAGGAATGGCTAGCCAGGAAAAAAGTATTAACCCTGCTTTTCTTGAGGTTCTTTGCATAGAAACACCAGCTAACTTTATTTTCTGTTTTGAGCATCCATTTAAGGTAACTCTTTTCGTCTCACAAAAATAAGCTGGTTTCATTCTGACAAAGGAATGGAAAAGTACTTTCATCCCACTCCCACACCCCCTGAAATTCAGATTAATTTGACATTAAGAAGTACAAAGTCAAGTTGCTCCAAAAAGCCAACAACATGTAAGATAACCCAGACTGAAACCACCCATTTGTAAAACAATAGTTTGAAGAAAAAACTTGTGATTGAGACATCACTGCAAAAATCGGTGGGTTACTTACCAGTAACTGTCCTTCTTCGAGATGGGCTGCTCAGATTCATTCAGAAATAGGTGTCTCCATGCCGGAGCACCGGATTGGTTGGAACTTTTTGCCCTAGCCTGTCAGAAGAAGGCAGGGGGCCACCGTCCCCCATGCCACCCCGTGGCTATATATGTGGTTGCCGCCCGGCCCCTCCCCAGTTCCTAAGAGTCACCAACTCCAAAAGCGGGGACGGGAGGAGGACTCTGAATGAATCTGAGCAGCCCGTCTTGAAGAAGGACGGTTACTGGTAAGTAACCCTCCGTTCTTCCTCAAGCGCTGCTGGGATTCATTCAGAAATAGGTGACTGCGACCCATGCTGATGGATGGCGGGTGGAGTTGGCTCTTCTGCCTTCAGCACAGCATAACTCTGACATGGGTAACTGTCCAGTGAGCAGGTCCTCGAGGGTCTAAGAAACTGACCTAAGGAACTTCATCTCAGCAAGGGTAGCCTGGAGATGTAGGATGTGACCCAGTGGAGACAAGTAGGCCCGGATTGCCCAAACACCAATTGGCGTCCGAGGGCATGATGGCCTGAGGTCCCCTTATGCATAAGAGGTACCAACGCATCACGGCTATGGCCAAGGAATGTATCTCTAATCTCTAATCTTCCTGAGGGGTATTGGCAGATGCCGTGTGGAGGCCAGAAGATTTAGTGTTCTGGCAGTGACACGTGTTGGCGTAATTCCTACGGGGGAGTTCCCAAGGCCCAAAATTTGTCAGGCTGGCAGTGGTGGTTATCAGCACTGCAGAAGACCAGAGGAGGAGAATTAGACTGTCTTTCCCTCAGTCCAGTATTGTAAGGCACATGCAGGTCATGAGGCTAGGCCAGGGACTTGAGAGGGCTGCGACCTCTGGGGCCCTCCGGCAGTGACAGCCCCGCTAGAAAACATCAGGTACATGAATCTGGCATGCTCAATGTCCCACAGGAGAGGTGGATTACCAGGAGCGGGAGGGAGGAATCTAGAGAAGTTACTTCAATCTAGTGCAAAGAAACAGTCAGGACATCATCGGCAACAGCTGATGACCCCCTAGGGCACACTCCTAAGTGAGGCAGTGGGACCAGCATGGAGGGACCAGATGCCTGGCCCTTCCAATGGCACTACATAAGAGAAACACAGGTGGGACAATCTATGGGCCTGAGAGGTGTGATCAGGGCTCCATGAGCTTACCGATGGTACTGTGAAGGACCCCTTGGGTGGGATGTCAGAATCTATATCCTTGCACGAGACAAGGAAAAGGCATTACTGCTACCTACGCCCTTCCCTTTCTTCTTTTAAATTCAGCAGCTGGAAGGCAGCCGCAGGAATGCTAAGGCGAGGGGTTGGACATGGTAAGACTATGGCTTGGTGATGGGCTTGTGAGCACAACAGGCCTGGATGCTAGTACCCATGGCCTATGGAACCACCCACTTTGGCCTACGTGGCCTCGCACTGTCGGGGAGAACCATCCCGGAATGGGACCGAGCTTAGCTAACGCTGCACAGGGGTTGAGGCTCCCTTCAGGAAGGGTCTCGGGGGAGAATCAGGATGCATGGAGGAGGAGATAGGCTCCTTCAAAAGGGGCGGAGTGAGGGTATCCCCCCCCCATGGGGTATGTCCGGCCGTCTCCTCTTTAAGACACTTACAGTATATCTGAAGTGTCCTCTGTGACACTGTCTGGGTCTAGGGGACTGTGTATGATTATTTTTCATATTGATATTTCATATTTGCAATAATCCATATGTGATATGCCATGTTTGATATCAATAGAAGGGTTGTAACATGCTAGGAAAGATTATATGTGGGTATCATATTTGTAATAGAATCTAGGAATCTTATGTACATTCCAAGTTGTTTGAGCTGAGGCAATCCCAGACTGGGCCTCTGCAAACTATTGTCCTGTTAATGGCCTATCAGGAGGGGACTCCCAGCTACAGTGGACCCAAGAGGAAACCTGTTTGACCAGTTACCCAGACTGACCATGTGGCCCACCTTCATTTTGATCTGGCAAGGACTCTGAGATAAAAGGCCATCGCCCATTCTCCATTTTGTCTTTAGTCTCTAGTCTCTGGTCTATCTACAACTGACCCCTGCCTCTGGAACTATTCTTCTGGGACTGAACAAAGGACTGAGACCCACTCAGCTGCTGCTGCTGCTGGGGGCACACCAGAGGAGTGGGACTAATCTGCAAACTACAGGATCTTCAAGGATTTGTTTTCTATGGACTCTAAATCATTTGTATGTATGTGATTCACTTTGACCCTTTAACATCTCTCATAAGTAGCTCGTTTTCTGCTTATATTAAACCTTTAGTTGTAGTTACTAAAGGCTTGGCTGGCAGCGTGGTATTTTGGTTAAGCTCCAAGCCTATATTGGTCTTGGTGATGTGGCTGGCCCTTTGGGGTCAGGAGAACCTATTTCGTAAAGAGACCCAGTGGCTAGAGGGGACCTTAGGAACTGATGTGCAGTAAGGGGGCTGCTTCTATTTTGCTATGCTTGGTGATGACCAGAGTGGGGGAGTCAGGAGCATGTTTTTTACTGACTGGGAGACTGGTTTAAGTACCACCCGTCAGTGGTTTGGGGGTTTGACCCCTGGTTTTGCAGTTTGCCCTGATTTTGGCACATTCAGAAGGTTATCCCAGGAGGCCCCGGTCACATCCTCTATGAATATGCTAACAATGGTATTAGATCTTACCGGGAAGGTAAACTCTATCAAGGGACAGCCAGATCCCAAATTCCAGTTGTTGATAGGAATTTCAGGGTGGATGCTGAGTGGGCCTTGTTGAGTGCAAAACCCTGTTGCAAATGCTTAGGATAGGAGTATGTTATTCTAAGACATGCCTACTAAGACTAGGAGAGCTTGGGCTGTAATGGGAAGGAAGGAATTGTACCCATGAGACTCCTGAGTGAGAGTCTCCGGTAGCTAGGCTGGAATAATCACGGTGCTACGGCCGTGCCCTGGGGGGGTGAGCTACATGAGAGACACCGCTGGATGAAACCCTAGGAGGTGAAGATTGACTCCAGGGGAGTATTCGTCTGTGGGGGTGGTTTCCGAAGCGTCGCAGAGGGAGCAAGCAGTGACTATGAACGTAGCAAGGGGTGGAGGGATGAGTTTCCTTGCCTTCAACCGAATGTGAAGGGAGAGATCCAGATGGTTTCATCACTATTATCAGGTTATCTCCTCTGGATCTCCGAGACCTGAGGGTTTCTCAGTTGGGATATAGCAGAACAGCCGGCTTAGGGATAAAGAGAGGAAAGTGGCCGGGGTCCCCTCTGTGAGGGGCAAGACCCCGTGTACAGAGGTTCTGGCATGATGGCACGTCCCGGGTAGTGTTGACCAATGGCTCAGCTTGGGAGATTCCCAGGGGGAAAGTTTCTCCATTCACATGGTTACCTCCTCATCATCTATATGTTTTGAAAAGATGGTAGAAGAATGGGGTGGGGGGCTCCGTTTTTATGGCCTCTGTCAAGAGCTTTCACCTAAGCTGAGAACCAGCCAGAAGTAGTGAGTACTGGAGGGTTCATATCTCACAAGGGCCATAAGAGAGTTGGCCAACACTTACATCTAATGGCTGGGTCCTGACGTTTGCTTCTGGCAATCAGCAGGCAGGAAAAAATTACCTGCTCCATGGGGGTCAGGGAGGGTTTGGGTCCTTCGAGTTGGAAGCGTATGCCCACAACCCTAATGAGGGTCGATTGGGTGGGAGCAATGATTAAACACCAGCTAGTCTTGCTGGTGGTAAGGGAAGGATGGACAAGGTGGCAAGTTCATTCATACTGTGGGTAGAGGGGTGGGACCCGATAGAGGGTTCTCCGACCATCAGTGGGGGGAGGCAGAGCGATAGGGCCTCATCCACGGGGAAGCATGCAGGAGTGTAGCTTCTGGTATGAAAATGACCCCACGAGGGGAGGCTTCACTTGGTTCGGGTGGATAATGGTGGGCGATACACTCTCCGATGTTCGGAGTGTGTTCCATGAATACTGTATGTGTCCCACCAGGGGTAATAGGGTCACCGCCCAAGGAAGTGGAAAGGGGAAAGAGAGGCTTTCCCCCTTGGCAGTGTGTCGTATATAGAGGAGTGATAGCCTCTTGGGGGGGGCCAGGACTACTGGCTGTCGGGTGCCTGCATGGGTTCAGATGGCAGGCTTCCATTCTGCCCTCCACAGTGAGCGAGGAGGTTTGGGTAGTGAGAGGTTCAAGTCCTCTCAAGGCATTAGGGTCAAATGAAGGGGTGTGAATATGGGTTATGCCCTAGTCCTACCTAAAGGGGAGGAGGCTGCCTCACCTGTGAACTGCGCATTCTCACCAGGAAGGAGAGGGAAGAAGGGCTATCTGTCATTTCAAGCGGGAGAGTCGAAAAACGGTGGGCACTCTGCTGCGGTTTGGAGAAGGTGATTGATGACAATATTGGTGATTATAACCAAAACTGCTGACTAATGTGTCGAGAGCTCTCTTGGAGTTGCCCAGGAGAGGGGCCTTGACAGGAGGGTCCCCCAAGTGGGATTCAAACTGAAGTTGTGGTGATGAGGACTGAGTTCTCACCAGTAGCTGTTGGGGGAGTGGGCAGCTTACTATCAGGCCTTATGGGGCCGGACGGCATGGAAGAGGCCCCGCCTGGACGAGGCCAAAATATTTCAGTTCTCCCCTGGGTTCACAGGCAGTACCCAGAATGGCCGAGGTCTCCTCTGGGAAGAGGTCGTCACCTGCAAAGGGCAGGTTGAGGGCCATCTGTTGGGAGGCCGGGGGCACTATGGCTTCCTGTAACCAGGCCGAGGCCATAATGCGGGCCACCATATCCACCGTGTCCCAGCCTGAAAGGACAAGGTCCTGGGAAGCTATTTTACCTTCCTTCACGAAGACATCATGCACTTCCCTTGCCTCTAGTGGGAGTAGATGTCTAAATTTGTGTATCGATGCTCACATGTCCAACATGTATCTACTAGTCAGGGACTGATTGTTTGCGACCCGCAACTGGAAAGCCGAGGAGGAGTAAACTTTGTGGCCCAATAACTTGAGCTCCCTGGCGTCCCTCGATGTCGGGAGGAGATCATGGGGGGCCTGTCCCAGCCCTAAGACTGTCTCCACCACCACACGAGGTGGGGCTGGGTGGTGGGTAAGTGAGGGGGACTCTAGCCCTAGGACTCTGTACTTGAGTCCCACCATATCCGAAACTGGGGAGATGGAACCCAGGTTTTGCCAGCAAGAGGAGGCCAAGTCCCAAACGCTAGGGTGGAGGGGATCTGTAACTGGTTCTGCCGACAAGAACACTGGCCCAAATAAGGTGTCGGAGGGTGTTTCAGAGGATTGAACCTCCATGCCCATGTGGGCTGAGACATGGCGTAGAAGATCAAAGTGCACTGATAAATCACCCGTCTAAGAGCACAGCACCAGATTCAGTGCTCTCACCAGTGCCAAGTGGGTCAGTGCCGGCGAAGTTAGAGGGGCCTCTTGAGGGGACCGTTCCTGGGGGCGGTACCAAAAGGGTGACGGCACCGAGAGCCAGTGCCGAGGCTGTTTGGAGCCCCTTGAAGCCCCTTCCCCCCAGCTGGAACAGGGGGAAGCCTCTTGGGACTCTCGGGGCAACACCGGGGATGGCAGAGTGATATGGTGCTGCGGGAATGGCTCCACAGTACTGGGACTCACAGAGGGCTCTGGTATTCAGGGGCCCGGGGCCGGTGACAGGGAAGGCAAACAGTGCTGTATGCACAGCACCAAGGCCTTTGAAAGGAAGGCCAGCTTCCCCCTTCTAGGTGGTGCTGGAGAAGGGGGTGTAGGCAACAGGAGGAGCACCCTCACTGCCTCCGGGGCTGTTGGGATCAGTACCGAGGCAGACTGGTCCCCAGGGGGAGCCCAATGACGAAGAGGCGGGGCTATGTCAGCACAGCAGTACCCCAAGGTTGGTACCGAGCTGGTCCTGCGTCGCCTTTCAGCACGGTGCTGGGCAGCAGGCTCTGGCACTGAACTGGCATGTGGTGCTGCAGGAGACCCCGAAGCCTTGGGGGAGGAGTGCCAGGCCTGCTCGGAGGCCAGGGCACGGTACCTTTGCTCCTTGTCCTTGATTGTCCTCGGGTTAAAGAACAGGCAGATGGAGCATGCGGTGACCATGTGGCTTTCACCCAGGCACTGGAGTTACTTCTTGTGGGGATCGTTCTGCCGGAAGGCCTTGCCGCATTCAGTACAGGGCTTAAACCCTGGCATGGCGGACAGCGTCAGAGAGCAGTGTTCTGGCCCGGAAAGGGAGACCTTCTTTGGCAGGACTAAGTCCACAAATAGGTTCTCCCAGTTGGGCGAGAGGCTCATATAGCAACGACGGATGGACTGCTTGCGAAGCAAGTAGTGGGCAGTTCCACAACCGACACTAAGGCAGAAGAAATGAAACTAGGGAGGGGCTGGGCAGTGGCCACATATATAGCCACAGGGTGGTGCAGGGGGCGGTGGCTGCCTACCCTCTTCTGACAGGCTAGGATAAAAAGTTCTGACCAATCTGGCGCTCTGGCACGGAGACACCTATTTCCGAATGTATCCGAGCAGCACTCGAAGAAGAACCTCCATGTCTAAAGATCTTATAAAGAGAGGATGAGCACCTGAAACTCCCATTGACTTTAGCTCAGCACTGCTGAAAATGGGATTGGATGGGGTAGAGTCTCAGCTGGTGTAAATTTTGATAGGTCTATTGACTTCAGTGGGGCTATGACAATTTACATCAGTTGAGGATCTGCCCTAAGAGGCTCAAATTGAGCAGTCGACATTGGAGGACACTTTTGCAGATCTGAGGCTTAAAGCATCAGATGTTAGTAGAAGAACCAACAGGTTTATCCAGTAATAAATGAAAACAGAAATAGATGTATTTATTGCACAGACTCCATTTTATGCAGGGCTTCTCCTCTGTCCTTAGTTCCTTGTTAGAACATTAAATACAGAACTATTGCTTTCTCTGGACAGTCAGTTACTACATGATTTTCTCCTCTGTCCAGTAAACTGGATACCAGTATCTATATTATTTTCATTATGCCACTCACCACTGAGCAGACAGGTGGGAATTTGATGTAATTTTTCAATCTTTCCTTAAGAGCTTTAATATTTTAAAACCAAGAATTAAACATATGTTTCATACCTGAGTAGCCCTCAAGACAATTGCAAACTATTTGCAAAGTGTGAGAATCTTGGTAACAGGAATGTGCAAAATATCTGTTGCTTGTAGGGGAATCTGGACACATACACGGGTGGCACGGCTTTCTTGTGAGAGGATTTCCAAAATAACCACTGACACACCTGTTAAAAAAAACCACCACAGAGCCACATTAAACAATCATCATGACAGATACACCTTTTGGAACATGCAGATAGTTTGGGTTTTTCAATTCTATTTTTTAATATGACAGCAGTTGTCAACATAATGCTATTCTCATTATTTGTACAGAAGTGTCCAGGCTTGAAGAGGTTAAAGGAATTAGAATCACTGTTGTATTTCCCAAACCTGGAGCAAACTATACATTTTATTTTCAAGGGGGTGTTGCCAATCATCCACCTACGCAGAGAACCTTTTAATCTAATTGGTAATGTAAAATTTTCCAAGGATAAATATTTTAAATCTACTGTTCCATCTCTGATACATTAAGTAACCATTATTTATAAAAGAATCACAGTACTTTTTGCTTTGCTGTTTCTAAGACAGCTAGTCAATCCAAAGAAGTCAACAAGTAGCCATATTGTCTCAACACTAAACCATTTATTTTCTACCAGAACTCCCCAAAGAATTCACAGGGAAGTTCTTGCAACTAAATGGAAGGAGATGACTCACCCACCTAAACTAATCAGCCAGCCAACTCTATTAACAGAATTGTACTGACATAACCAATGTTGCTGCAAGAACAGACAAAAGAAAAGAACATTATTTCAAGGCCCTTGAGAAACACATGAAGAAAATAATTTGTCATTCATATTGGAAAGCTACAAACCAGCAAACAAAGAACTGTTCATTAGGCTCCTCAAAGATTATTGCAAACATGGAGAGAACAATTATTGAGAACTATTACAGTTTAGAATAATTTTTATAATTGGCAGGATTCAAAATTTGTGGTATATAAAGCACCTTTCACATGTATTGAGATACTGAGGACCCAGTCCTATGAAGTGCTGAATGGTTCCTTCCAGGTGTTGTGGGTCCTAGAAGTCTTGAATTCAATGGAAATAAAGATACTCAGTTCCCTGCAGTAGCATGCAGAACCTCACAGGGTCTGGCTTTAACGAGGTGACAAACAGACCCAGGATAGCCACCTTGCAGCTGTGTATTGCTGAAGGAATACACAGCTGTGTCACTAAACAGTGAAATCGAACTATACCCTTGATTTCACATACATATGTCTCTTTATGTCAACAATACATGCCTGTGTCTGAGGGCAGAACTGGGCTCAGAGGTTTAAAGTGGCATTGCTGCATATTCAAAGATGCATATCAAGCTACCTGTATTCTTCAAACCATCTGACGAAGTGGGATTTTCTCCCATGAAAGTTCACACAAAAAATAAATTTGTTAGTCTTTAAGTGCCACAGCACTCGTTTGTTTGTTTGTTCTACTAATATTCACACACACTTTCTAGATAACGCCCCTCGCATACCTTTCACAGCTGCTTCCAGTTGTAAACCCAGTGCAACTTAGGCAGGCACCAGTCCCTGGGTCACAAAGCTCTGAGTAGCCATTGCATGGACATGGGCGACAGTTGGGAAATCCAAAATAACCAGCCAGGCACCGATTACAGCATCGCCCATCAGTCTCTCGGCGGCATGAACATTGTCCTGTCACCTGATCACATAAAGTGCTCATTGAGCCTTGCGGATGGCATGCACATGCTAGATAAGCAAAAGAAAAAGCCAATGCCATGTTAAGAAGCAGGTAAGTTTTGAACATATTTTCCTGAAACTTATTGCCAGATTTAAGCACAAGCCAAGTAAGCCATGGCTGAGGGTCTCACATTATGATGGGCCTCTAAGTACAACTTATAATGTAATACACTTTTTTCTCTTTATTTTTTATGGTATGGGGCCTCTGAATCTTGGCAGAGCTTAGGGCCACAGCATATCTTAATCCAGCCCTGCTGAAATTGGTCATCATTTGGTGCCATAAGATATGGCTTCATATAGCTGTGCAGCAGGAAGTATAGGCCTAACTTTTCTGATTGTTTATGCAGCTGCACATCAATGGTTGGGAAATCCCAAGAGTTTCATGTGCATAAGGTTATTTGAACCTTCTCATCTGCAGATGGGGGCTGTAGATCACACAAGAAGAGGTTTCTAATAGTTGTCTGTTTCCAGTCAGGCTGGAATTACCACCATAACAACGTCTTATTCAGCACGTCCATTATTCCCAGTGGGAGTCAGTGCAGAGACATATGGAAATACAGTTTGGGAGGAAAGCTAATTATGTTCTTTGAATCTCAGAGGAAGTCCACTTGGAGAGACAGATAAAGATTCAGTTTGCTTTTATGTAAAGCTCTGTTTAATATTTGCTGTTTAGTGCTTACAGTGACATCCATGGAAACCAAAACTGTAACTTCCTGGAGAACATCTGTCACAACGCCGGCCTGCAACATTAGGTTTGCATTTACACTGGCCTCCAAGTTGATTGCAGCTGGAGCTCAAAGATCCTTGTGGATGGCACTTGCATGCTATTGGCAAGAAAAATTCAAACACAGGTAATACTGAAAGAAAAGTAACATCATAAAAATGAAGTTAACTATTTTCACACTTCCCCCACTTTAGCAGGTTTTATAGTTAGAGTCACCAGATATGTGCTAAGAGTCAAGAGAACAAAGCAGAGTCTGGGTCCTTCAAACCATAGGGTTACTTGCTGCCACATTATGGGATTTGGGCTATTTGACAATGTTGCATGAATGATGATCTTTTACTAGTCATCAACATGAGCTTCAAAGGTCGAACCTAGTTCTGCGAAGTTCAGGGTATTGCAAAATTTGGATCCAGGTATAAATATGCTCAAAGTCTGAGGTGTTTGGTTATGGCCCACCTCAATTTAATACCTATGAAGAAAGATTTGCTAATGTTTGGGCATGCTCACAAATTCATTTACAAACATCACAATTAATGGATGTAGAGCAAAGCACACATCATTGTGTTTCAGGCAAAATGGTACTATGATAATTATGTCTCTTGTGGTAAGTCTGCTTTCTGTCCTAGATGCAACTAGGAAAAGCAGAGTTATATAATTAAACTTGATTGAATTATTGGTTGCGGTTAGTGCATCTGAGGCATGTTCACATTTTTGTTAGCCATACTGGCATTATAGGCCCTGGCTGTAATGCTTGTTTTATGGGTCCTACGAATTTTCTCTTATAAGTTGACCTACACCATAGATGATGGAATAACATTTAGAGATAATTTACTTGCTTTTTTTTCTGTCAGTTGTGTATAAATTACTTGTGAATATTTTCCCCCTCTCTCCATCTCACAGACATCCACCCTGCCACCTGCCTCCCACACATCCCTACACCCACACAATGACAATGAATTTTTCAAATGGCAGAGATTTTCTGGGTCAGCTGGAGGAAACACTGATATTCTGACCCTCTTTTATCTGAACTGGGTTGTTCATTCAAAGTAGTAAGACATTTGTTTGCAGAACATGCAATAATTTTCAGCATTCTGAGCTAGGCATGTTACATCTTATTTGTGGGGATTTTTACAGCACCTGTTGGCAGTCACCAGATTAGAAGCTTCTGTTTCAGCTCAAATTTATTTGAGTCTTTTGGTTACCGTCAAAGACAGGGCAGCATGGGTGAAAGGATGGCAGCAGGGCTATGTTCTTCCAGCTGCTGTCCCAGGCTCTGATTGTGCAGTTACCCACATGCTTCACTTGGTTACCTCGAGTCACCCCATTGAAAATAATATCAATTTTCATAGAAATAAAGTAAAGCACATGCATAACCATTTACAGGATTGGGGGCCTAAACCGTAATCATTACTCATTTTTAAAAAGTAATGTTCAAATGCTGGAAAATTATTTCTGATGAATCCTGTTAACCCATTTCAGCCTAACAACCATATTTGTGGCAAGGAAAGAAAGAGATTTTCAGAAAGGATAGTATAAGTATTATAACTTCACATGAATAGAAACCATGACTTTTCCAGCATGTAAACCAGTAGATATTACAATAATACAAATAATAAACTGTTATAATAAGTCTCATTAACTCTCTTTTTCAGATAAGCATGCCCCCCCCAATTCTATTAATAGACAAATAATTCACAGAAAGGCAAATACACAATTGGAAAGTCAAGGACATGTTTAAATCTAAGTCAAGACTGACTATTGCATCTAAGGAAAATAAATACTATGCTACATCACTGATAATTAAGAAGCAAAACGACACATTGATAATGCAGTAATTACAAGACTCTTTGTCTTTTAAATTTGCTGTTGTTGGTATGGCATAGGAGAGCACACAGAGATTTTAGGACACTGTGATTGGGACAGATACTTGACTGTCTTACTATATGCCCTCAATGGCTACCCTGACTACCGGCTCTATATAATCACAGCTGATGTACCACAGGGCAAGCATTTGATTACATGTTCTACGTCAATGGTTTTCAACCTTTTCTCAATTGTGGACTCCTAAAATATTTCAGAAGAAGATGCAGACATCTTTGGAAATTCAACCTGGGATCCGCCGATCCCCACAGAAGTCTTAGAATATAACCTGCATGAACAGAACACAACTATAGACCTTCCATGTGCTTGGCACTGCACTTGACAGTGTGAGAAAGGGTGCTACACTGTTGGCTTCTATGGCAATGACAAAACTTCCAGGTTCTGACTTGTCGGTAGCGTATTCACATTCTTTTGACTGATCAGAAAAATGAAATGCTTTTTCCAGGATCTGAAACTTTATTTTCATAATCATCTTAGACATAACTGTGGACCCCCAAGCATCTGCAGTCCACAGGTTGAAAACCACTGCTTTGCATGCTGTGAACCCATGACCGCTCCAAATGAGATTGTGTAGCCACTAGTTATATTATCTTTTCCTAAAAGCAAAGTTCCAGAGAAGTAGCCATGTTAGTCTCATTCAGCAAAACAAACAACGAGTCCTATGGCATGACATGAGATTGTCTCCCACAAAAGTTCATGCAATAAATAAATTTGTTAGTCTCTTAAGTGCCACAGGACTGCTTGTTTGTTTTCCTAGAAGGTAACTCTTTGCCCACATGCAACCACCATACTAGCCAAATATACAGTTGCTACTAAGGCCATTCCATTCAAAGAGCTTGTTTGCACTGAGCTGCTATTAGAGTCAGGTGTTTGGCACCCTTTCACTGGAGCCTGAAGGAGTTGTCTCTGGGAGGTCACTGACCCTCATTGCGGCAGAAATGAAAAGTCCCAATGTCTCTCCCAATTTAGGTCACTAATAAGGCTAAAGAGTTCATAATTTATACTGAGAATCATGTTAGAATAGGGTGATTATAATGACTTTTAAGGAAACCAGAAGCACTGAAATCTTTTATGTTTTTGTGTTGTAAGGGGAAGACTGTCATGTTTGTTAAGTGCTGATGCAAACAGCTGCTAGAAGGAGACATTTGGAGTGAACGCCTAGTTGTGTTGGTCTGACAAAATCCAGGAAACTCTGCAATGTGCTCCTGAGTGCCATCTGTTGGCATTGTATTTATTAACCATTTAACCTATGTGTATATATAACATGTAAAGTCAGCTATAGTAAAGTATCAATATTATTCTATTGGTACAGATACTTACAAACTGCTCCATTGTGAATACGAGCAGACATGCTCATTATGAGCCTTGCACATACTTCTGGTAGAATATGAGGTCCAACTTCTGAAGCAATCTCAACACAGTGATAATGCCGATACTCAGCTAAATCTTTTTGACTGCACAGGTTCTCCACAGAACTGATTCTGGGAATAAGTCCAAGCTTTGGAGTTGACAAAGGAAGGAAAGAAAAAGATTTTGTGTGTGTGGGCGGAAAACTATAGTTTACCAAACTCTGCTATTTCACTCTGTGCTTCATGGTTGGAGACCCAGAGCTTAGCTGTTTCTAGGCCACCTTCCATCTCACTGCACCACCACCCAAATCCATGTTTTTTCGGATGTCCCCCGAGATAAATGAGCCTGTAGGATGTATATAGAAAACCAAATTATGGTATGTCCTCAGATGTATGTACAAATGGCTACTGAAATCAATGGCAGCTGCATTTGTGAATGTAAAGGCAGAATTTGACCAAAAATTTTACATGTATTAGAAACAGAGAGTAAAAAAACTGAAGTCCAAAAACTTGGTCATTTCTTCTCCTCATTAAACTCAATTTTATGCAGATTACCAGAGAAACTGATGTTAAAGTATTTTAAAATTTTATCTGGAAATGAGCATAAACCAAACATCCACCTCCATATTTCCCTGAAACTAGGGAAAAGTTTGGATATGAATTTCAGGTTTGGCTCCCAGCTTTGCAATGGACCATTCCAGAACTCAAATATGAACACTTCTGAGAAAATTCAGATCTCTGTTTAGATCCAAACTCCAGTATCCACCTCTACATATATCTCAGGTTTTCTGTTAGGATCACACACATTAAGTTAGATTTTCAGAAGAGAATGTGCACACAGACCTGTGTATATTTACGTTGTTAATGATTGCAACTCATCACTAAGTGAACAAATAACCAATTATACATCCAACAGGCTAGTAGCACGTGCAATTATCATGGCTGGACATGCTGTTGTAATATTCACAGAAAGTAGTATACAAAAACAAATGTGAATTTGAACATGGAAATATGTACACCCTTTACAAATCAGTGTAGTCCTAAACACCCTTTTCCAATTTTTTGATAAAATTTCATTTTAAATGATTAATGAGTTCTAAAGGCTGTTCACAAAACATTTTGAATAGGCTGTGTCAAAGAGCATGAAACAGGTCTAAATATCATTAAAAGGAAGTCTGTAGCATGATTACTTACTGAATCAATCAAGATGCATGATTTAGTCTTTGGATCAGAGGCAGAAGATTGTGATAAAAAAACGTCTATAAAATACTCTACTCCTGGTTCTAAGCAGACAGGAGTATGCAGAAGTGCAATTCTGTTTAGGAGGAATAAATACAGGAGTCAGTGTTCCTTTATCAGAGACTTAATAGGTATAAAGGATTTACTTAAGAAAATATTTAAGAGTGTAAAGGAAGATTTCGATAAATCTTCTGTGTTCACATGCTTTAACATCAGAGGGAGTCACACACATGGTGAAGAGACTCTAGCCTGTGTAGGAGTTGGAGATGGAGGAATGTGCAATTGACTGGGGCGACCAAGTGTGACAATAAAAAAAATAATAAATAACAAAATGTTTGGTGGCATAATTGCATTGAAACGTGATTACTACTCAGTCACCATAATGATTAACTGGAGAGTGATTTCTAAGATGACGAACACTTTTAAACATTCTGTTTCTCACCGGTATCCCAGCCCTGGATCTGTCATGAGCAATGCTCACTTAATCATTTTGAGGATATTTGTGGGGTTTGTAACTCATTATGCACATGTGTGCGCTTCCTATTGTTCTTTAGTTGAGACAGTAAACTGAAGCTATTTCTCTTCTCTTAGCTTAGGTAGTACAAGTTAAAAATCCGAAGGCAGTTTTGAAAATAGGACAGGTCAGGGACATTCTTGGGGTTTCCTGGCTGATGTTTCATCTTTTAAAGGAAATAGTTTCTAATGTTTAATTTTGTGTCTGAGCTTTTGGTCCAGTTGCTAAAAGGGTCACAGTGCTGTCAGGAGCTAAGCCTGCTTTCCTTACTCAAGTAAACCTCTGACTTATGTAGAGTTTTGCCTTAGTCAGGTCTGCTTCATATGGCATCTTATTGTTACCTAATACTTTGGTGTAGCAGCAGTGTAAAAGGCCATGTGCCCTGTTCTGGGTACATTCCATTTATATTGTCATTTTCCTGTGCATCTATCCCACACAGAGTATTCAGATTTGTAAAGAGGATACCAAACAGACCTCTTTGTAGCTGGCAGGGTCAATGCATGTTGCTCCTGCAGGAGTGCCTTGTTTCTGCAGCGATCATTTGTCAATGTACCAGAGGGGTTGACTGCAATACTTCCTATCCAGTCTTCTAAAGACTATACAGTTGGGAAAAAAGTTATGATAGTTTTTAAAAACACCTGAAAAATTCTCTTTGTCTCATATACACATCAACCTGTCAGTGTTATTGAGAGTCAAACTAAGTCATAGCACAGGGCAGCAATAACCACTGAGTTCCTTTTTGTTCAATTCATGATATTTTTTTTAGAATGCTCTTTCCTGAAAAGTGCAAGAGAAAAACAATGATAAGTATATGTTGGAAATAGAGATTCAGATCTTGAACTGGAATAAATGCAAGTAGGTCCAATGAAGTCAGTGGAGCTGTGTCTGCTTATACCACCTAATGATATGTCCCATACAGAATATGCCCCATACCAAATATGACCAATACAGAATTCAGTACATAACTTTGCTCAAATTGCTAATAAGTTAAAATGAACTGAGATAACTTTGTAATGAGATTCTTAAAAATCTAAATGTATTTTCTAAATCTTTACCTGGAAAAATTTCTCTGATACCAGCACAATGCAAAAATCTCACTTTCATTCAGAGCTGATTCTTGCACTCCAAGTCAAAGGAAGTTTTGCCTGACTCAGAATGACAGGTATGGAGTTTTATATAGCTTAATAGACTACCAGTATTTCAATTACAATAGTCATAACTGATGACATGAATGGTGGTGTTGCTGTAGATGTCTGAGAAGTGACAGACAAAAGGGACATTCTTCTGGTAAGTGTACAGATGAGCAACTCACATAATTTATTGGAATAAGTGCCAATGTTTTAACCACATTTAAACTGATTACACATTTTTCATGTGTCAGACTTGTGGGCATGAGAGAAAGTCAAAGAAGGGATCACTGATCCTGGACGGTGAGTTTTGCCCAGAAAATACTTCCCAGTTCTTGTTCTGTTTTGTGATTTTGGATGACAATGGCATATAATGCTGGGGATCATGTGGGGGGATGTTATAGCACCTTTGAAAACAAGGAAAAGGCAAATGGTTTTTAGTTTAAAATGACAATTTTGGATTTTTTATTTTTTTTTACTATGAAGTATAAGAAGATGAAAGTAGCATATATCTCATTTCCTCAAGCAACTTTAGGATTAAAGATGCTTAAGAGGTCATATCGGGGGTAAATCTTGCTCCACATGAATCAGCAAAGAAGTGGGCAAGTTTGAAGAAAGCACAACAATCCTGCTTGGACAGGCAGAATGGCTCAGGGTAGCCAGGGAACATGCTGTGGAGCACCCATTGCTACTCTCTCTCAAAAGGACAATGTGAGCTGCTAGGTAGAGTGTACTAGCCAAGTTGTGGTGCACTAGTGGGCCTAGGAACTGAACCCTTGCCCTAGAGTTAGGTTGGTTATCAGAACCTGCTGATGTATAATTATCCCCAATGAAGCATGTGGCAGGTCTTGGGCTCTGTATCTTCTATTTATGGTGCAAAACTATGATAGGATAAGGCTGATAGTTTTGCTCTAAGCCTTTCTGGAATCTAGACATCAGCGCCATTTGCAAACAGATATAAGTCCAAAGCTCTTGTTCTTCATTTGCCATATTACGACAAGAAGTGAAAGAGACCCTGCTTTGCAACACCATTGCTTAGAAAAGTATTAATGGGTAATTAAAAGTCTGAATTCAAATACCTCAGGTTCATAACGAAGAGTGATATCAAAGTCCATTGCAAAGGGAATGTTGCTGATAGTAAATCTTAATCCAGCTCCATTCAGAACACGGGCAAAGCCAGGACCTGTCCATGTGACAGGTTTGCCAGGAGCGGGCACTCTGAAAACAATGTCCAGCGAGTTCCTCCCAAACTGATCGGAGCCCTGCAAGGAGATAGTGACATTAAAACAACAAATATAGTCTTTGGCATATGGACACACTCAGAAAAAAGGTATGTGCTTCTGCTGCACGGCTTCCTAGTTTCTGCAACAAGTCAGCATCCTTTTATAAACATGTAAAGATCTGTTGTGTATAAAAACTCATATGAGTTGTGTCACACTGAGAAGACCTCTCTCGCTCTTTCTCTTGGGATTGTGGGAGCTTCAGAGAGTAAGGGTGCATCTTCTATGTGCTTAATGCACTAACTTGGTTTCTGTTAGCCTGTTTTTGTTTTGTCACTTTCTGTTTCTTTATTGTAGGGGTGTTATTGGTGCCCCCTGCCTTTACCTTGGAGTGAGTGGGTGGTTTACATTATGGGGTCCACTTCAGATGGGTCTAGTAGTGTGGCCTGCAATCATGAGGTTCAGTGTGCACCTGCTGTCTCCTGTATTGTGGAGGATATGTTGCTGAGTGTAGGTAAGGTTATTGGCTATGCTAGTGTAAAATCTCTCTCTGAAATGAGCAAATCCATAGTGACTTTCCTGACCCAGGAAGAGTTTGTGAATCATTTGGTACAGAATAACTCTGGGTCGAGGAGTCTTTTGTTTATTCCTGCTAATTTAGTAGTTCCTTCCCCCCACCCCACCATGTCTCCCCTTCTTTCACTATGAGGAGTTAGTGTTGCTCTCTCCCATTATAGGAAGATAGTTTCTGCTATTAGGATGATTCCATTAGGCTGCAAGAACCCAGAGGTTTTATCATTCTGGCATCAGCTGTAGGTTGTTTTAAATAACACAAAACATCCTCTGAACCTGGTATTAAAGCACCACATAGATGGGGCTGATTGTACAGTATTTGCTTCTTCATTAAATGCTTCCTGTGTGATGCCCATGGTCATTTGAGGAGTATCTGCTCACCCACTGCTGGCTCAGAGGTCTCTGCAGGAGATTGTAGAACCCCAGGACAGTGGGAAGAGGTTTGGGGCATTAAGGGAGCAGCAGGAAACAGAGCCTGCATTTGCAGTGCCAGATTCTTATCTTCCCACACCCCCATTCTGTGTGGCCTCCCACTGTACAGAAGTATCATCCCCAAGGAACCTGCTTTTGTGATTCCATCACTAGTGCAAGGAGTGGAGTGAGTCCTGGAAGTTGAGTAGTAGAGCCCTACAAATCCGTGGATATCCGCATTATATCTGAGCGTGTCCACATCCGCAGATACAACACAGATACCTGTGGACCATTTCTTACAGAGGCAGATTGGATGCAGATCCACTTGTCCATGCAGGACTCTAGTGAGGAGCAGCTGTCTGCAGAGGAAGCAGAGACATGTTCTAGAGATGGGAGTGAAGAACAGACTAACAAGATGGATTTATTTAGGACTATTTCTAAAAGCTCTGTGAGCTGCTGGCAGCGTGTGGAGATGCAGCTCCATGCCCTGAGAAGGAGGAGAGCATTGCAAAGGGATGGTACTGTCTTCCTCTGGCATGATGAGTCCTCAAGCAAGCCCCAGATCCTGCACAGGTTACTTATGGGTCCCAGCCTAAAACTGCACCGAGCTGTTCCCACTGAATTGTTCTCCCATGAGTGATGAGAATGTTACAGAGGCTCAATGTTCCTCTGGTCTGGTAGAGTCTGAAAGAGACGAAGAGGAAAACGATGATCCCTCTGACGCCTGAGTTGTTTCTGAGGTCCCAACCAGTCAGCTATGTAGGAAAGGAGGGTACAGTGAAAAGGAGATTAGTGACTTCCTGGCTAGCACTAAAGGGAAGTAGGGAACTGAGGCCTATATTCCTCTATATTTACAGTGCTTTGTTCATTCAGTAATCTCTGTCTTGAGAGATAGCTCTGTTGCGTGTAGGAAACATTTCCATCTGAAAAAGTTGTTGAATAAGATGAGGAAATGTGTAATGATTGTTCAAGATATATAGGCCTCCCTATGGCTCATTTTGTTCTAAGTACTTCCAATTTCCATTGTTTTTCTCTGCTGTTGCTCTCTCCTCATCTTGATGATCAGTTTTGGCTCTCTAAATAGTAATGGATGCTAAGTTGATCATACAACGGCACAACTCTGAATTTCTCAGACAAAAATGGACTTATGTTATTCTTTTGCAAGAGATGCACCCAGTCCCTGATAAACAGTGGAATTGGTTGAAGGAATGGAAAGAGGACGCTTTCTTGAGTCACGGTTCCAATGTTATGGCTGAAGTAGCTATTCTTTCCCAGGGCACAAAGGCAAGAATCTGCCTTGTGAAGGTGATTCTACAAGGACAGATTTCCCAGGTAGATACACATTTTGGCACTATTGTTTTTAATCTTGTTACTACATATGATCTGATTCTGAGGCAAGATCATGTCACCTTTCTGCAGACATTTGCCCATGCCACACTTGGCTGTGAGCCAACTGTTATTGTGCTGGGAACAGATTTCAGCTGTGCTACAGATGTTTTAGACAGGAATCATAAGGAACCATACCCTCAGTCAGCCAAGGAACTGTCTTGTCTCCTGTGGACCTTTGGACAAGTAGATGTTTGTAGGTTCTCTTCTGTCACACCACTGTTAGGAAGTATTCATGACTGAAGGTCAAAAGTTGTGGATCAGTTACACATTTAATTAATCGATTTGCTGCCTGGACAGTTTTTGGTTGACTTGGTGATGATGGTGCTTTAGTGGTCTATGTTCACTTAAAATCTGTTTTATTTGTAGAGTTGTGTGTGTATATGTTGCAATTTTATCATATTTTACAATACTTCTTAATGTAATCGTATGCACATAAAGGTGTTTTTCATATCATCTCTCTTGCAGTCCATCTCTTTCTCTCTCAGTTTTCTAGATATGACTATCATCTATTTTAAAGTGTGTTTAACAGGGATTTCAGGCTGTTTACTCATGTCAATTTCCAAATGATATAGCCGAGTTAGTCTAGTCCAGCAAAAAAAACCAAACAAGGAGTCGTGTGGCACTTAAAGACTAACAGATTTATTTTTCACATGAGCTTTTGTGGGAGAAAATCCCACTTCGTCAGATGCTTCGAAGATGGGTGAATTTACAGAATGGAATGAAAATAAATGCAAGGGGGTGTAAAACGTAGAATCTGGTCATACAGTAACAGCAAATCAGAGCAGTTGTTAGGTTCAAACCCTGGGAAGCCTGAAGTCAAATTATCTTTTGTAATGGGAAAAGAACCCCTAGTCTCGATTCAATCCTGCTTTCTCAGAATTTAATTTGCATATTAAGTCGAGTTCAGCTGTTTCTCTTTGAAGTCTTGATGTCCCAGTCACATCTGAACTCGACTTAATATGCAAATTAAATTCTGAGAAAGCAGGATTGAATCGAGACTAGGGGTTCTTTTCCCATTACAAAAGATAATTTGACTTCAGGCTTCCCAGGGTTTGAACCTAACAACTGTTCTGATTTGCTGTTACTGTATGACCTGATTCTACGTTTTACACCCCCTTGCATTTATTTTCATTCCATTCTGTAAGTTCACCCATCTTCGAAGCATCAGACGAAGTGGGATTTTGTCCCATGAAAGCTCATGCGAAAAATAAATCTGTTAGTCTTTAAGTGCCACATGACTCCTTGGGGGGTTTTTTGTTTACTCATGGACACATTTTTCTGGACTGTCTGTAATCAGTGATTGCAGGTGTTTATAATGGTTTATATTGCTTAAGTTACCATGACTCTAGTAAGTATAATGTAAGTATCCATGTAAGTCTTGGATTCTGAAGAGGAATCTCCTACTAGGAGGTCCCATTGTCCTTGCTAACCAAATTTTTGAATTTGAGCCTACAGAATGCCTGCTATACATGACAAAATGAGCCAGCACAGCTATGACAATCATAGAATCATAGCAACTGGAAGGGACCCTGAGAGGTCATTGAGTCCAGTCCCCTGCACCCATGACAGCACCAAGTAACAGGACAGGTGCTTGTCTAACCTGCTGTTAAAAACTTCCAATGATGGAAATTCCACAACCTGCCTAGCCAATTTACTCCAGTGGTTAATCACCCTGAGAGTTAGAAATTTTTTCCTAATGTCCAATCAAAACCTCCCTTGCCGTAATTTAAGCCTATTGCTTCTTGTCCTACCACTGGCAGTTAAGGAGAACAATTTTTCTCCCTCCTCTTTGTGGCAATCTTTTAGGTATTTGAAAATTGTTATTGTGTCCCCTCTCAGTCTCCTCTCTTCTAGACTAAACAAACCCAGCTCTTTCAGTCTTCTCTCATAAGTCAAGTGTTTTAGCTCTCTAATCATTCATGTTCTTCTCTGGCCCTTCTCCAATTTGTCCACATCTTCCCTGAAATGAGGCACCAGAGCTTGACACAGTACTCCAGTTGAAACCTACCGGTAATCAAGGTGCAGTAAAGCAGAAAGAATTATTTCTTGTGTCTTACAATACTCCTGTTAATACATCCCAGAATGGTGTTTGCTTTTTTGCAACAGCATTACACTGTTGATTCATATTTAGCTTGTGGTCCACTATGACACCCAGATGCCTTTCTGTGGTACTCCTTCGTAAGCAGTCATTGCCCATTTTGTATACGTGCAATTGATTGTTCCTTCCTAAGTGGAGTACTTTGCACTTGTCTTTACTGAATTTCATTCTGTTTACCTCAGGCCATTTCAACAGTTTGTCCAGATCATTCTGAATTGTGATCCTATTCTCCAAAGCACTTGTAACCCTTCGCAGCTTGGTATCATCAGCAAACTTTAAAGTGTACTCTGTATGCCATCATTTAAGTCATTGATGAAATATTGAATAGAACCAGATGCAGAACCAATCCCTGCGGTACCCCACTTGTTATTCCCCTCCAGCATGACTGTGAACCAAATATGTGAATATGATGCATCTGTGTGCGAATTATAAAATAAATATCCAGTCCAACAGCATATGAAAAATTGAATTAATGTATCAAGGAATGTCATTTGCATAAGGATTCTGATATGCAGGCCTGAAAATTCCAATTTTGTAGTCAGAGATGGTTTAACCCATTCCCTAAACAAAAACTCCTGTGGCAATATTAACCATCAGCAGCATCTCCAGTATCAGTTTACCTGTTCCAGCCCCAATTTTCTTATGCTTCGTTTCCTGCTCCTGTTTAATATAATATTTCCATCTTCAATGGAGAAATCATATCCTTGCTTCTTGAAATAGACATCACACCTCAGTAAAGCTGTTGGTTTAACCTTAAAAGCAAAAATGGATGATTTATATAACAGTGAAGTTGGAACAATCTGTAAGCATATGTGACTGTGTAAAAATGAAAGTCCAAAACCTAGGCTACCATCTCTACTAGTGTAAATGGGTGCAACTCCGAGAATCCGGCCTAATAAGCTTTACAAATTTCTTCCTTTTGCACTGCATATGTATCCTCACTGCAAAACTTTGAATTAGCTAACTTGGGTTAAAGCTTCCATGAATAGGGCTGGATTATTGCAGTGGTAATAGGGGCCCTGGAGCCTGGCTGAAATGGGGGCACCAGACTCCAGCACCTAAAATCCCTAGGATAATCTGGCACCCCCTGCCCCGCTCAGCAGCGGCAGGGCAGGAGCACTGAGAGCATTCCTGTCCTGCTGGCACTGTGGGAAAGGGGCAGAGTGGGGCCCCGGAGGAGCCAGAGACTGAGCTCAGTGCTCCCTCCCAGTCCCTGGCCTGGCTGGTCCACACTCAGGGGTGGGGCAGGCCGGCACCTGCTCACTTTGTCCATGGGTGGGACTAACTAGCACAGCCTCTGCTCTGCCCCAGCACAGCTCTCCGGGGCCTGTGGCCCGGGGGGGGCTGCACCAGGGGCTACTGTGCTGCATGCTAGCCAGCCCCTCACCACCCCCCCCCCCGGCAGACTGGCTGGAGCGAGGCCTGGGTGGGAGTGCTTTCTGGCCCCAGTCTCCCCCCCACCCCATGAACAGGGGGAGGGGCAGAGGCCTGACATTTCTGTATAGCACGTCTCACTGTGTCCGAGAGATCTGTTTTCTATTTCTTTACTGGAAGTCAGGATGATTACTGGTTGCGATTACATTTGAATATTTTCAGATATGCCAAGCAAATAAATATTTTTTATTATCCCCTTCTTGTGGCTTCTCAAAGAAGAAACATTTGTACAAGTCTTGGCGGACGAAAAGAACACATTCCAGTAAAACCAAAGCTTGCATTGTGGATGCACAGCCTCTATGTCCATATTAAGAAAGTTTTAAAATATTAAAAGTCATGTGGACTAGCTCATTTATGTGAAATGAGTGAGTCTAACTGAACTTGGTTCTCCCCTCCATTACAGCTATTCTACCATTAAGAAGATACTCTCCCCACACATATGGAAGCCTCAGATGGGATAGAGTGACTGAAATGTTCTTTCTAATCAAGTGATGTGCTCATAGATGAGGAAGGCCTGTGGCTGAGGCACACCAGCACTCCAGAGTGCCCAGCTACCAACTTGGCCCCCTGGAGCCTTTGGCAACTGGCATACAGTTTCAAGATATTCTAATTTACACTTGGGACTGGTGAGGTAACTGGGCAACTCAAGACTGGGGAAGCACAGAGAAGATCTTGGGGAATCTCTTTACATTGCACCAAGAGCTTCTTGGTTATAGCCAAGGGGTGGGACCATAGAGGGTCAATCTATTTTAGTTTGCTTTTCTTGCTGCAGAGCTTCCCCCTTGTCCTCAGCATTTCACTTACACAAATCTAGACCTCCTTACACCGATGTACACTATTTTACACATCACCTCTTAATACTGCACATAAACAGTACTCAAAACAACATACCAAAGATGCAGATCCAGAAAGTGGCTCTGCATGCTCTGCTTCATAGATATAATAATCCAATGGTATAAAGAAGTAGCCCGGGGCTGGGTTGGTACATCGGCGACCCACAATGTTAGGAAGACATTTGCATTGCCCATCACTCAAGGAACACCTGGGGGAACAGGTGGGAATGAAGAAGCATAAGTGCATCATCCATATGCTTACAGCTGTTTACCTTTGCTTTTATTCTTACTGGTCCTTTCACTGTAAAATTAACTTTTAAATATTTTATAACATCTACCATTTCTTGCTTGTAATGATGGAGTTTATTGCAGTGCTTTCTTATCAATCAGTTGGCAAAGTTAAAGGCACCTTATGTGTCTCTCCCTTGCTTGCTCTACCAATTCCACAAACTGCGACACATCCTGCAACTTTGATTAACCTACCTATGTGCATAGACCCATGGACCAGACCATGTACTCCAGCAACCTCTTGGAGAAGTGAAGAACCTAGCCCAGCAAAGTGTAGGCCACCAGTGTTTTCAAATATGAGTGACCTAAAGTCCAACATTTTTTTAAGCAATGGAAACTCAGTACCTTTGAAAACCAGACTAAATGTGCCTGAACATGAATATAGAAATCCACATTCAAACATATCATCACTAGCTAACTACAATATTTCAGGCCCTATGCATCAAGTTGGTGTGGTTTGTAATTTTTCTTTAACTGATCCTGAATCTTATTTATTTAAAATTTGCTTCAGAGAACAAGATAAGGGAATGTATATATAAATGCTTACTGTGGGGCACACTAAGGTCACTATCTATAGCAGTCCAATATGGTGTACACAGACTGAACAGAGGGACCCTACCAGTAGCATAGCGAGGGTGTCCAGTGCCCACTGGTGCCCAGGGGCCAAGCCCACATTTGTGCTCCCCCAGGCATCCCATGCCACCCCATCCCTTGCATTCCCCCCTCCCCAGCCCATCGCCCTGTTGCTACAGCGTTGGACCCTGCTGTAGCTGCACACTAGAGGCTCCCTACTATGAGCTGACATTACTTGGTCACATTAAAATCTCTTTAAATATTGTTACTAAATGGAGAAAATCTTATAACCAGAGTGATTTTTACATTGCTCACACCTGATGAAACTCTGTCCCTAAACTACCATATTTTCTGGACTATAAGTCACACTGTTATATAAGTCACACTAATGAAAAAGCATCAGGTTTTTTTTTAAAAAATCATATATTTGTTGCACTGTTATATAAGTCACACTAATAGAAAAGCATCAATTTAAAAAAAATTCATATCTTGGTCGCACTGTTATATAAGTCGCACTGCTCTAAGGATTGCGCTGCTACATTAGTCGCACCATGTTGTGCATTGATGTCAGTTTAGATTCAGTGTGGACAAATTGATCTCTGAATGACTGTGCTCACCCATAAATTAGAACCGACTGCGAGATAGTGCAGTTTACATTAATAATTGTTACATTTTTCTGAAATAAAATTTATTCCATTGTTGTGTGATGTGTTGTTATTAAGAAAGATATGATTTAACCTCGCCTCCTTCTTACACATCTGCCATATTTAACCAAAGAACATACCAGTATATACACTAATGATAACGCAGTTGTGAACTGTTAAGCAAGCCAGTAAAACTTAGGACAAAGACATTTATTGGGCCTAATGGAAGACAATATGAAATAAGCATAATCCACAAAGTTCAATCATCTTCATCATCTGCATCAGAGAAGCCATCAAAATCCTTGTCTTCAGTGTCACTCTGAAATAGCTCGGCTATTTCAACCAGCAGATTTAGGCCCTGATCTTCCCTGTCTGGGTATTCATCTTCTTGTACTGTGTCATTTATTATGTTCGCTTTCTTGAAGCCTGAAGTGACTGTTTTGGCACTAACACTCATCCAGGCTTCACTAATCCACTGCACCACCTCCACAAAAGTTGCATGACACATATGACCGGTGGCCGTGAAGCTGCATTCCCCATCCCAGAGGCAGTGCAAGACAATCTTGAAACTCCGATTAACTGATATATCAAGAGGCTGCACCTTCTTCGTTAGGCCTCCAGGAATTATTACTGGCACAGAATTTGTATTTTTTATTTGTGTCTTTACCCTCTCTGTTATATGCGCTCTCATGCTGTCCATGATCAGTAGCGCTTTTCGTGTTTTAAAAAAACCATCTGGGCATCTGCTGAAACATCGTTCCAGGCAAAACCCCATCATGTCTTCATCCATCCAACCTTTTTTATTAGTCTGTATGATGACTCTGGATAGAAATGAATTGTGCGGCATGGTCTTCCTCTTAAAAATAATCATAGGTGGAAGTTTCTTTCCATCCGCACAGCACGCCAGCACAACAGTGAAGTGTGACTTTTCATGACCAGTTGTTCTGACGTTCACTGTTTTTTTCCTCTTCTCATTCTGTTCGGCCAACGGGAATGTCGAGTGTCAGTGGAACTTCATCTATATTAATTATATGGTCAGGAATCACACTATAGTTTTCAGTCACAGACTTCACGAAGGCCAGAAAACTGTCAACTTTCTCTTGTGATTCAGCTGGAAGTTTCTGGCACATCATTGTTCATGCCTGCATGCTAATTTTATGCCTCTGCATGAAACAGAAGCACTAGGATGGTTCTCCAACAAATTCTTGCACTTCTATTTCCCGGGCCATTGTCTGGGCCTTCAGTTGCGACTGAACAGTGGACAATCCGTGTCCTTGAGCTCTTTGCTCCACTATCCATTGGCAAAGACGATCTTCCAGAGCAGCCCACCTAGCTTTTTCTCCGCAGTTCACCTTCTTTGTCCATTTCATGACTTGAAATGACTCTTTCATTTTTCGCCAGTCGCAAACTAGTTTTTCACTTACACTAAACTTTCGTTCAGCTGCCCTGTTGCTATTTTCCGCGAATCTGATCACCGTTAGTTTGAATTCGGCGGCATAACTTTTTCATCCTCTTGTCAGCATCATTGCTCTTAAAAGCCATGTGGCTGTGGATTCGTCGTTGTTGAAGCTTGGTGGTTTTTCTTCACTGGAATGACAGCTGCGGTGGGATTGACTGGACTTAGCTTCACAGGTACCCTATATATAATGATTTAGCGTGTTTTATTGGCCTTTACCATCAGTGATTACTTAATTGCCAGAGGGCACACACAAATTAACTGAGCCAGCCAGAGACTATGTCAACATGGGGAACTCTGAGTATCCCAAATCTGTGTTTATAGAAACACTGTTGTGAGAAGATGATTGGCGGAGGGAAACTCTTGCATATCCTTAGTCTGGGGTTTTAATACAAACAGGCGTTCAGTTCAGGCACCAATGGTAACTACCAGCAGATCATTGTTGACGGAGACCTTATCTGAATGTCATTTAGTTCAGTTTCTTTATCACCTCCATTTTCCAAAGACCACTTATTTCATTTTTCTTGTAAATTTGATATATAAGTCTCACCGTTATATAAGTCGCATCTTTCAACATATTTGTAAAAAAAAACCAAAAAAACCCATGACTTATAGTCTGGAAAATATGGTACTTGGTTTCTCTATTAACCACCAGAACCTCCTAATCCTATCAGAAAGATGCAATATATCCTGGTGTTAGATTATTACAGTCAAAAGCAGAATGATACCTTACAGTGAGAACTAAATTACTTACAAGTTATTGTGGGCTCCACCAATGTCACAGCCACATGGAGAACAGCCATATACATTATTTCCAAGCCCCCAGTATCCTAACTATGATAAAAAATGAAAATATATTGATTTTTGACTGTGAATATTTAAAAACTTTAATTACAACAAAAACCTCAGTCCAGACAAAAGTCTGCTCTGTGAACACTGTGTTGGGACGGTCATGTATGTGAAGTAATGCATATGTGTGAGTGCTGACAGAATTCAAGACCTAAATGACAGAGCTTATCAATAAACCATACGGTTAACAGAGTTGAGTGGAACGTTACCAAATAATTTATCTGACTTATTTAAGCCTTTTACTTTGCTGGCAGAATACTTGAAGAGTGCAATTTCTTGCACATTCTATTTCTTTCTTCTATTATTGGAAAGTATTTAATTACATGTTTTTCAAGTTTTTCTCTCTCCAGATAGATCACAAAGGGTTTTCCGTTTAGTAGGTGGTTGACAATCACTGTTACAACTACATTGGCTAGTTGTAATACGTCAGATAAATAAGTTGGGATTGTTTCTGTTCCCTGACTAACAGAATGGCTGTGTTCACACGTAAACTCTTATTTTGTAATAAAATCCTTATTTCAAAATAACTTAATGTGAAATAAAAAAATGTTAATTCAAAATAAGGGAAACCCTCAAAGCGAAATAGCATGTCCACACAGAGGACTTGCTATTTCGCTTCAGGAGAGGGGAGCATGGGAGGTGTGGCAACATGGCCCCCTCCCTTGGCCATACCCCCACCCAGTATACAGATAAAGGAAGGCACCCTGGGAAGGAGAAGGGCAAAAGTGTTATTTTGAAATAACCGTTATTTCGAAATAATACATCCAAACGGCATTATTTCGAAACAACCATTTCAAAATAACCGCTATTTCAATTACAACCTAAGTTTTATTGTTGCAAAATGACAGGTGCTGTTTCCAAATGATGGGGTCCTGTCATTTTAAAATAAAGAAACGTTGTTCGGACATGACAACTTTTATTTCGAAACAAAATTCATTCTTTCGAAATAAAAGCCTCATGTGGACATAGCCAATGTGTACTCAGACCCTACAGTTACAAAGATTATATAATCACCTACATGGACAGATTGTGTGCAAGCACTTTTGGTTCCCACAGATATCTGCAGATGTGACTGTGAGGTTCATTTTCCTTCTGCAAAAACTGATACCAGTACACATGGCTGCATGAATATTCACCAAAAATAAACACAAAAGACCCAATCATGGATGAAGCTCAATCACTTAAAATTGCAATTGAATATTCAGGGGCAAAGCTTTTCAATACTTGTCCAACCCTGTTTCCCACCAATATTTTCAGCCATGACAACTGCCTCCATCATAGAACAGAAAGGGTACAAGCCACCAAGATTTGATGCAATAGAGAGTACAGGTACTCATCCAGGGAATATCTCCACACTCACTCAGGACTTGTCATTGTGAGGACATGGTAAGAAACTGCTGAGGTTACTCGGTAGGCAATACCCCCCCCCCCCCCCCGGCTCCCTGTCCCATGCCCAAAAGCATTTGCTGAGGGTTGACTAGGGGCAATTCTAACTATCTCAACATTGGTACAGCATTTGCTGATTTAGTCATCTGAGGCTCAATCCTGTTCCACTGAAAATGTTTGCCACAGAATTCAAACAGAGCAGAATCAGGCTATATGCGAGCCATCCAGGCCTGGATGAGAACATGGTTGAATTACTTGAAATACCACAGAGGACTGTCTCCAGGGGTTGTTTTAATTAGAATGGGTGAAGAGATTCAGCTGACTGCTCTTTGTAGTATGGACTATTTGTTCCCATGCTCTCTTTTGCCTCATTCTAAGAGAAATGTTGTGGCCTATGGGTCATTCCCACACAGCACTGTGTTGTGGTCTCCTTTCACATGGCAGCAGCCATTGGAGGCAGGACACAGGCAATGGGATTTATACAAAAATGTATAAAACAGGATGTTGTATGAAGTAATAACAAAGGCCTCCTGATTACATACAAGGCATTCTTCACAGTGTCGCCCCATGACAAAGTGATGGCAGAGGCACTCTCCAGTCACTGGATCACATGTCGAGACAGACACACTCCCAAAAGGGTTACAGGCACAGGCTGCAAGGAAAGAAACACATGACCATCTCCATTAATGCAACTACCTTAACTTTTGGGGTGCATTCAAAATAACTATTGTACTCAACTATCAGGTGAAGAAACTGTAGAACACCAGCTTGTGAATTCAATTAACACTTAGTAAACCTGCTGTTTCCTGGGGTGGATCATTTTCCTCAAGTATTTTCGGTTGGTGCCTGGAAAGACAAGCTCTGCTGGTCTGTAAGGGATGCTCTGGCAAAACATGTTGGACTCTCAGAAGTCCTGTGGTTTCTACTGCATTTTTCATCTTTGCTTCACTTTACTATTCTCATTATTGCTGAGCCTGATCTCTGCCTTCATTATTATTATTGTAATTTATTATTAGATAAGCACAATGTGTTCACAAAATTAAACAGCCCATGAGGAGGACAAGGCTGCACAATTTCACTTAAACTAGTTCAGAGAAATGATAGATGGAGTGTTCCCCAGAATAATTCAGTCTGCAGCCTTTGGATACCCAGTGACTCAGGCTTGCCACCTATTTGATCTTGCCCACCCAAAGAACAGGGCCTCCCAAATAGGGTGTTCTCACATGCTAGTGATCTCATCTGTTTGCTTCTGTTCCCGGTGGGTTTATATGGAATTTATATTCATGTTTCTGTACCCTAAAAGCATGAATGGAATGTTCAGTGAGGGATTTTGATGCCGTTCCGCTTCGCCCCTATTTAAAAGGCACAGGTTTATCTGCTTGGGTGAATGTTTCTAAATACTGACTCAGGACATGATTCTATAAAATCTGACATACAGGCTTGCCATGGACATTTGTCTTTCTTGCTAGTAACCCTACTAGCTGACAGCAGAATGTTATAAGCTGGGACTGCATGAGTGTTACAACCAGGATGGCACTGCATTGTGGGAAGCATGCTGAGGAAGACTTGCATAAAGTCTGCCTGTATTCTGAGTGATTGTCACTAGTCTCTTTTGTGACTACCAAGTTACCTTGTTAATTGTTTAGCATAACAAAAATTTCACGTTTTAAATCCCCGCTTATCAAAGGAATCAGATCACATATTTAATATTCTTTCTATTTAAAGAGAATGGGGATAACTTTACTTAAGGGCATCAGAATGGCCATACTGGGTCAGACCAATGGTCTGTCTAGTTCAATATCCTGTCTTCTGACCAATGCCAGGCGTTTCAGAGGGAATGAAGAGAACAGGTAATCATTAAGTGATCCATGCCATTATTCATTCCCAGCTTCTGGCAGACAAAGGCTTGGGACAATTGAGAGTATAGGTTTGCATTCTATACTATGTTTTTGGCAAACAGTATATTTCCAGTCCTACTCCCCTTTTATTGGTTAGTCCTCTTTACTGGGGAGACCTGCTGATAATCTTCAAATATGTTAAGATTATTATAAAGACATTAGTGAGCAATTATTCTTCATGCCCACTAAAAATAAGACAAGAAGTAATGGACTTGATCTGCAGCAAGGGAAAAAAACTTTCCAACCAGAAGGATGGTTACGGTCTGGAATAAGCTTCCATGAGAAGTTGTAGAATCCTCATCACGTAAGGTTTTTATGAACTGGCTGGACAAATATCTGTCAGGGACGGCCTACGTTTACATGGTCCTGCCTCAGTGCAGGAGGGCTGAACCTGATGACTTTTCTAGGTCTCTTTGACAATGTCTACATCACACTGCTTAGTTCGGACTTCCTTAGTCCAAATTAAGCAGTTCCCGGTCATTTTGAACTAACCGCAGGTTAGTTTGGATTAACCACAGCTTTTTTCTTTGAACCAGTTGCACTTTTTAGTTTGAACCAAAAAGTTAGTTTGAACTAGAAAGCACAGTTAGTTCAAACTAACCATGTTGTTTGAACTTTTTAAGTTCAAACTAAGGCATCTACGGCACACTAGTTCGAACTAAACTTTGAACTAAGCAGTATATTCATGCTAACCGTTTGAACTAATTAGTTTGAACTACTACAACTAGTTTGAACTAAGCAATTTCTTAATTTGAACTAGGCAAAGCCTAGTATAGACCTAGACTAAATTAGCCTGGACTAAGTTTGCTTAGTCCAGACTACTTTGCCAGTGTAGACATAGCCTTCCAGCCATACATTTCTGATTCTCTGATTAATTTCAAACACTGCTTCAGGTGACATTTCTTGGAAATTAAGTGATGGCAGATGGCCCACTGTGACTTGTAAAACAGGCTGGATTTATTTTTAGCTGCCACTTAAAACTAAGTTTTCAAAGGAAAAAAGAAAAAGATCATTGTTTACATACGCTGGCAGCCAAGAGGATCACTGCCACTCAGCCCATAGTAGCTCGGCTTGCACTTGTCACAACGGACTCCCTCAACGTTTTTCTTGCAAAGACACCGACCAGCAATAGTTCCAAGAATGGAGTCTGTATGGCCTTCACACAATCCATTGTATAATGTGCCTTCTGGGTTACAGTCACAGGCTATGAACACAGATATTCAAATTGAGATGTGGAAGTAATGATATTCAGATATATTCATGCAAATGCAAGTCCTGTAATGGCTATTATTAATTAAATATTTGTATTCAGGGAGTACCCACAAATTGCAGTCAAGATCAGCGCCCCAATACGCTAGATGCTATACAAGCAAAGCCCCATCTCAGCCAGAATTATTCCAAGGCCTTCTGGGCAAAACATAGAGGACTGGGAGCTACCCATCCCTTGACAAATGCATAAACTTCCCTCTTTCCTTTGAATAGAGGGAGGATTTAGCTCTATCCTAGCCTCCCCCATCTTCTTTCAGGCACCCAGCACCTCTAGGAGGGTAGGAAAAAGCAAGCAAAATACGTCTGATTAGCGTTCTCTGATAAATCCCTCTTGAAGGATGCAAGGCTGTAGGGAGCCCATTGTGTTCACTCAGAACTGTAACTAAAAAATCCAGCACCTGGGGCAGGTTCCAGTTGGAATGTGCCCCTTACAATAGCTGGTGCCTGGAGCAATCGGCAGGGAATCTGCCCTTTAATGAAGTGGCTAGATGGACCCACTCCAGCACGTTTGGCGCAAAGCCCTGCTTGCCCCACTGTAGTTACAGCTCTGTGTTCACCTCTGCTCTTGTACTTGTGCAGACTTTAGTCTGGCCAAGTATGACTGCTCATATTTATACTGATTTGTTACAAGAAAAATAAATTCCCTGCTGGACTTCAATGACGAGGCATAGCTGAAATTAATGGAGGTTCTTCTTTGCCATTAGCTTGAGAATGCAGTTAATCAGTTGGTCTGCCCAATGCTTCTGAACAATGTTCCCTCTAATTTTTCATAGGCTGTGTGTGCAAAAAATTTCTTTGTGTGTGCAAATATTTCTTTTTGTGTGCTAATATTAGTACTGTTGAATTTTTTTTGTGCGTGCTTTTTGTTGTGTGCATGGCTTTTACGACCTGTGTGCACACGCACACATGCACAGCTTAGAGGGGATGGTGCTTCTGAAGGTTAACATTTTTAACATCTGTATTGAAAGTTAAGTGAATTGATGAAAAAAAGAGTGTGGAGACTGTAGCAGCTGACAAAGAAAACTGGAAATATTTGATTTTGACCCAATTGTTGCTAGCCATTATTAACAGGTGAAAGAAGAGAGTGCTTACGGATACAGGCATGAGGGTCTGAAATTGTTCTGAGGGGATTCTGGTAAAAGAAAGGCTTGCACTGATCGCAGTGTTGCCCCTTGGTATTGTGCTGACAGTCTTCACATACGCCACCACTGATGCGATTATTAGCTATGTACACTGCCATGTCAAAATGGCATTGGTTGGAATGGCCATTGCATTTACATCCTAAAACGGAAAACAAAAAGTGGTTTATAGATGCACCAGCACAATTTGATTCACACTTCTGACATTTGGTTCTTATCATGCATCCAATCAAGTCAATTATTAATGTTAATATTATTTCTTAATTTGCATTACCATAGTAGTTCCCCAATGTCTCACTTATGATTGTGCCCCCATTACACAAGGTAATTTACAAGTCCAGGAGCTGTACATAGTACCATGCTCACAAACATTTGTCTTACAATGTGTGGCCCAGAGTCTGCAAACAATTACAGTATACAAGTTAATCATTCAAAGGACTTCAGTGGGACCACACACTTGCAAAAAGCTAAGCATGTAAATAAGTCTTTGCAGGACTGGGGGCTAAGCAAAGATAGATTGGAACCAGTGAGTGTGAAACAATCTGAGGGAAAGGAAAGGAAGCACAAGGGTAAAAATAATAAGTTCACTTGCTTACCTACGTTAGCATTGTGCATAACTGATTGTTCTGAATAATTACAAATCCTCGGGTGGAGTGGATGTGTGCTTTTTAAAATAGAAATCCATCAGTCAGTGTAAGGTGTCACTGGTTTTAGGGGGAGCAATAGGTAGGGATCAGAGCATTGCCAGATCTCATGATTTGATTGTAAGTAATCTGAATAACTGCTGGAGCCAGTCTTCATGGGATTTCTTGCCCTGCCCAGGGGAAAAGTACCTCTCTGATTGGCTGCCTTCCCTATTTCCCTACCTCTTGGGAAAGAACAGCCACTCAGAGCTGCTGTAAGAGGCAGGCAGCACTCTGCTTCCCTTCCCCTGCAAAAAGAGACTCAAGTCCTCTCTGTCTTTGTGAAGGGGGAGAAGAGGGCTCCACTGGACTGAACAGTACCTCTCCCCCTCCTCAGGTTTAGGGCAGATGAGAAAGGCCTGGAGCTGACACACACATCTGAAAGCCTCAGAGTGGGATGAACAGCCCCAGGAACTGAGTTCCCCCAAGCCAGGGAATGGGGAGAAGAAAGCACAGCGGAAGTGAAGTGTCTGATTCTGATCCCACACTGTTTTTACCAGCATGAAAACTCGATGGAGCTACTTATGATCTGCATGGATGTAAATGAGAATATCATCAGATATGTAGCACTTACAGTTGACTCATATACTGTCTGGCTGCTTTAAAAAAAACAAGGAGCTGTGTGGCACTTTAACAGATTTATTTTTCGCATGAGAATTTGATGGGAAAAATAAATCTGTTAGTCTTAAAGTGCCACAAGACTCCTTGGTTTTTTTGCTAGACTAGACTAACAAGGTTATCCCTTTGGAAGTTGGCTGCTTTTAATCACTGTGTACAGCACAGAGCAGCAGGAGTGTAAAGGCAGAATCTGGCACAGAATTTCTTAGATCCTTTGTGACCAGTGTTTAATCTGTAATAATCAACTGAAAAGACCATAGGCTTGTCTAAATAATGTTTTCATTTACAACAAGGACTCTAACCAATGAATAATTGCTTTCGTCTTCTTGTTCACTTAGCTTTCGTTCTTTAGGAGAACTGGATATTGAAATAGCTCTCCTTCACGGAGAACACCACAAATGTTATACAATAGCCCCATCGTGTTATGAACACCTTGGGAAAGGAGGTTGTTAGTAACGCTAAACAAAATGTTATGGTTGTTCTTCCAAAAGTTTACAACTAAACATTGACTTAATATAGTTTTGAAACTTTACTGTGCAGGAAAAAAAAGCTGCTTTTAACCATCTTCATTTGAATGAAATAGGCACTGAAACAGCTTCCTTACCTTGTCAAATCTTTTTTTTTAACTTTCCCTTTTTTTTCTAATGCTTTACATTTATCATGTAAATGGTTTTGTTTGTTATTTTTTAACCTCTGTTGCTGGCTGGTTGCATACTGCCAGTTCAAAATGAAGAGTGTGGTTGACCAGTCAGTTTGTTATTCCAGTGTTCATAACTGTGAGGTTCTACTGTAGATATGGATATAGCTATACCAGCAGGGGATGTAGCACAGCTGACACACACCTGCCTGACAATATATCGACACCTGAATCCAGCTAGGATATCCTATCCTACTGTATTTAAGCATGAGAAACAAGCCTATGTGAAAGCTAAGCTGTCCTTTCAGGCAGTAAATGTAATCGTACTGTGCCATCACCTATCGATTGAAAATTAGGTAAATATTTTTCAGGTACGTTTGCAAGCATTATCCTGCAATCCTTCAGCTGGCCTCCAGGGAGCATCATTGTAAAATTCTTTACACCTTTCACAGGACAGGCCATCAGTGTTGTGCTGACAGACACATCTGCCATGAACCTGCAACATGTCAACAACAAAAATAAGTAAATGTTCTTTAGTCCATTGACTTTGGGCCACGTGTCAGAAAAGAAAGGACAGTCCATACACACACTCCACCCCACCTGCAATATAGTTTTCTTTCATGTGGATAATATATTGCTTTTTGATTTCTGCAGACTGAAAACTTTCATAGTGCCAGAAGCAGATCATGTTGTCTCTATTCTTAGAGAGAGGAATTTAGTTTATTAATTATAATTTGTTTCATCTCCAGAAAGTAACTGATTTCAAGAGTGACTTTTCCTTCCTTGCTGAAATAAGTTTCAAGTTCAAATCTGCAAATTTGTCATTTGCCATTAGTAGAAGTCCAAAATCAAACAGTTCTACATCACTTGAAGAGTTTGGGTATAACCCCCAAAATGCTATATGCACACAAATAGGTTCCCATGTAAAAGTACCTAGGTAATCCTGGGTTTGTAGTGGACCAGCATAAGCAGACAAATTCAGAGTCCTCTGGCTCCCTCATCTGACATAGCAATTCTCAGTAACATTAGCTAGAGGCATGGACAATGTGTGGAAATGCTAATCAACCCATTTTAAAGACAGTGAACAACAGTTAGAAAAGATACTTCCTACTGACAGAAACTGAGGTTTAAACTCTTATGAACTTACCAAGTAAAAATCCATATTTTCAAACATGAAGATACACTTTATTCTTTTCTCACTTCTTGGACAATGTTTTTTTAAACCATTTTTTTTAAGGTAGACATAGGAAATTCTCTTTGTGGTATTGACTCTTTTCATGCAGCAGAGTTTTCACCAACCCCTGCTGGTGTTATGGAATGTACCCAATAAAGCAGTCATTCAAATCTACAGTCAACACCGAATACTTACGGATTTATATTTGCACCATTACAGCTATGGCATTTTCAGGGTATTTTGAACATGTTTGTGTGTCAGTTATTTTAGAAATACCACTCTAGTGTCAACAGGGACCAGATTCTGATCTAGCTTAATATGAATTCTCATTTAATTTCTGAACTCATTGGAGATTTAGTGGAGAAGGCAATGTTAAAATATTTTTTAAATGATGAATCATAAATTACCATCCAAAGATAAGCACCCACAAGTTACCAGATGCAGAATCCCTGCCCTTTTAGGACTGGACATTTTATAGCTTACCATTCCAGGCTGATGGAAAACATCGCCTCGCAATTTCTGCATTGGACTGCACTGGCTGGCATGACCATTACAGAAGCAACCTCCACGGACAACCATTTCATAAACTGCATAATAGTATTTTTCAAGGGGATCACTTTGCCTTCCTCCAAATAAAGTATCCCCAAGAGTGTGAAGTTTTGTGAAATTTATTCTTAGGTTTGTTAAGGTGATGAGCTCTGGGATAAAAGAGAGGAAATGAAAAGCCAAAATTAACCCAAACTCTGTTCCCTTGAAAATATATAAAGTGTTCATCTGATGAAGATTATGGTAGCTCCATTATGCTGATTTACTCTACCTGAGGATATGGACCACAGTATTTAACATGCAAGACAAACAAATAATGTGAAAAGAAAACCCAAACTATACGTACCCTGGATATATGGGGTATAAGGATTTTCTATTTTAAAGCTGGGATCCAAAGCTTTTAAGACAACCTATAAAACAAATTAATATACATTTAAACATTGGAAAGTATGTTTTTTGTACATAAGCACAATTTTAACTGAATACCTATTGGAAATAAGCTAATCAACTAATAATATTGCATGCCATTTTGTTAATCATATAAAAAGAACAGGATTAGGGCCCTGACTCAGCAAAGCACTTAAGTATGGCCATCCTTTTTTTATTAAGGCCTTGGTTTAGCAATGTAAACACATGCCTAATAACATATGTTAACAGTTCTGCTGGCTTCAGTAAGTCCCATATGGATGTTTGAAATTGGACACACTTAACCACATTCCTGAATGAGGGCCCAATCACGGATAATTGTGCTTGAACTTGAAGTATCTGCTTAAGAGCTTTGTTGACTTGAAATTGTAGCAAAGCATGACCAAAACTCGTTCAGGGTGACAGGTGCATGAAGTTACAAAGTTCCCTATGTCAGGCTGAGGTGAAAGTCCATATTACATTGGTGTACAGGACTCAGAAGGGAATGAAATGGAGAAATGCTAACAAACTCTTTAGGACAGTAGCTAACTAGGGATCATTCATTGAAGTGGAAGAAATTAATGGTGGTGGCACCCTGGAAGTAGGGAATCGGAACCTCCTCCCTCTGACAGAGGGGAATAGACATTAAGTCTTTTAAGTGGAATTCTCTTAGGTTTACTTTTACATAAAAGTTTGCTGGTGAGTTTAATGGTTTTGCAACTATATAATCTTCATTTCTGTGAGAATAATGATACCTTTTTAGTGAAAATCACAAACAGCGGTGACATTCTATGTAACTCTTGTTCTTCAAAATCATTTTTAGCCCTATGAACCTTACAAAAAACCAAATTCCTAGTACAGTTCTTTTTTAACTTGGAAATATTTCAAGGCTAATTAATGCTGACTGTCAGTATATAGCAACAATTAATTAATTAAAGCTAATGAATGCTGACTGTCAGTATATAGCAACAAAGCTAAAATGAGCTGTTAATATGTTGTCTACAGTTATTAGTGATGTGAACTTTGAACTCAAGTGTGCATGCACAGGGTATGGGAAGTACATCTGGGCAATACAATACTTCATCTTCAAAAATTCTACATTTTCTAAAATAGCAAATTAGTTTTAAAAATTATTTCTGAATACTTTATCGGAAAAACGTTCATGAAATTTATAAATAATCATGAGTATTCAACAATTATGTTCCCAGTCGGATGTTCTGGGTAAAAAAATGATAAAAATGGTCATAATATAATGCAAAAATTGATGTGTGTTACTTTGTAAATAATACTCAGCTAGCTTTGGCATGAAGCATGATTTTTATGTATTAGAAGCAAAGCTGTGCAGACTTTCATGAGACTCAAATGCATATGGTCTGATGACTTCAGATTCATACATGGAAAGGAAGGGTGCAAAAGAATGTGAGGCTTGTGAGATTTTCAGAAAAACTGGGAGCAGAACTTTTTGCTGTATTTAAAGCAGGCCAAAAATTTTGGAACCTAAGTTCCTTACTGGAAGAAAGAATATGTAGTACAGGGGTATAGACAGCCCCCATTTTCTGGCCAGGCCCTTGTCAGTCTTTAGGGTAGGCCCAGCCAGTCCTGCTGCCAGTCATGTGACTGGAAGCTTCCTAATGCTCCAGTTGCTTAGCAACTAGAGTGTGGGGTGGGAGGAGGCTAAGGGAGGGTGAAAGGCAACCCAGCCTCACCCATCTCTTCACAGTGCTACTGCGCACAGCCATGGCAGCCCCCTGCTGACTGGGCCATGGTCACGGCAGCAAAGTCTGCACCACTGCTGAGCACTGCAGTGGGTGGGGATGGATGAGCCTGCTGGTCAAGTGGGTGGGCCTGGGCCCCCCCGTATCTATTCTGCTGATATAGCCGGTGAAGGCAGTAAGAGGAAAAAAATGCAGAAGAGCCAGAGGATGATGGCAATCTAATGCTGCACCTTCTTATGTTTTCCATAGCAATTGCCATCAGTGTCCAATGGGGCTCAATAAAACTTTAGGTCCCATCAGTGCAAAACTGGTTGAGGAGACAGAAGGCCCCAAACTCAAGTGTGCCACAAACTCAAGTGTGCGTGCACTTCTGGGGGAGAGAGACCAGGCTCCAGTCCCATAGATCAGTGCTAAAGAGGGGCCAGCTGGCTGCCAGCTGCAAGTATCAGAGAACAGGCGTTTGCCTGGGCAGGGCCAGTCTGTCCATAGAGGCGATCTAGGTGGTTGCCTAGGGTGCCAAGCAACAGAGTAGGTGTCTCAAACTCAAATCACCATGAGGGCTGCATGAGGACTAATAGAGCGCCACATGAGGCCTAGCACATTAGCCCAAGGAGTGCACCACTGAAACCTTTTCATACAACAATATTGCAAATATTGGTTGCGGGCTGCAGGAAATAGTTTTAGGGCCTGCATGCAGTCCATGGTCCCTGTGTTTGAGACCCCTGCAATAGGCGGTGCCGAGGGCGCTCCCCCAAGGCCATCCTTGGGGGGGCAAGGGGTGATTGCCTCTGGCCCCGCAGGTCCATGAGTCCCCTGCTGTCCTGCTGTGAACAGGGCAGCGCGGGGCCCACACCGCTGCTCCCCCACAGCTCCGCTGTCTCCCACCCCATCCCTGCTGCTTTTGGCATGCAGCTAAAGGCAGCAGAGAATGGGGAGGTAGCCGAGAGGGCACATCTGGCCTTTCTGCTGGGCCAGCCTGCCCCGTGCCCACAGTGGGGGAACAGCCAGCCCAGGGGCAGAGCAGGCCAGCTCAGAGGCCGGGGTCTGCTCTCTCACTCCTCCCTGGGCAAGCTGTTTCTCCCTGAGGGTGAGGCGGGCTGGCCCAGAGGCGGGGCAGGAGAGTGGAGCCCAGCTCCCAGACCACCCCACTCTGCCCCTGGCTGTGGGGCAGGTAGTGCAGGGCCAGCCTGCAGTCTGCCCCCACAGCACCAGGGGGGGGGACCCTGCACAGGCCAATTGCCCAGGGCCCCGCACCCTCCCCCAGGCGGGCGCCAAAATTACAGGCCTCTAGGGTGCCAGAAAGCCTTGGGCCAGCCCTGTGCCTAGGTCAGCAGAAATTTAATGAGAGTATAGAAGTGTTGTGGAGGAGGGTCTTAGGGTTTAAAATAGAAACCTGGAGAAACTAGACCATTTTGAATGAAAACAACAAGCAGTAGTGCCACACAACTGCTTGTTGTTTTTTTACTGGACTAGACTAACACAGCTATCCCTTTTGAAATTCATTTTGAATGAGTTTTTGTATGTGTCCACCTGAACCTGAAATTCAGAATAAAACTCCTTGGTCTGATTTTCTTCTCCATCTAATCAATTGCAGGCATATCAACTCATAAAACCAGTGAGAGAGAAAAATCAGCCCCATGGAATACAAACTAGCTGGCTGATATCTTATTGGTGAGAGAAGAAAATCAGTGTAATTTAAAATAAGCAGAAAATCAGTGTAATTTAAAATAAAATAAGCAAATACCTCGCCTTCAGTGGAGGGCTCAATGTCTGAATATCTTGAATCACAAATGACATCTCCCACTCCTTTGGCTGGACCAGAAGGGATGTTGGGGAAAGATTCAGCACAGTCTTGTGCAAAATACCTAATTATTTTCCAGGTGTGGCCATAGTCTGTGGAGCGCTCAACCAACATTGCCGCTGGCCGAAAGGTCTGGAAGAAACATTATTGCAATAATTTTTAAAACTGACCTTTGTAAAAAGTTTTTAATCAAACTCAAGATCTGTCTACACCGCAAATAGGAGGTGTGATTGTAGTATGTGCTGACGTACCTAAGCTGGCTTTGATCTAGTCCAGGGCTCTCCAAACTGTGGCCCTCTGGTGGGTGGGCAGGTCGGGAAAGGGGCTCTGGGGGTCAGGAAGCTAGTGGGCAGATCAAAGAAGGGGCCTGGTTGGGCAGGCGGGTTGGGGTGTCTGGTCCCCTAGTAATCAAGTAAAAGCAGATTCAGCCCTCAGATGAAGAAGTTTGGAGATGCCTGATCTAGTCCCATCGCTCCTGAACCCCTGGGTCCTCACTCGTTCATCCACCTGTGCTGCTCTGACATCACTGCTATTGTTACTCAAGCTACACTAAAACCAGTCTGGGTCTGTTCCGGATGCAAGGCAGTGATAGCTTAAATATAAAGTTTCTCTCTACAAGAGCAAATTTCTGTCAAACCTATAATGATGCAGCTCCTCATGTGGATATTCTTACTCCAAATATCAACACCTTTTCCATTTTAGCTCATGTCACTTTCATAAGCCCTAAGACCTGAACCTACAAACCTACGCATGGAACTCCAGTAATAACCAATGAGAATTCCAAGCATGAGGATTTACAGTATTAATTCCCCAGTCAACTGTTTGGGATACCTGACTCTTAAATAGACTGGCTAGGTATTAACTGAAGCACAAAAAGAAACTGGGTTCACCAGCTGAGTTCTCTCAGTAAAAATGAATCAGTAGTGCTCCCTAAAACTGGGAACATGCTGAGTAAGCAATTTTAAGATACCCAAGTAGGGTCTTTCCTTTGGAAAAAACAGCATGTGACGATATAATTAAAGACTATCTCATAAAGAATATTATGAGGGGAGAGGTGAGAGGCAAATTAATGTTGCCCAGACATCCTTACTGGTGCATAATACATTCGTAATTTTTGAGTGCTTGACTTTGCAACCTTCAAGTTCTTTACACAAAACTATGTGAAGTCTCAAGTAAAATATCTGCACAGAATACCTTAAAAGTTAGTATAAGATGGCTGAACTGGAATAAGGTTTCTAGGTCCAGTCTAATGCTGACATGGTCAACGCCTGAAATGGAATTAGAAAGCAGTGAAGATCAGTAACCTAAGATGACTCATTTTCCCTGTATATACACAAACTTGATATTGTGGTTTATGCAGCTGTAGTTTTTGTAACCAAAACAGATTTCAATTAAAACTAGATGCTATATGAAAAAATATATTTCTGTGGTAGATAATTCAGTCTACTTCATTCCTTTGGTTTAGCAATTGAAAATAAAGTTGAGTCAAAATATCATGCTTACAGTTTTTGTATAGGTGTTAGTTCTTTTTCATCAAATGCTTCTGAAATCCTTACAAATGAACGAGTCTAAGTCATTATAATTCTTTGGTGCAATATTAGAAAACAGATGAAAGAGCGTACCATATTGTCTCATAGTTTCATAAAGCAATGATTGCAAATACTGATTACAATAAACTAAACTAGTCAAGCTGAAAAACACTACTTGACTGTAACCTACCATTTTCTGATTGCCACCACTTCTTCTTCCGGTCTGGCTCAAAAGTTGTGATAACGTTTTCAATTGGGTGACTGTTGGGGTTAGTATAGGGATTATATGGGTATCTGGAGTCACAAAGGAAACATTTCTGTTCACCCTAAAAAACAGAAGAAGCAAGACAATGATCAATGCAGTCTCTGTTCAATTGTTTGATAGATCTTAGCACATGTCTTGGTGTTCGCAGGATTCTGGCTATAGAGTTGCCTCTTGGGACCAAAAGGGCACACACATACACACACACTTAACTTGCCACATGAGTAGGTGAGCTCAATGATCTATCTCAATGTACACAAGGAACTCTTCATAGGATAGGGCCTTAGGTAGCCAGAGACCAGATTTGGGGTCCATCAGGCCAGGCTGGAAGAATTACCAGTTTCCCCCATCTTTCCTAGAAGAGGGAAAGCTTAAAAGACAAAGGTTAATGAATTTATGATGGTCTTTGGTATTGGTGTCAGGAGGTGCCTATTTCATTGGAGGGAGTTACTGAGTAGGGTCTTTATTAGAAAATTAAAAATTCCCCTTTAATTGTCCTTTTTTTCTTTCTTTTTGTTTTTTGGTTACGAGTGCATAAAGTTTTTCAGTATCAGCAGTGTGTGTGTGTGTGTGTGTGTGTGTGTGTGTGTGTGTGTGTGTGTGTGAGAGAGAGAATAGTGAAATAATGGAGTGACTACTGGAGAAGAATTTCTGCTCATAGGGCTGGCAAGTCCCTGTAAAAGAGAATGTATTAAACTATGTATATAAAGGGTATGCATGTTTCTCTCTCTCTCTCTCTCTCTCTCTCTCCCCCGCCCCTTCCCCTTCTCTTTCCATGAGAAATTAGTAAATGTTTTACAAAATATACACACATATGTATGAATCATATATAATTATTTCATAGATTGTAAGCGCTAGTGAATGTATATTCTATGCAACCATTACAACAGTCGGTACGACCCATGAACGTAAGTGTATATGAAAAATATTCCAGACATCTCATTTTAAAATGCTATTTTTACAGAAAGCTAAAGCTACATAAATGTTCAGGAGTATAGAATTCACCTAGCTTTCTGTTGTGTATAGACATGTATAATATTATACTGACTTCACTTACTTTGAGCTTGCCTGTTAGAAGAATTTTGCTCCCTAGGCAACAAGCATATGCTTATCCACATAGCAAAATCTGTCAGGTTACATTAATCTTTGAAGCTTGCATTTTGCACACTTTCTCCAATAGCACGTTTTCTTCTCTTCCTTTTACAATTTTTATATATAGTACTCAGAATAACATTTTAAATCACAAGCATGCAGTGTAGATGCATACAATCACACGAAACACAGGACTAACATCTAAAGGTGCTCTCTTTTTAAACATAAATATCAAGTTGTATTCTGAATCTTGAATCGGAATTTTCAATAAAGTGTTCAGATCTAGCCTTCAATGGGATTATTTAAAGTGGCTAAAGTGCCTGCATAAATCTTTGCAGGACTGGGGCCCATTCACTCCCCTCTGTTCCTCTGGATTTTCTTTAGCACAATATCTTAACACTATTTTTAATGATGTTTCAACCAGCTGCCAGTTAGGCACACAAAAACAGAGAACACATGCTAAGTGTGCAGTCACAAAATGCTATTGCTGAAACAATGTATTCTAAGTTCAATAACAATCATTATTCATCTGTCCTCCTTTATGCTATTAACAGGGGCACTTTGTACTTTGCATCTTCCATGGGACAGTGTCAAAGTGCTTTAAAACAACAAATAACTGAGCCTCATAACAGCCCTGTGTATGGAAGTATTATTATCCTCATCTTACAGACCAAGAAACAAACACACACAGATAATTGGTACTGATTATTTGTAGAGCACTGTCAGTGCACCTGATGCTACAAAACATAAAAGTCATACTTTCTGCTCTGAGGAATCAACATTTAAGGGAAGAAAAACTTAGAGGGGACAACAGATAAGATACTGGTTACAGCAAATGAGAGTGTAGAGCAGTGGTTTTCAATTTTTTTTTTCCTCAGGACACAGTTGAAAAGAATCATTCATGCCCAGGATCCAACCATTAAATCTTTCAGCAATGCACTCCAGCCTTTGGACAGTAGCAGCAGGAGGAGCTACAACCCAGTGCCTGAGGATCTGTGACTCAGTACTGGGTCCCAACTCTAACTTTGAAAAACACTGGTGTAGAGAGATTATTGGTGAGTAGAACATGGTAGCAATGGTTTTGGGAACAAAACTGATTTTAAGAAAAGATTTGAGACGGCTTAGAGGGTGGGGATTTTTTGAACCTCAATTCTTCCCTGATCCCCTCCACTCCTTGGGCAAAGGAGCTGGTTATTCAGGAAGAGAAAGTAAGCAACACCTTTTCCAAAGCTGTGGTCACCCCTTCCTTTGAAATAATATGATAACAGAGTAAAAATTATGGAGCCATGGATTAGCAAAATAGGAATTAGTAAATTTTCACTGTAAACCTGCTGTAATATCCTCATTAATCAAATACAAATGTTGACAATCATTTTTTTTCAGTTAATGTTGTGTTCCCAGAAATAAAATCAATAAGCAGAAATATCACAAAAATTCCAATGTAAGACCATGTTCACCTGAGTGTTCTCATTTGCATAGCTTTCTCGGAGACAGATTCTAACTTGAAGTGACCGCGAAACCAGTGTTAGCTGATCAGTTGTATCATGTTCACGAATCACAAATATTTGCAATAAAAGCTTTCCTCTTGCAAGAGCTCTTGATGTGGATCGTCAATGAGAAAAGCGTGCAGGACCTTCATCAATAAAAACACTGGCCTTGATCCAGCAAAGCAATTATTGTAAGCATGTGAGTAGTTTCATTGACTTCAGTGGGACTATTCACACACTTTTAAGTTACACATACACTGAAGTCTTTTGCTGCATCAGAGATGAAGTGCTCAGCACCTTACCAGATCAAATCCTTAAAACACAGGCTTCCACCATCCGATCAGAAGGAACAACCCCATTAGGTGCCAGCAGCAGTACACTCTGGTCTTCCATGCAAAACAATAACTAGAGGATGTGACACTTAACCAGTGTTGAAGCATACAAATAATTGTACTAAAGTCTTGGGAATGGCTGTTTTTCTTAATCATACCATGTTCACATGGTATCAAGGGTAGGTTTGAGCAGACAAGATCAATCACTATTCATTATTTCTTGTTCCTCAATCTTCTGGTGAAAAAATTGCAGTCAACCCGTCAGGGATCAGAAACAACACTTGCTTAAGGCCACACAAAAGAAATAACAGAGTAAATAGTTTTTGGGAACAGTTCAGGGAATAACTACATTGGCTGGGACTTGTTTATTCAGACTACTTGTTGGTTAATCACAAAAAGTAAAGCGATTCACAGAAAATAGAACTGTTTCACAAATTATTTGAGAATGGGAAAAGTGATTAAATTAATCAGATCATATATTTACAATGAATAATTTGATCAGCACTAGCTCCCTCTGTACCATCTCATTTCTGCAATATACTGTACTTCAAAGACACATCATGACACAGCATTTGATCAGGTGATAAAAAGTCATTTTAAAATTACCTCTAAAAGTAACAGTGTACCATTAACTCCATCTACTGTTCGGATCTGGTATTTAGTGAAAAATATTTTCCCATAATTTATTAATGCCAGTAATACATGTTGCAAAAATAAGCCCAACTACACATACAAAATGGTGGGATATAAATTAACTCAAAAAGATCTTGAAGTCATTGTGGATAGTTATCTGAGAACATCAACTCAATGGGCAGCAACTGTCAAAAGAGCTAACACAATGGCTATGTCTACACTACAAAAGCTAAGTTGACTTTATTAAGACAACTTAATAAAGTCTACTTAAAGTTGACTTTAAGTAGACCTTAGTAAGTTGGCTTAGTGGGGCCACATTGCATTAAACTGACTTTATAACATCGACTTAAGCCAGGGGACCCATTTAAAGTTGACTTAATAAAGTAGACTTTAAACGGGTCCCCTGGCTTAAGTCGACTTTATAAAGTCAATTTAAATGGCCACATTGTGTTAAGTTGACTTTCTAAAGTCGACTTAACCCTTAAAGTTGACTTTAAGAGCAGGAGTTATTGAGTCAACTTAAGGAAGCTCTTAAGTTGACTTAATCAACTCCAAATGTGGCCAGGACTTGGCTTAAGTCAACTTAAGCCTCCTTATGTCAACTTAAACTCATAGGGTGTGTTCATACAGCCGTTTTAAATTGAAATAACAGCAGTTATTTCAATTTAAAAAATATTTAGTCCACACAGTGCTCTTTTGAATCAAAATGACGAGCTCCGTCATTTCGATTCAAGAGACGTTGAATTGAAATAGCTTAAACCTAGTTTAATTCAAAACAGCCGTTGAAGCGGAGCGGTTGTTTTGAAACAAGGCTGTTCCAACGCCTTGTTTTGGAACAACATTGTTGCTGAATCAAGGGCTTTGACCTTCCTCCTAGGGTGCATGGCACCCTAGGAGGAAGACCCACCGCCTCTCAGCACCCTGGCCAGGAAGCCAATCAGAATCCTGGCCAGGGAGGGAGAGGAGGTGCAGAGGGGCCCAGGGGGGCAGCGGGTTGGCGGCTGCCCAGGCAGCCGATGGGGGTGCCAGTTGTCCCCCTTTGATGGGCTTGCCAGCGACCTCTCAGGTGGCAGATGGGGGTGCCAGCTGTCCCCCCATGTCAGGGGTGCCAGCAGCTGCCCGGGTGGCAGATGCGGCTGCTGGCTGTCCCCCCTACTCGGGGGTGCTGGCGGCCACCTGGGTGGCAGATGAGTGTGCCGGCTGTCCCCTCCTTGTCGGGGTTGCCAGTGGCTGCCCGGGAAGCAGATGGGGGTGTCAGCTGTCCCCCCTTGTGGGGGGTCCTGGCAGCTGCCTGGGCAGCAAGTCGGGGTGCTGGCTGTCCTCCCTTCGTGGGGTTGCCGGCAGCCACCCAGGCAGCGATGGCTGGCACCACTGTTCCTTCTAAGCTGTGCATGTGTATGCATGCACACAGGTCATGAAACCTGTGCACACAACAAAATAAAGTGTGCACAAAAAAAGTTCAATAGTGCTAATATTGGTGCTCAGAAAGAAATGTTTTTTGTGCACACAAAGAAATTGTTTGTGCACACAGTCTATGAATAATTAGAGGGAACACGGCATCTCTGACAATGGGGGACAGCCAGCACCCCCATCTGCTGCCCAGGCAGCTGCTGGCACCCCTGGCAAGGGGAAACAGCTGGCACCCCAAGGGGCTGCCTAGGTGCTCACTGGCAACCCCAATAAGGGTGGACAACCGGTATCCTGACTTGCCACCTGGGTGGCTGCCAGCAACCCCAACAAGGGGACAGCACCCCTATCCACCGCCCAGGCAGCCATCGGCACCCCCGACAAGTGGGGACAGCCAGCGCCCCAAGCGGCCACCTGGGTGGTCGCTGGCATCCCCAAGGGGGGACAGCTGGCACCCCCACCCACAACCTGGGCAGCTGCTGGCACCCAACAAGGGGAAACAACCGGCACCCTGACTTGCTGTCTGAGCAGCCACTGGCAACTCCAGCAAGTGGGGCAAGCCGGCTCCCGCACCGGCTGCCCCACTAGCTATGGGGAACTGTGTGTGGAGAGGGGAACCTGGCACCCTGGCTTCCCTGCACCTGCTGCCCTGCAGTGGGGGATGCAGAGCACAAGGGGATCCCTGCCTTGGGGGATATTTTCCCCCACCTGGCTCTCCAGGTGACAGCCTACCCGGGGGCCATGTTGCCACACCTCCCATGCTGCCCCTCTCCCAAATCGAACTAGTGAGTCCTTTGTCCGGACTTGCTGTTTCGATTTGGTGTTTTCCCTTTATTCGATTTAAGTTAAATTGAATTAAGGATTTTATTTTGAATTAGCTTATTTCGATTTAAGTTAAATCGAAATAAGCATGTACGTGTAGACATAGCCATAGTGTAGACATACCCCATGTGACGAATGATTAGGAAAGTGACAAATAAAAAGACAGAAAATACCATCATGCCACTATATTAAGCATTGGTACGCCCACACCTTGAATACTGCCTGCAGTTCTGGTTGCCTCATCTCAAAAAGTTTATACTACTACTAGAAAAGGTCCTGAGAAGGGCAACAAAAATCATAGAGTCAGAAGGGACCATTACGATCAGCTAGTCTGAGCTCCTGCACAATGCAGGTCACAGAACTTTACCCACCCATTCCTGTAACACATTCATAACCTATAACTGAATTACTAAAGTCCTCAACAACATTTGGGGCACAGCCCTAGAAACACCGCACTACCCAAAGCCATACTCCCAGCACACTCCCTCCCACTCCACCACAGCACTAGCCTTGGACCTGATCCAGCTCCTGATGCAGGGCCCCGGGCTGGATCCTGTCACTGCTGGTGGCAGCCCCAGCTCCCCAGCCAGGGCTGGGGTCAGGGTTGGTTGCAACTGGATCCTGCCACTGCTGGCAGTGGCTCTGAGTACCAGGCTGAATTCGGCTTCAGCTGCCACTGTCAGCTGGTGGTAGCCCTGGCCTGGGTCCTGCTCTGGCTCCTGCTGCCCCCGTTGACCCCGTTTCCCAGGGCTGCTCAGAACTCAGGGCACTGATGTGGGCACTTGGGGCTCATGCCCCTTCTACCCAACACCAGTGGCACCCCTGCCTCAAATAATAATTTAAAGACTTCAAGGTACAGAGAATTCACCAGCAAATGACCTGTGCCCCATGCTGCAGAGAAAAGCGAAACCTCTTTGAGCCTTTACCAATCTGCCCCAGGGAAAAACCCCTTCCTGCTCCCAAATATGGCAATCAGGTAAACTCTGAGCATGTGGGCAAGATACCCACTGGGCAAAAGCTCACTCAAAACCCACCCCATCTAGCACCCTATCATAGACCATTGAGCATATTTAATACTAGTAGTCAAGGATCAGTCACTTGTCAAATTAGGCTGTCCATCGTACCATCCCTTCCATAAACTTATCAAACTCAGTCCTGAAACCAGCTAGTTTCTTGCTCCCACTGTTCCCCTTAGACAGATATTTGAGAATTTCACTCCCCTGATGGTTAGGTGATTAAAGATATGGAACAGTTTCTATATCGAGAGATTAAAAGACTGGGACTTTTCATCTTAGAAAAAACAAAATAAGGAGTTATGTGCTTAAGGATTATAAAATCATGACTGGTGTGGAGAAAGCAAATAAGGAAGTGTTATTTACTCTTTCACACAGAACATAAGTACCAGCTATCACCCAACAAGTTAATAAGCAACAGGTTTAAAACAAACAAAAGAAAGTTCACTTCTCTCACTGCACAGACAACCTGTAGAACTCATTGCCAGGAGATGCTGTGAAAGCCAAAACTATTATGTGGCTTTAAAAAAAAAATAGGTAAGTTCATAGAGGTTAGGTCTATCAATGGCTATTAGCCAAGATGATCAGGGATGCAACCACTTGCTCTGGGTGTGTCTAGCCCAGTGTTTCCCAACCAGTGTGCTGTGGTACATAGGTGTGCCCTCAGACCAGAGCAGGCGTGCCACAGAATTTTTTGAAAAACTATTCAGACTTGTGGATTGGCTCATGAATATTCATGAGTTCATGTGGCTACTATATGGTGAAGTGCCTCAAAATAATTAAAGGTATGAAGGTGTGCCACAGGAGAGAAAAGGTTGGGAACTACTGCTCTAGCCTCTGACTGCTAGAAACGGGAAGTGGATGGTCATAGATGGATCACTTGCTGATTGCCTCTTCTGTTTATTCCTTCTGAAGCACTTGGTATTGGCCACTGCTTGAAGGTGGATACTGGGCTAGATGGACCACTGGTCTGACCCATTATGGTCATTCTTATGTCTCACTGATTCATTGCTAGTTTTGTTGCGAAAGTAAATATTACCTTACAGGCTACTTCCAAGCTCTCCTCCTGCCCATTATAGAATATCTAATTTCACTGGGTTTATTTCTTGTCTTAAATAATCTGACAATTATTTAAACATATCTAGAAGCATCTTCTTAGAATGTGCAGTTATTTTAGAAATAAGAATAAACTAACCTCAAGATAACCTATAATGCAGTATTTCTGAGGGCCAGTCAGTCCACAAACAGATGAGGCTGTTAGTCGCTCACTGCGACCCACTAGAAGATCTCCAATAGCTGGATGACACGAACCACTATCACAGTCATCTCGTGCATGCAGGAGACTTATCAGCACTGAACATAAAGGAAGACAAACAATGCTGTTACGGTGTTAGATACTCAGCTATGTGCTCCAGAAAAAAGCAATTACACTGTAACATCACCTGAATGCTTAACAGTTGGTTACTCACCGTAACCATCCTTCTTTGAGATGGGCTGCTCACATACATTCAGTTACAGATGTCTACATGCCACAGCGCACGGTAGCTTGGAAAGTCTTCAGCATTAGCCTGTGAGGTCAGGGCGCACGGCCAATGCCCCCTCCACGTCGCAGCCGCGACTATATAGGTGACCGTGACCCTGACCCTCCCAGTCCCATATACCTTTGCCAACTCCGTTAGCGGGGACAGTGGGAGTGACCTGAATGTATGTGAGCAGCCCATCTCAAAGAAGGACAGTTACGGTGAGTAACCAACCGTTCTCCTTCAAGCGCTGCTCACATCATTCAGTTACAGGTGACTGCTAGCCATGCCCGAGGATAGTGGGAGGAGTTACAGTCTACCCACACTGAGTACAGCTCTGCCCACAGCGGCATCATCTCTTGCTTGTTGGGCAATGGCATAGTGCATCGTGAAGGTATGTATCGACAACCACGTAGCGGCCCTGCAGATCTCTTGGATCGGGACCTTACGAGGAAGGCCGTGGAAGATGCCTGAGCCCTGGTAGAGTGGGCTCTCACAGACTCTGGGAGAGGCGTTTTTCACCTTCCCTAGCAGTCTTTAATGCAGTTCACAATCCATTTGGAGATGCATTGGGAGGATACTGGAGAACCTCTCATGCGTTCAGGGACCGCCACAAACAGTTGGGAGGTCTTGCAGAAAGATCGTGTGCGCTCACTATAGATTAGGAGTGCTCTCCTCACATCCAGGGTGGGCCTGTGCCACTGTCTCTGGTTTTCTGTCACCTCAGGGTCTGGATAGAAGACCGGCAGGCAGATCTCTTGATTCATGTGGAAGGGAGTGGCAACCTTGGGCAAGAACGAAGGGTGGTGACGCAGGACCACCTTGTCTGGGAAGAAAACCGTCTATGGGGGTTCAGAGAATAGGGCTTGTAGCTCTGAGACCCTTCTGGCTGAGGTAACAGCTACCAGGAAAGCCACCTTCCAGGACAGCACGAGCAGGGTGGCTGAGTCTAAGGGCTCGTACAGCGGTTCTGTCAGAGCCCGTAGCACTACGTTCAAGTCCCACTGTGGGGTAGGGTTACGGACGTGGGGAAAAAGATTTCCACTCCTTTTAGGAACCTATGGCAGATAGAGTGTGAAAAGAATGGGGCCCCATCTATTGTTTGGTGAAAGGCTGAGATTGCTGCCAAATAAACTTTCAGTGAGGACAGGGATAGGCCTTTCTCTCTTAGGTCAAGAAGGTAATCTAAAGTTGCCTGAATTGGTGCGGAGATAGGGTCTATGTTTGTATCACAACACCCAGTGGAGAAGTGATTCCATTTTACCATGTAGGTGGACCTGGTGGAGGGCTTTCTGCTACCAACCAGGACCTTTTTAATCCTATCCGAGCAGTGTCTCTCTTGCTCACTGAGCCAGACAGCATCCAGGCTGTCAGGTGCAGGAGGTGACCTGAGTCTTGTGTCAGAAGGGTCCTCACCAACATGTCTTGAAGGAGAGGGAACCAGTGTTGCCTGGGCCAGTCCGGGGCTATCAGGATGATGAGCGCCTCATCCGTGAGGGCCTTCAGAAGCACCCTGTGAATCAGGGGAATTGGTGGGAAGGCATACATTAGGGCTCCCGACCAGTTGAGGAGGAAGGCATTGCTGAGAGACCCTTTCTCCTGACCTTGGAGGGAGCAGAACCGAGGGCATTTGTGGTTCTGCCCCATGGCAAAGAGGTCGATCTGAGGGGTTCCCCATCTGGTTGTCAACAGGGAGAAAACCTCGTTGTGGAGGGACCATTCATGATTCGCCAGTGGCTTTCTGCTGAGTGAATCCCCTATGCCATTGTCCACCCCGGGAAGATGGGCAGCAGTTGGCGTGAAGTGATGGTCTATCGCTAGTTGCCAAAGCTTAGTCTCTTCCTCTCATAGTGCCGAGGAGCGGACGCCCCCTTGGCGGTTCGTGTAGAACATGGCTGCTGTGTTGTTTGAGAGGATTTAGACCACTCTGCCCTGGATCTGGTCCAGGAAGGTCATGCAGGCCAGTCTGATGGCCTTGAGCTCCTTCACATTTATGTGGAGGAGACTATCCATGGGGCTTCAGACACCTTGCATGGAGAGGCCCCTGGACAGGTGGGCAACACACCCCGAGTTAGTGGCATCCGTTATCAGGGTCACTGCGGGCTTGGACTCCCTGAATGGAATTCCCCCCATCACGAAGTCGGGGTCCCTCAAAATTTGGAGGGACTCCAGGGCATGCTGGGGTACCAAGATTACCATGTCTAGGTGGTCCCTTTCTGGTCAGAGGCTTGTGGTGAACCATCTGCATCCGTGCACTGTGGTCAGCCCGGGTGCCTGGAGCTCCGTGATGATGGTGCAGATGTACTGACATCTTGACAGGGGCAAGGATGCAGTGCCTTGCCGGACGTCTAAGCGTGCCCCAATGAACTGAGTGGGGCAAAGCTTGGACTTTTCAAAGTTTATGTGGAAGCCCAGGAACTCACACAGGTTCATTACCACATTGACATGGTCTTGTACTTGTTGACTTCACTTGCCCAACTATGAACCAGTTGTCTAGGTGGGGGTAGATTCTTACACCCCTCCTGCGTAGAAACGCTGCAACTGGCACAACACACTTTGTGAACACCCTGGGGGCTAGCGATAACCCAAAGGGGAGGGTGGTGAACTGGTACTGGCATCGTGCAACTACAAATCTGAGGAACCGCCTGTGGTGGGGCCGAATGGCTATGTGGAAGTAAGCGTCCTTTAGGTCTAGGGCTGTGAACCACACTCCTGGGGACACGGAGGGAATGATCTGCGGTAGGAAGATCATGCGGAATTTTATTTTCTTTATGTTTTTGTTGAGAGCTCTGAGATCTAGAATGGGCCATAGGTCCCCGTTGGGTTTGGAGACCAGGAAGTAGCGGGAATAGAACCCTTTGCTGCGTTCCCCCTTGGGCACCTTTTCAATGGCTCCGAGGGAGAATAACTTCTGGCATTTGGCCTTGAGCTTGCCTAGCAGATCAGGGTTCTCTGGGATTATGGGAGGGGATGGTTTTCTGTCCCGAGGGTTTGAGAGGAACTGAATGTGGTATCCTCTGGCCACTGTGTCGAGGATCCACTGGTCCAACGTGACCCAGGTCCATCATGAAGCGAAGTGGCGGAGTCAGTGGGGGGAGAACAGGGGTTGTGGAGCGCTGCCCTCAGGAAGACCGTCAAAAACGCTGTTTGTGGCCCGACGAATGGTCCGACCCCTGTCCACGCTGTCCTGACTGGGAGGCGCCCAGGTTCCCCCTTTACCTGATCAATCTTTATTCTTGTCCAGGTCCCCAAGGTGATGCTGGGGAAACTGGAGAAATCTCAGAAACTGGGTCTGCAGTTGCAGCTGTTGTTTCAGTTGCTGTAACTGCTGTTGTAGCTGATGCGACCTCGAGGAACTCCTAACAGCTTGAGGGGTGTAGATCCTGAGGGACCTCAAAGTAGCCCTTGAATCCTTTATACCATGCAGCTTCACATCTGTGGAAGGTGCAAAGAGGTCAGGACCTTCAAAGGGAAGGTCCTGAACAATCTGTTGCATCTGCGTGGAGAGGCCGGACTTCTGGAGTCAGGCCAACCGGTGCATCACCACTGCCCATGCCATTATTCGTGCTGCTGTGTCCACTGCATCCCAGGTTGCCGCGAGCACATCCCTGGACACTCTCTCTCCCTCGTCCAGCATTACCTCGAAGTCTCTCAGGCGATTCTTAGAGATGGCCGACCGGGGATTTCGTAGAGCTTCCCACAGGTTGAAGATGTAGCGCATCATCAAGGCTGAATGATTTGAGATGCGCAGCTGGAGGGCAGCAGAGGAGTAAACTTTCCTGCCCAACAGGTCAAGCCTTCTCGCCTCTTTGTTCTTGGGCATGGTGCTAGGCTGACCTTGTCTCTCCCTTTGGTTGACTGTGTCGACCACCAGGGACCCTGGGGCCGGGTGATGAAACAGGAAGGGAAAACCTTCTGGGGAGTCAGAATATTTCTTGACCGCTACTTTGGACACTGGCAGAATCGAAGAAGGCATTTGCCAGAATTCCTGGACAATGTGGAACACCCCGGCGTGCAAGGGGATTCCGACCTTAGCTGGCGGGGCTCGATGGCATGTATCGAAGAGAGAGTCATCCTCCACCTGGATCATCCCTAACTTGAGCTTCAGGTTCACCACCATGCAGCGGAGAAGGTCCTGCTTGACTCCAGGATCCCCTTCGCGGTTGGTGGACATATCAATTAATAGCTCATCGGGTGACGAAGATGATGGGGCCCTTGATCTGCTTCATTGGGTAGAATCAGGATCTGGCTCATCATCAGAGAAATCCAAAGACTCTGGTGCTGGCGAGTGGGCATAGTGGGAGGAGGTGTCATCTGCCGTCGTGTTCAGCCAGTCAAGTGTCCATTCGTTGTGTGGGGACCTCGATGGTGGCATAGGCGTCATGAAGGGAGCAGGTGCCTCCCTTGATGGGTGCCTTCCCCTTGAGCCCGGCAACATGGAGCTTTTCCAGGCTCACTTTCTCGGGCGCCCCTCCTGGGCGGGAAGAAAGGGATCTTCCGAGGATGACCTGGATGACCTCCCCCCTAACAGTCGGCAGGCCGGTACTGAGCGTTCCTCGGAGGAGTGATGAGGCGGAGCTGTAGAACTTGGACCCAGTACCGGGTTTGATGGTGCCGGGTCAGAGAGGGGTGAAGAGGCCCAGGACGGTGCTGGCATTGGTGCCAGTGTTGCTGGTGCTGAATCCAACAGTACCAGAAGTGACACCACCGGAAGCGGAGTTATCGGTGACAGTGCCGGGTCCAGCGGTGCCGGGATTGACGGCAGTGCCGGGCTTGTTGGCAGTGCCACATCCAGTGGTGCCAAGCAAGGTGGTGCCGTTGTGGCTGGTTGCCTCTTGTTCTGCATCAAAGCTGGATTTAAATGCCCTTGGCAAGCCGGTGCCTAAGCTGGGGCCCTACCCGGGGCAGCTGCAAGGCTACCGGAAAACTGGAGAGGTCGGTGCTTAGGAGGTACCGTGGAGGGCTGAGATTTTGGGCCCAGTACCAGAGATTGGTGGGAATCTTGAGCCCGGGCTGATCAAGGATCCAGCGGAGCGCTGGGGCTCAGCTGCTTTCGAGCGGAGCGGCTCCAGTCCCCAAAATCAGGCAGAGGCGATGCTCCCTTTTCAGCCAAGTCGTCCGCTTGAAGGATTGGCAAATGGGGCAATCCACTGTGAGGTGGGACTCACCCAAACAAGCGAGGAATTTCTCTTGCAGATCGTCCATCGGGAAAGCCTTGCAGCATCCTAAGCATGGCTTGAAACCTGGCATTTCGAGTTTTGCACGAAAAGACAGGCCTTTGCGTTTTGCAAGAGAATGCTGATCCAAACCGACGCTGATGGCAGAAAAAGGAACTGGGAGGGTCTGGGTCACGGTCACCTATATAGTCGCGGACGCGGCGTGGAGGGGGCTTTGGCCATGCGCCCTGACCTGACAGGCTGACGCTAAAGACTTTCCGAGCTACTGTGCGCTGTGGCACATAGACATCTGTAACTGAATGTATGTGAGCAGCGCTCGAAGGAGAACTGCCTTTGTCTACATTTTCTTTTTGTCCTTTGCTAAAGCTGCTTAAAGAGGACTCAAAAGTGTTTCTGTAATTCATAGATTCTGTGACCAGAATGAACCCTCTCGTCTGACCTCCTCAGGGCTGGCTCAGGGACCTCTGACACCCCAAGCTGGCTTTTGCGCCCCACCCCTTGGGGGGACAGAACCTGGCTTCCATTCTGGGCAGCTCACCCCACCTGTGGGGCGGGGAGCAACTGACCTAGGGATGGAGCAGGCCAGCCCATGGGGCAAAATCCGCTCTCTCATCCCACCTCTGGGCTGGCCCTTCCTGCCCCAAGGGTGCAATGGCCACTCCAGGAGTAGAGTGAGCCAGCCCATGGGTTGGAGTGGGCCAGCCCATGGTGTGGACTCTGCTCTCCCACCCCTCCTCTGGGCCAGCTGTTCTGCCCTGGGGGCAGGGAGTGCTGGCCCAGAGGCAGAGCGAGGGATCTGGGTCTGCCCCCATAGGCTGGCCCCCAGCATGGTGCCCCTAAACTGAGGTGCCCCGAGCCAGGGCCTTATTGGCTTATGGCTCAAGCTGGCCCTGGACCTCTTGCATAACACAGGTCATAGGAACTTCTCCAAAATAACTCCTGTTTGAAGTAGAGCATATCTTTTAGAAAAAATTCAAAATCCAATTTTGATTTAAACATTGCCTGTGATGGAAGCTGCCAGTTTTGATTTACACTTTACCAATAATGCCAGCCTTGGTAGATTGTTCTAGTGGTTCATTACCCTCACTGCTAAAAATGTGTGCCTTATTTTCCATCTGCAGGTCATTATCATTGGTATAACTGGTAACTAGTATATTGCACATCTGCTAAAATTTTTGTCAATATTATATTATGCAATAACTATGTGAAACTGCCAAGCAATAATAATGTGTTATGCTTTCTGTTTCATATGATGAAATAGCGAGCACTGATGTACTATGATTTATAGCATCACAAGTGACTCCATGAACAGGGCTGGATTTTGATCTCATTTACTCTAATATAAATTTAGAGTAACTGCTAATTTCAGGTTTGTTGCTCCTAATTTATGCCACTGTAACTGAGACTGGAATCCAAGCTGGTGATTCCTCAGTTTGTTGGATAATTTGAATCAAAGCCTAGCTTTGATCTCAAGTACCTATATTTTCCAGGTAAAGATGGAACTTTGGGAACAGAGAATTATTAGGAATCAGATAATCACAAAGCATGGCTTGCTCTGTCTGAACTGACTTTAAATATTTTCTTTTCGGAAAATTAGGACTTTCCTTGCAGCGTTTTACTTTTTTAGGCAAGTTCTGTCCTGAAACATTCAAATAGGAATGGAAGCCTCAGAGGCATCATCTGTTCAACTCTGCTTGGCTCAACTTCTGATAAAAATTGTGCTTTAGGATTGAAAGGGAAACTAGTGACATTATTAATGCACTTTTAGAAGTAGCAGAATAGCATCACTGAAGAGTGTTCATAGGGAGTGCTGAATCTGTCAAACTTCAATTTATTGTTTAGGATATACTTCAGACATGCAGCTTACTTACAAATCTTGTCCATGGTCAAGTAATAGGAATGTTTGGTTAATCTGCCCTGCTTTTCTTCCCAGATTTGCATTTATCAGCTATTGGCTGGCATTGGTTACCTGTTTTAGGGCCTGATCCAAAGCCTACTGACTACTGTGGGAGTGTTTCCTTTACTGAACTTTGAATCAGGTCTTTAGAATGGAGGTACTGGAAAGAGGAGTCATTGTAGCTTTGTACTTGTATCTAACAATGGCTATATTTCAGTAGAACTTAATAACCATTTAAACCACTTTGCATATTAGTAGAGAAAACAGGAAGCAATGTAAGGAAAAGTTGGGAAAATATATAAATTACATAATATTAACCAAAAAGATACAGCTTGGATATATGTGACTTATTTGCACTTACCTAAGTTTAAAAGAATGACCTGCTGTAGCCACATTCCTTTATGTGACAACCAAACTAATTGTACATCTGCAGGAGGAGAAGAAAACTGTTATGATTTTTCACACTTTGCCTCATTAAACTCTTCTGATGTACACACTGCTCAAAGCTGTCTTGTATTAACAGGTACCATTGAAATAAAAATAAAAGCAACTTAAAAGAAAACACAGGCTTGGATTTCCTGTTATTGAAAAACAGTTCTACTAGAGTTTTCATTTTTGAAAACTGTATCAAAGCAAAGGAACACCATTGCTTTGAAAGATTATTGACAGTTAATTAAAAAGTGCTATAAGCAGAAGTCCTATCTTATCATTTATATGTAACCCATTTAACCTTAAGGAGGTCAAGTAAGACATGGATCATCTCATGTCCACATGCATGGCAAGAACAATGTTCTGAGTGCATCCTTAAGCACATGCAATGGGGAAAATAGTTAATAGCTCTGGGCTAGGTGTTCATGCCCTGCAGAAAGACCCATAGAAAGGTAAAACTCTTTGGGAAAAACAGACAGTTGTGGGATTTTGTGGGATTGTCTCTGCATCCTTGCTTCTGAGTGGAGAAGAAGTGAGACCTGTAAACCCCTGGTATCTTGGGAAAAGCAGATGGCATGGCAGCCTGTGTGACTGTTTGCCTGCCACTCCAAACAAAGCTATGCTGTACCTTATAACCCACTCCCTTTAAAGAGGGTCAAGCAGATACAGAGGACTCATTAATATGACTTGTAGCCTTCGCAGCTTTCCAATTCCTAACTCCCACAAAGTCCTTACTATCTGGACTGAGCAAAGTTGAAATTCCACAGGATACCACAGTAGAGAAATTTCAAAGGAAATAGTCACATGAGTAAAGTCAATTAGTTATTTGTAGGCTTGGGCCCTCCTGAAGCATAGTTCACAATCTCCATACGTACACAGCTATTTTAGCTGTAACACTTGGGAAAAATGATGAAAGGGCAACCAGTCTTCTATGTTCTACACAGAGATCCCTTTATTTCAGTTCCCCCTACTCAGATACAGCAACTTTGAAGGATCTTCAAGAACTATATTCAAATAACCTTTGTGAAGTTGTACCTTTTGCTATCTAGTCATAAAGAGAATTTACAATTTCCTATGACATGTTAGTGAACATTCTCCTACTGAGCTGGACTTCAAGCTTCAATACTATATCAAAATAAGTACAAGACCTAATACAGTTTGAAGCACTGCCACTGAATAACACCAGAGCTTTAGTAAGCCATGTGTCAACCATAACAGTAATCTATCTCTTCAGGGAACTGTATGGCTCTTCACAATAGTATCTGAATTACTAACATTATAAAGTGCTGCACTAACAGTATTCATTAAAGTCTGTCTTTGCTGTTGCATTGGTTTAACATGCAAAATGACAATCAGCTCAAACGACATGCTGTAGCTCAAGATATAGCTGGAAAGTTAAACGTTAAATAAGGTCTTACCTGTACTTGGGAAGATGAAAGGTTTCTAGAAATGAATGGAGCAAGATGAAGACAGCAAGTAAAAACATACAAGTGAGTTTCAGCTAAGAAAGGAAGTGCTGATGCTCAGGCACCTGGCTGTAGAAAAAAAGAACTAGTCTAAAAGCTGCCAGAGAAGTGATTTGTGAAGTCATTCAACCTGAGTTTTGGCATTAGCAGAAATATGCAGGAAACAGAAACAGTGATAGGTGTGTATATGGCCAAAAATAGCATTGCTTTAGGTTAAGAATGAAGCTACAATTCACAAAAGGCTGGCTTGGGTGTCTTCAACTGATTCTGTGTTCCACTTTGCCACAGAGGACCAACTATCTACTCTCCTAGTTTGTTATGTGCGTGCGTGATGTGAAACACACCACATGACTGCCAGCCTCTGTGCACATGCACAGGGCAGGCAGCAGTCCAGGGAGACTTGAAGCAAGCCTGCCATGCCCTGTGCACTTGCTTTTGGCTTGCAGACCCCCAGGTGCAGCCGGAGTCCAGCCTCGGCTGTGAAGCAGCACTGCCGCCTGGGTACAGCCCTGGCAAGGATCAGAGGTGCTGCTGGGACCCCAGCTCTGGTGGGGGAGTGGAGCTGCCACTGCCATGGACCCCAGCCTCTGCAGGGAAGTGGCACCACCACTCCCGTGGTCCCCAGCCCCAGTTGGCAAGCGGTGCCACCACCGCTGTGGTCCCCAGTCCCTGCAGGGGAGAGGTGCTGCTGCTGCTATGGTGCAGCCCCAACCAGGGACTGGACCAGCCACCAAAATCTGCAGCGCTGCTTGTATGGTCCAGTCTGGGAGCAGCTCTCCCACTCCTGCCCCCACCCACCCCTTCTGTCTCCCCATGTGCTGCCCATGGCCCCCTTTACCACCCTGACACCTCCTGCATCCAGTTCTCCCCTTCACTGCCATCTCTTGCCCTGCCCCCATCTCCTGCCACCACCCACCCCTTCTGTGCCCCCATCTTTCCATGCCCTCCTTCACCAACCCACCTCCTGCCCCCCCACCCCTTCTCTGCCCCATCTACTGTCCATGCCCCTTCACCACCCCCACCTCCTACCTCCGCCCCTCACCTCCTGCCACCATCCACCCCTTCTCTGCCCCCATCTGCTACCCATGCCCTCTTCCCACCCTGATACCTCCTGGCTCCAGTGCTCCCCTTTACTTCCCCTATCTCCTGCCTCTGCCCCACCCCTTCAACACCCCCACCTCTTGCTCCTGCTCCATTGCTCCTCATCCCTCCCTCCACATCCCATGCCCTCATCCTTCTGCCCATGTCCCCACCCCGCACCCTTCACTTTCAATTCTGCCATGCCCCCTACCTCATCCTTCCTTACCCCTCCAATGCATACTATCCATAACCCATCAAAAATGATGGGGAAGAATCAAAAGAGAATTTATGAAATAGTTTGTTTTGATTTTTCCTTGTCATTTTTGACAGGTTACAGCTAGTTTATATATAATTTACAACAAAGCTTAGAAGCATGTGAATACCCTAATCTGGGGAGGGACAATTAAAACCAGAGTAAATTTCCAACAGATATGTATACCGACTTAAACAATCATTTGTGTCAGAGGTGACCATGTAAAAGGCACACACTGAAAATAAGGGGCTGGAGTAATTGGTGGTATAACTGAGAGATCTGGTCAGGTAGTTACCACTACCGCGGATGCCATGCGCAGCCCTGGAAAAGTCACAGCCATGTTTCAAAACTGGCTACCAATCTGGGATGTCTGCAGTATTGGCTTCCAGTTTTAAATGTTTTGATTCTGATTTTCAAAAATGCTGAACATCTGAAAAAATTGGGGGTGCTAAGACATCCTCCATCAGTAACTACCACTTCTCAGAGCCTCAGTTTCCCTGTGTACAGAAAGAGTACTGTGAAACTTAATTAATTTGTTTGTTTGTAAAACACCTTTTAATTGCAATCCGTGATAGAAGTCTTATAGATGAAGAAAATATACATTATTGTATAATAGGTGATCATGTTCCTCTCATTCAATTCTTATTGTCACCAGAAATTCATGTCCTAAATTACGATTTTAGTGTTGAGTGCGTCCTTCTGCCACCACTATTACCTCCAGCACAAAGTATTCATACATATATCATTTTAGAAATACTTTTCCTCAGGAACACTTGAAAATTGCTTGCTAGAGTAGAGCATAACATCCTCTTCTCAGGCTAATTTAATTCCCGCTTTGGTGTGTATTTACCTACTGGAGGTCTGAATTATTGTAGAAGTATTTTACATTTAGTGGGCATAAATATTGACAAATTAACACAAAGGATTAAATAATTAAATTAGTTTTACTACAAAGTGTATAGTTTATTTTTTGTAAGTAAATAGCATGCCAGTTTATTAAGAATAAGGGTTGAATATTGTAAGAAAATGACAAAGCTACATTGTAAAATAATGCTTAATTTTTTATTAACGTATTTTGTAGGAAAAATATTTCTGTTGCAGATAAATAATGTGAGAAAGGAATTTAGTGGAAAATTTCTGTATAAGTTACATGTAGGTCCAGCCTTTTGAATGATTTCTCAAGCAAGAGTGGGGCCTCAAACTCCTGGAGGCAAGGATTAAGAAACCTCTCTCCTATATCTCTGATCCCTGCACTGGCAAGAAATTGTGATTTATGGTAAGGCACCATTCCCACTGCTGGCTAGGGGATATGAAGTTGGTCCAGGACTTGTCAACTCATCACAAGCTTGATGGTTGAAGTTGCTTATGCTTAAGGCCCATCCTTGATACAATCTGCTAAGTACAAAGTTGCTAGCACATCAGTGTAAGTTTCATTTAAACAGTAGCACTGTTTACATCTTTATTGCACTCTTCACTTTGTGTGAACCAAAGAACTTTAAAAAATATGGATTCGGTACTGTAGACAAGTGGCAATATATAACCCAGTAGACAGGAGCCTTCTGCTGGTGTTATCAGAAAATAGGTCAAGCAGCACCCTCATCTGGTGACCTGTGCACCCTCTTTCTGGGTTGCTAGTCCCAGGCCTCAGCCCTCCAGCTGAGTCCTTCCTAAATTCTCCCCTTCCAGAGTACAGTCCAGACCAGGCCAGTCCACTTTGCCTCAGTGGCCACCACCAGTCCTTCCACCACCCACTAGCAGTTTGGGGAGGCAGGAGGGGCCCAGGCCTGTCCACTTTTTAGGGCCCAACCCATGAACCCTATGCACCATCTCAACCCTCCAGCTCCAGTTCACTAGGTTCCCTGAGTCACAGCCACATCTCCTCCAAGTACCTTCTCTCCCTTATATCAGGGGCTGGGTTCCAGCTAAACCCTAACAGTCTGCATGAAACTGTGTACAGCCCTGCCTCCCATAGCCAGGATGACAGCACATCCTTCCTTCCCCCAAGCCAGAGGAAGACTGCCCAGACCTGGAGCTGCAGCCCTCTTAATACCAGGCTCTTGAGCACTGATTAGCTCTGCAACCACCTGCTCCTATTAGCTACTCCTCTTCTGCAAGACATTTAACCCTTTTTTCACTGGAGTGGGAAAATGCCCCATCACAGGTACTTGTGCTGTGGCCCCTTAGCTCCCATTAAGGTGGGTCTCAATGATTCTCACTGCAGAACTGCTAGGTCAAAGCCTGACGTCCTTACTCAGGCAACATTTCCACCCCAACTCATATCCCTGAGGTTCCATCCAGCTTGGCTTGCAGGGACACATCAAAATAATGGACCAGATTTTCAACAGAGTTGGGCACATCACAGTGGGAGTGCTGGGTGCCAAACATGTCTGAAAGTCTTCAAACCCAAGATACTTGGCCCTTGAAATTCTGTCCCCTTCTTTTAGGATCATTGCATTTTTATTAAAACTGAATGTAAAGAATACATTGGGGATATTGTTGATGAACACTGCTCCTGGGGTTACATGGAAATCTCACAAATATTGTTGGTTTTGTCCAAACTTTGGGAGGTGGGAAGATTGTCACTGAAATAACCACAGAACATTTTGGAGGTTTGTTTTTTAATGAAAACTTCATTAAAAAAAAACCCACACAAAATGCCAGTGGAAAAGTGAAACATAACAGAAATGTCTGTTTTCCTTTAACTAGGTTTACAGGAAATGCAACACATGTCCTGACCAGCCGTAGTTTTTATACATGTAAGTCTGCGGCAGCCTGGTAGCTCTAGGGAAGAAGCTCTCAGCTATTATCTGTTGGTGAGCAGACCTCATTTACATATTCATTACCAGCTCTCCTAGCGTGACCATTTTGATTAAAATCCAATTAGGTATGAGGTGTAGAGGTAATGAAATGTTGCCATCCTTACTGTGTATAAAAGCACAACAGAACTCTATGTAATATGCCTTGAACAAAGAGTCAGCCGTGACTAGCACCCCTGAGTAATGGAATTGGGATTACATTGGGCAAATAGGCAGGGGACGGGGGGTTTTACCTGATATGGAAGAATAAATCCCTCATGACAGGCCTCTGCTCAAGGATGTTTTAAGAGATTAAACACCCTTCGCGGAATAGTGGCAGAGCTGAGAGACCTCCGTGGGACCCTTAGCTCTAGCACTACTAGAGCTGTGAGTGCAGTAGCTGGGTTAGGAGCCTCAAGACTCACATCTGGCATTGCAATGAGAGGTGACAGTGGTGAGAGATGATGTAGAGGCAATTAGAGGAGATGGCAAAGAGATGCCATTGCAAGTAGAGGTGGTGGCAAGGCAAGAGATATGGCACAGAGCAGGCATGATGGTGAGAAATGGTAAAAAGCAAGATGATGCAGAGATGGTAGTTGACACTGCCAGCAGGTTCAAAAATTTGGGGACCTTGGGGGGCAATTATTGCACCAGTGGTGTACAGGGTAACCTTTATTGAAAAAACGGGTGTAGGTGCAAGGTGAGCTATGGTGTGTGCGTGTGGTGTGTATGTGTGAAGCTTGTCACAGTGTTTCTGCAATGGGGGTTCTGCGGGAGGTGCTCAACTTCGTGGGGTGCGATGAGTTGGGAGGCGATGGGGGCCCTCCGCTAGCTTAACTAATTTACAGTGACTTAGAAGGTGCCTCAACACTATGGAAGGACAAGAAGGGGTTAGGGTTGGTGACAGCAAGCAGGGGGAGCAGAAGTTTAAAGAGGGAAGTTGTGGGGAAAAGCAGCCAGGGAAGCTGAGGCAAAAGGGGGTGCTGTGGAGGAGAGAAGCGGAAGCTAGGGAAGCTGAGGCAAGAAGGGGAAAGCCACGGAGAAAGCGGCAGCTGGGGAAGTTGAGGCAAGGGGAAGCCATGGAAGAAAGCGGCAGCTGGGGAGGCTGAGGCAAGGGGAAGCCGCAGAGGAAAGCGGCGGCTGGGGAAGCTGAGGCAAGGGGAAGCCGTGGAAGAACGCGGCAGCTGGGGAGGCTGAGGCAAAGAGGGGGAAAGCCGCAGAGAAAGCGGTGGCTGGGGAAGTGGAGGCAAAGAGGGACCAGGGAAAGTTTGAGGAAGCAATTTATTTGGTACAGGGGAATCACAGGGGAGAAGGGTAAAAAGTACTTAGCAAACCAGCTCTAATGGTAACAACTAAGCAATACAATGTTATACACTAACTTAATACTGTAATAACCCTTGGGGAGGAAGGGGTTAACACTCTGGTCAGTGAGTCCCAGGACAGCCAATAGGAACGAAGCACAGCTTTTTGAATGGTAACAGCAGCCTGGCCTGGGCCTGTTTGGATGCAGCAGAGCTCCTGGAAGGATCAGGAGGAGGCCAGAGGGGCCTGAGGAAGAATCCAGCAACATCCTTACCAGAGATAAGTTAAATTTGTTACTGACCAGGTGTGGGTAGAACAGGGAATGTTTGTTTAGAGGCGTTCAGGGTATTTTCTTTGTTTTTGGCTTGTTTTTTGGATTTCTCTGTGCTAAGCACATGTAACCCAAACCCCCATCCCACTACCTTGTAACTACCTAAGTTAATTCCCAGAGAAGCAACTCTCTGTGTTTATCATCTGTTCTTTTTGATTAAAGAGTTTACCTTTTAAGCAAGTTCTGGTTCTGTGTCCTGAAAGGCAAGAGGTTTATGTGCCCGTGCCTTAGACTGCACAGGCAGCTACTAGAGGGAACCCTGTTCCAGTTCCAGCTCATATTGCAGCTGGGGTCCAGTCACTTTCCTGAGAGAGGAATAAAGAGGATTGCAAGTACCTCACAGGGAGGAATTCCCAAGTGCGCCTTCCTGGGTCACAAGAGGTTTTTTTGCATTTGGGTGGTGGCAGCGATACCACTCCAAGGCCAGGAATTGGAGGCCTTGGAGACTTTTAAGAGCAGGCTTTAAGGCCAGTGGCTTTTCTGGCCTGTTGCGGGCCCCCACCTTCTGCACTCAGAGTGCCAGAGTGGGGAAAAAGCCTTGACAAATACTTCTAAGACTTACAAACAATGTTGCGACTTACAATGGTACTTGAAACAACTAGACAAGAGAGGTATAGCAATCAATATAAGGCAGTGACACACAACTGAAGACCCAAGAACTTTCTTAAACTGCAAAAAAAGAAGGCAGTAATTCAAGATAAGTAAAAAGAAAAACGAACAAGCTTGCTCTTAGGAGCGTTGGCTTGGAGAAGCTAAGGGAGAGCAATGTCAAAGTAGCAGCACAAAATGAAACAACTTTATTAGGGAAAGCTGCAGGGGCAGGACCTTACCAATACCACCACCAGCAGCAGCAGCATTAGAGGCAGGAGAGAGAGACTCATTACTCGGCTGGCAGTTCAAATGTCGTACGCTCAGGGAAGAACTCGTGAGCGGAGGTCAGTGTCTGGGTGATCAGGCCAGGCAGGATGTCAGGAACCGTCCTGCCTGATCACCCCAAACTCTGGATTTTTAAGCTGTTTTTCCCACCAGTTCCCTGATTACAGGAGAGTGGGGAACAAAGGTGCTGTGAGTCATGCCTTCAGTATTACAAAGGACCTTGCAGTTAGGCAGGGCCCACCTACACCAAGCCCAATGGAGACAATGGGGTGACAACGGCCACCTAGTTAAGTTTAAGGGGCCATCTAGTTAAGATGAGGGGGCCATCTGCTCCCCTTACATTCTTTACATACCTAAGTGATGGCCCGGGAGGGGCGGCCATCAAATTAATTCAATGAGTCACAAACAGTAGTAAGGCATTAGTTCAGGAAAGCAGCCAGCACTTCCCTCTAGGGGCTGGAGATGGACCTGTTTGAATGTATGCCCACGCTCTGGGACTCCACTGACAATAAGCCCTAAAAGGAGTGCACCAGAAGGGAAAGGGGCAGGACAGGAGGTGTCAAAGGGACATTTGTCCATCAGCCGTTCACACCAGCAAGTGAGAAAACAAACACAAGGAACTACGGTCCTACATACTATAGGAGTGGATGTTTTTCTTACTCTTTGTGTATACACATAGTTGATATAGCATGCTGAGTTTTCCCAGATAAAATGCTGTGTTCCTTTCCCCTCAATAAAATTTTCTTTTGTTTTATACACAGACTGAGTGCTTGTGTGAGGGAGAAGCACAGAGGCAGCTTTTGGGGTAAGTGAAGCAGGTGGTCACCTAGGGCCCCAAGCAGAAAGGGGGCACTGTAGCTCTTGTCTGCTTCACTTATCCTAGCGCTTGCAGGGTAGTAGGGGAGTGGAGGGCTGTAGACTGCCAGGGCCAGAAGCTGTCCAGTTGCCCAGCCAGGCCACATCTCTGCAGTGGGGACGGAGCAGCACTCCCTGCCTACCCACAGCCGGCCCGTGCCTCCCTGGGGCGGAGGATAGTGGCTGGAAAGGGGCTGTGGCTTGCCAGCAGTGGGGCCCCCTGGAGCAGCCTGCTCCAAAGAGTTCAGACCACTTTGTCCGTGGCCACCCCAGGCCTGAATGGGCCCAATCCAGGGCCTGGGGGTGAGCTGGCTGCTATTCAGGCTTGGGGTGGCTGGGGGTGAAGTGGCCCAACCCCTACAGAGTGGGCTGCTCCAGGGCCCCCCACTCCCAACAAGCTGCAGCACCATGTCAGCCGCTCTCCTCCTTCCCCAGGGGGAGGCATGGTTGGCTGTGGGTAAGCAGGGAGTGCTGCCCTGCCTCCATTGCAGAGAGGCTGGGCGGGCAGGAGAGTGGCACAGCCTCTGGCCCTGGTGGTCTGCAGCCCCCCCGGTCTCCCTCATGGGAGTTGGGACAGTGGGGGGGCAGTTAGAGTGGCAGTGGGGGCCCGGGGCCCTAGTGAGGGCAGCATTGGAGGCCTATAGGAGGCTCCATAAAGGCCTTCACCGAGGGCCTCCAATCGCCTACGGCTGTCTCTGGGAAAGCATTTTCTGTTAAATGTGCCTAGGAAAGGCATGTAGTTTGTCCCAGGTTTCTGGGTGAGGCTCATGCCAGTGATGTTTGCTAATTTAAGAGGAACCAGTGCTTAATGTGTACCAGGGCTGAACCCTGGCACCTTTAGGTTTGGCAGTTCATAGCCCTGGAACCTCTGGGCTTGCTGAGTCAGTTATGAAAGCAGAAAAATTGCTCAAGCCCCAACACCTTTTTCATTACAAATTAAACATTATGAGGAACCCTCTAGATATCTGATCCTCACCCTTTTTGCTGCTGAGAACACCTGTAGAAGGATTACATACAGGGGCACTGCTAGCCAGAAAAGTGATTTGGAGCACAGGCTCCTCCCACTTCTCCCAGACTTCCCTTTTCCTGGCCACACACACCTTCCCTGTACTCCACTAGCTGCATGCTCCCCCTCAGCCAGGCCGTGCACACCTTGCCATGCCCCCTCTTCCCTGGCCATGCACAACTTCCCCTGCCCCCTCTTCCACTAGCCCTGTGCACCTTTACCTGAATCTCCAGCTGCATGCACCTTCCCCTGTCCTCCTTCCTTCAGTCCCAGCACTCAGCTCTTCCCCTAGCCCATGCACCTGATTGTGTGCACCTTCCCCTACACCCCCAGCCCTGTGTACTGCAGACCCAAGCCCCTTTCCTAGCCCCCATGGACACCAACCCTGAGCTCTTTTCAATCCCCCCCCTCAGCCCCAAGCTCCTTCCCTTACCTGGACGCCACCTGCACCCAGCTCCTGAGGCTCCCCACAGCCCAGCTGAGTACTTACTCTTGCTGGAGCTGGGGAGGCTCCAGACACCGAGCCCCAGTTGTTTAACCCTGCTCCAGACGCCATGTTCCATCCTGAGCAATGTGCTTCAGAGTGCAGCAGGTTTGGAGATTTAAAATGGCCCTGCTGGCTCCAGCTCCCAGGCATGGCTCAGGGCACTCACCAGCACATGCAGGACCCATGCTTCATGAGCTCAGTGGCAGTGATGCCACTGGTTACATACATGGAAGAGGCTCAACCTAACCATCATGATGAGCATTTCCTACACTACATGTGGTCACAGCACTGAATTCCCTGTCCCTTCCCTTCTGCTCATAACTCTCACTCATTCTGTCCCATCTAATATTTTTGTGTCACTCCCTGAGGCAGGGACTATGTGTTTCCTTGTTTTGGCTGCTATGAAATAATTGACAATAAAGAAAAACAGCCAGCTCAAAATGAACTAAGAATCCCATATTTCAAATGCAAAAGGAAAATTTATTTGACAGGTATCATTAGTAAAGAGCTAATGGTGAGCAAGAAGTGTGTGATCTTCATTTGTTTTGAAATGAAATCATGTCAGGGAACATCTACACTGCAGTCAGAGGTGTGACTGCAGCACATGTAGACATATCTGAGCTGGCTCTGCTCTAGTTAATTTGTATACCAACAGCAAACGCCCTCCAGGGTTAGTGGGTATTTATTCCTGCAGCCAGAGCTGTCCTTAGGGTAGGTCAAATGGGACATTTGACATGGGCCCCGCACTTTGGGAGGGCCCGCACCCCTTTTCCCCCCATGGCAGGGATCAGCACGAGTCCCACTTCTCCCACAGTGAGCTCCAAATGTTTTTGGCCGGCAGACACAGGCTCACTCAGCCCCTGCTCTGCTGGTGAATAGCTGGGCTGCCTGCCGCCCCTTCCCCTGGAGCCTCCAGCTGAGCATTTAGGTGGAGGGGAGGGAGGTTCAACCCTTTCCTCCCCCAGCAGACGCTGCCAGCACCAGCCCAGGGAACACACAGCCAGGTAAGTACTGGGGGGAGTCTGGTGGGATCCTGAGCCTGAGCCTGAGCCTGGAGGGGGAACAAGGTTGCTGGGGATCCAAGACTTTCCCTGGGCCCCGATTCACATTGGCTAGTGGGGGGCAGGTAGATCAGGGATCATGCTGTGACAGACCGCTCCCCAGATCCTGTTCAGTGTGTTGCTGTGACCTCCCAATTCCCACTCCTGAACCCTGATTCATCTCGCTTTGCCAAGTGACCACTCACTCCTTAGTCAGTCCACTCCAGCCTCTTGCAATGTAGTGGGTGTATGCCCCCTGGCTACTCGAGGGAGGATCCCCCAGCAAGCACCCCCGGCCCCTGTTACTACACCAGGAGCCACTGTCTACAGAGATTGGGAACCACTCCCAACCACCACACACTCAAGTCCCTCCATTTAACAAAGAAATGGATTGTGCCCAGCCTCCTTCACTCACACCCTCTAAAGATCACACAGCTGTAGGTAAAACAACTACTAGTTTATTGGTCAGATTATAATTCTAAGTGACAATATGGCCAAGCATGGCAGAATCACAGTATAGGTAAGTCAGAAGAGGTCGCAAGAAAACAAAAGGCAAACCACACATGCTAACCTAATACTTCTACTTAAACTAACCTTAAAGTCCAAACAAGTTTAGCTCAAGGTGTTTGGCTGTTAGATGTTTGCACGGCCAGTCTCTGCCTGAGGCCAGGCAGGGCCCATATCTTGCTTGGAGTGGTTTCAAGATAGAAAGTCCCAGCTCAAAAAACCTTTTAAAACTTCCAGGTCTCAATTTCCAAAGGGATAGCCGTGTTAGTCTAGTCCAGCAAAAAAACCAAGGAGTCGTGTGGCACTTAAAGACTAACAGATTTATTTTTCACATGAGCTTTCGTGGGAGAAAATCCACTTTGTCAGATGCTTGTCTCAGTGTTTCCAAATCCCTCAGTCTCTCCCTTTCAGGGCTGAGGTGATTCTTTTGTCTCTTCACAGACACCTCCATTAGCATACCTTTGTCTGTCAGGCTCACTGCTGCTGGGAGAGACCTCTGTCTCTTTCCTTATCCCTGAGCCATAGAAAACATGTTACATGTTTGTTCACACATATGAAGTTGTAGGAAATATATCATCATAGAAATCATGTAGAATAGGTTATTAGCATCCACACAGAAACTTTGCATGGTGCAATTGGCAGCAAATCATACAATTACAGTGTACAAGTCAACAGGAAAATCATGTAGATCATAACCCAGGGTGCACACCATCACACATGCCCCTCTGGGCCCCGGGTCATGCTGGGTTGGTGGCCAGGCAAGAGGATGGCAGGCAGGCCAGGCCAAGGACTGCCTCCCCACTCCGCCAAGTGGTGAGGCTGGAGGGCAGGCTGGGCCAGGGATCCTGTGTGATCATTGATCACCAGCCATTTACAGACATGACTTTCGCTTTGTGTTTTCTTCTTTTCTTTCTGGGGTGGACCCTCGCTTTTGTGGGAGTTGTTTGCATCACTTAGCCACCAAGGTAGTACTTGCATTTCATCAGGACACGCTGGTATTGACTGATTGCATCACACAGACCCTTCATTCACACATCTTGTTCACACAGTTACATGAAATTCCAGACTATACACCTAAAAAGTTTTATCAAGAATACAAAATAGAGTTCTAAATTTACAACATCAAGCTTTGTTGGACATTGGTTAGAATGTCTATTAAACTAATTTAGTTATTTCAGTTATGATATTAAAGAACAGATACAGTGTTGCCTAACAGATGCTTTAAAGGTACATTCAATTCATTTTGTCTATCTGTGTCTCTACACTGTTGCTACAGAAGCCTGCTACACTAGCAGGAAGAATACAGTTAGGGAAAGGAATTCCTTCAGTGAAATATATGGTATTAATTTATACAGTATTGCCAGTTTCAAGAGATCAAAAATCACAAGAATGGCAAAAATAAGTCCTTCAGGGCGTGGGGGACAAGATTATACTGTGTTTTTAAACTAATCTCTTGATGTTTGAATTCCCCCTACCCATCCCAGGGTGAGTAGGTGACAATTATTGTTGCCTGCTCTTTCTACCACCGATACTGGGTAAATTTTCATCTTTTTTACCCATCTTTTATATTTGCTGATTCTCAAGTAAATCTATGGAACTTCCTGTGTCTTGCTTCCTCAGAGCTCCCATGTGATCATTGTAAATGGCTGGTGATCAGCCATGACTTTCATCCTGTATTTTGTTCTTTTTCTTTCTGGGTGGATCCTTCTTGCTTTTTCCATCCTCAGTGAAATGGACTTGTTTGCTTCATGGGTCCCCTAACTTCCCCCACCTGTTTTGCATGCACCTGTAAGCTGGGACCAGGTCAGAGCCTTTTTAAATTTTCTGCCCTGCAGCATGTCCAGGCATTTGGCTGAGGGCAGAAACAGCATGGGATATTGCAGATGCTGTGCTGCCTTCCTTGGTGCCTGCCACCCAGCTACACTTCTCTTACTCTCCTGATACCCCACTCTATCCTCCCCTGCTCCCCACTCTCATGCTGCCACTCAGAAGATTGTGGGGAAGGAAGGCAAGCATCACAGCAAAGTTCATGGGAGGGGCAGGGCTGGAAGTCCCAGGGACAGTATGATCCATCATCCTCCCTCCTACTCTTATTTGTGGAGCTTCTTGGCTCCTGCTATTCAGCAACAGGAACCTGGAGGGGTTAGGGAATGATGTGCCTTGTCAGACACTGCCCTGGGCTGGCTGGCCCTGCCCCCCCCCCCCAGTGCTGGGGTGGGTGGGGGCCCCGCAGACAGCGATTTGCCCAGGGCCCTGCACCCCCCTAGGGATGGCCCTGCCTGCAGCCAGTCTGCACTGGGGCCAGTGCTACTGATAATTTTCACTGCTATGGTGTCAGCACAAGCTAGACAGTGGTTCTCCACCTTTTGCAGGTCACGACACACTTGATGGCATAGTGGAAACCTACAGGACACACCAGACCACCCACTTCTAGGCCAAATCCAGCCACTTCCCCAGCTCTCTTTGACACACTTACCACTGTGTGGTGATACAGTAATGTGTCCTGACTCCTGACACAGAACCACTCAGCTAGAATACAGATCACTCAGGTATGTGCATGTGTGCTGCAATCACATCTCCCCTGTAGTGCAGAGGCAGCCTAAGGGCCTGGTTCAGAACCAAGGTGAAAAGCAGGAAGGGGTGTTTTTCAGTTGTCTATGCTGGGAAATACATAACAATATTCCACATTCATGGCTCAGTCTTGCAGCTCTTACCCACTTCAGCAAGGCTGTAGAATCAAAATCTCAGTCCTGGGAGGCATTTGGGAAGCCTGTGTTATGCAGGCGTGGTTAATTTCCCGTGTACCCTCCATCTAATTACCGCATCCCAGAGTCAGTCGTTAGCATGGATGTGAGTGTTGAAGAATGCCTTCTAGCATCCCCTGTGCCAGCCACCAGTATAGCACAGGATAGCACAGGCATAGGTGCAGCATGTGGCATTTATACCATAAAGGACACTCCCATACATAGAATGGAAGATGAAGGAATTTTGCTGTACACCAGGGGTCTCAAACTCAAATCACCACAAGGGCCACGTGAGCACTAGTAGAGGGCTACAGGAGGGTTAGTACGGTAGCCCGAGGGCCACACCTCTGAAACGTTTCCATACAATGATATTGCAAATATTGGTAGTGATTGTGTCATTGAGGGCCACAGGAAATAGCTGTAGGGGCTGCATGCAGCCCATGGGCCGTGTGTTTTAGACCTCTGCCGTACACAAACATGTAGCTCAATAAAAAACAAAACAGCTGGCATGTCTTACTTATTTTTGCCCCAAGAACCTAGTGGTTCTTTGCAACTTACATACAACAGCTGGTACTCCAGCTCTCAGGTGTGATACACCCTGTGCAAATACATCTAACACTCTGGTGCAAATGGAGGGCCTGATACATGTGTGCATCTATAGAGGCCAGTACAGAATGGACTTATGCTCCACAGAATACTGTAACTCCCTTGAGAGCTGCCCATGTGGGCTACTCCTAGCGGTATGTGCTGAGTAACCTGCATATACTGAAACTAACTATGCTGATATACAAACAAAAAAAACAAAATATAGTTAGAAAGAATCAAAATCACACAAAATTTTACGAAAAGAAGTATTGATTTCTAGTAATAGTAGAATCTTATGGTTTTGCACAATCTTTGCATGTGCAAGACAGGACATTTTTGTACATGAAGTCAATAGTTTCCTGGTTGCAAATAAGAATACCAGATTCAGCCTGTATTTGATCTTCCTGGCAGCAGCAACACTGTTGTTCTTTGTAATTAAAGCTAAAGGGAAAAAAAAGTTGTTATTGGTAAACTGAATTTTTTAAAATGTTAAATACATTTTCAAAGTACCAAGATTTAATGCAAAATTGTTTTTCATAACATACCCTGGGAGTCTGGTATTTCCAAGCAGTTGAAGAGAATTGTGGAAGGTGACCTGGCAGAGGCTTTGTTATTCATTGATTAGATATACTTGTTTGCTCAAAACTGCTACCCAAAGCAATAAAACCTATCTTTGCTCTTTGTAAGACTCTTTAAACTTTGTAAATCAAACTATTTCACACTTTCAAATTGTTCTCGTCTCAGTTAACTGCTTACAGATCAGGATGATTCTCCACAAAAGAAACAGCTGAACTGATTAATGTGCCTAACAATAGGAATTTGTCTTTCTATTGACTATTAATATTATACACATTTAGCCAAATTATTCTATATCTTAAATTTGCCATGTAGCATTCCACCTCCTGCCAGTGACGTGGGAAAGAAACTACAGGGAGAAGCCAGTCTGAGACTGAAGCCAGTGAGGCAGCAGCAGAAAACAGTTCAAGCAAGGACTGCTAGAGACTGATGATGACATTAGCAGGCTTTCTACAATTTTCACGCTGAGCTTTCCATCCCCTGTGCTGACTAGCTGTTTGCTGCAACCAGGGCTGTGCCTGGGATGAGGGGGAGAGGGGCAATTGCCCCTGGCCCTGAGGTTCCATGGGTCCCTGCGCTGTGCTGCCACGACCAGGGCAGCATGGGGCCACCCACAGCCCTGCTGTCCCCTGCCCCTCTCCGATGCCCTTGGCACAGAGCTGAAAGAAGTGGGGGGTGAGGGGGGGCAGGAGCATGAAACCGGCCTCTGATCTGAGCCGGTTCGCCCCATTCCCAGGGCAGGGAACAGCCAGCCCAGGGCCCAAGCGGGCCAGCCCACAGGCCAGACTCTGATCTCTTGCCCCTCCCCTGGGATGGCTGTTCCACCCTGGGGGCAGGGAGGACTGGCCCAGAGGCAGGGCAGGAAAGCGGAGCCCAGCCCCCGGACCAGCCTGCTCCGCCCCTGTGGAAGAACAGGGGGCTCAGGGGAGGGGTGGGAGTGGATGAGAGGGGGCCCTCACAGGGCAATTGCCCTGAGGCCCCCCCCCCGATCGCCCTGATTGTAACACTTTAACTTCTCTCCCTTCCTTGGTTTTTCATAAAATCATAGAAGATTAGGGATGGACAGGACCTCAGGGGGTCATCTGGTGCCACCCCTGCTCAAAGCAGGACCAACCCCAACTAAATCATCCCAGCCAGGGCTTTGTCAAGCCACACCTTAAAAACCTCTAATGATGGAGATTCCACCACCTCCCTAGGTAACCTATTTCAGTGCTTCACCACACTTTCCATCTAGCTAGTCTCTTCCTAACAACCCCACTGGTAGGATTTAAATAATGAAATCAAACCAACATAATATTAGAACTAACACGAGGTTTGCTGCCATCACACTGCTCACTTGCTCATATGTTATTTCCGTTTCCCCTGTGCTTTGTCTGTCTTGTCTAATTAGACCATAAGCTCTTTAGGTCAGAAGCTCTCTTTTATTTATGTTGGTACAGAAAGTAATACAACAGGTTTTATTCTGGGTTGGCCTTCAGGTACAATTGCAATAAACATAATTTTATCTTAAATCTCTCAAACTTGTGAGAGGCTGTCACATGGAAATAAAGTATGCATGATATATTTAGTTTTTTCTGAAATGTTTTACTTGTAAACTAAATTCTTTATGAGGTTGTTACAAGGAGGGGGAGGGAAATTGTTCTTTTTAACCTCTTAGGTTAGGGCAAGAAGCAATGGACTTAAATTTCAGCAAGGGCAGGTTTAGAATAGACTTAAGAAAAGCTTCCTAGCTGTCAGGATATTTGAGCACTACGATAACTTGCCAAGGGGGGTTATGAAATCTCTGCTATTGTTTTTTTAGAGCAGTTTAGAAAAAAACCTGTTGGAAATTGTCTAGGACAGGTAATATTTAATTTTGCCTTGAGTCCAGGGGATTGAACTAAAAAGATATCTGATGGTCCCTTCCCTGAATTCTATAGTTGCTTTGTCAGGGCTGAAATCAAACTATTTTAATAAATCAACCTTTGATGCATAGATAGAAAAAAACAAGAACAAAAGACAAATTCTCTCTAGCTTTAGTGTGTTCTATCTCCTTCAGATACTGTTCTGTATTTTGTTTTGCAAATTGTTTGGATAGCTACAGAGAGGTTTTATTTATACCCTCCTATGAGGATTTATGCCCGAGTCAAAAATAATAGAGATAATGGAATTAATGAGGAACAAATGCCCAGGTTTCCACAGACATTTAGCTGCCAAATTCCCATTGATTTCAAAGGCAGATAGGTGCCTAAAGACCTTTAAGGATCTTCTGCCTCATTGCCGCACGCATCCCTGTGCAAGAACATTTTGTGAAGGGAAAGACACGCAGAGTTCCTTTTTTTGGTATTTCCTCCTCCTTTTTATTCCACTGTAAGGAACTTTTCCCACTGAAATGTTCTTTCTAATCCAGTGGATGGCTCAAGATCCACACAGATTGAGACACTAGAAAGGCCCAGGGCTTCCACACAGTTGTGCTCCCAATGAGTTGTACTACCACCCACTGCTGCTACTTGATGATGTTTACAGAGCATAAACACCTCCCAATTGTATTTCCCTTGGGAAGCCACCCGTTGCAGAAAAGCAGCTGCTCCCAGATTCCAATCACTTTCACTCCTGTCTCCACTCACCCTCATACTGCAGTGGTTTTCAAAAGTAATTGGGTCATGGCACCCCTTGCTGCCACCACCAAAAGACTGAAATGCATTGCTCAAAGATGTAATTTATGGGTCACAAGCATAACATTTTTTTCAACTGGGTCCTTTAGGAAAAAAGTTTGAAAACTACTGCCACACTATACTCATCTGGGAGCTTCTGTGTGAGGAGGCACACAGGGAACCATAATACTTGCTGAAATCAATCTTTTTCATCATGGTGACTTACAATGGGTTTGCCTTTCTTTCAGTTGCAGAAACACAGCAGGAAAATAAAGAACTCTATCTTTTATAGTATTAAAATAATCAAATCATTTTGTTCTCATATAATCAAGAATCTCACACAAAGGCATTGCCAATAACAACCCTGTTTGGATTTTATTTAATTACAGCCTAATAACTTACTTTTCTTTTTTTCTGCAATCATCACTGCATTTTGATGCATTAACTGAAGTCCTACAATCTTTGTAGGTAAACTCTATGACAGTAGGAACCAGCTTGCACATTTTCTCACCTAAAAGAGAGGTTACAGCTATAAGTGAAGCCCAGTGTTGAACTGCACCAGTTAAGAAAAAAATGTGCCTATACTGATCATACTAAATAATAATTTAGAATGTTCTGCAGATAAGATTAATAGGCAGGGTATTCCAAAATGCCTAGCAAGATTTGGAGGTCTCATTATTTTAGATTCTCAACTTTAGACATCTGAAAGTGGCTTGATTTTTCAGAGAGTGGGCGTTCAGCTCTTTCTAAAAAATCAAGCTCCTTTGGAGGTGCCTCATGTTAGCCACCTATTATCTAGTCAATTTGGAAAATGTTGGTCAACATTTTAACTTGTAAATAGTGTTTTAAATAAGTTTAGTCAAGAAAGTAAACTAAGAAACAAATTTTGCATGATAAACTGCATCTTAGATCATTCCCATTTAATTTACAAATTGACTGCCAGGAGTGTTGGTGCCCCAGGGAAGGACCCGGGGCAGGGGCCCAGGCCATGCCCCCAGCCCCAATTCTGCGGTCAGGCCCAACCCGGCCTCAGGCACCTTCTGCTGCCAGCCTGGCTTTGCATCACTGGCCAGGGGCAGGGCAGGGAGTGCCAGCCACTGCAGCGGGTGGCCTGGCCTAGGACAGGGCTGGAAGCTGCTGCTGCCACTGCGGGTGGGCAGCTGGCCCCGGATCTCCGGTTGGTGATGGGAGAGCCAGTGGCCACACCAGGACCTGGGACACTAGCGCTGGGATTTGGGGCATGAGCCCCCTGTTCCAGGCACCAGCAACACCCCTGTTGACCACTTTAATGCCCAATACCTTCTTAAGCTCAAAAGTTTTTGCTATATTCCTATTTCAATACCTTGCACAGCAGCATGAAGAGTCATTATTGAACTATAAGGCTAGATTTACAATGTTTTTAAAAAAGCCAATCATATTTCATTTTAAAACATTTTCAAAATCACATTTCAAGAAGTCATCATGAAAATTCAAAAAACCTCCACAGTAAAACAACAATTAATGTAGAGTTAGAACTTCCAATATATACAGCACATACCTCTCTATATAAAGAACTAAACAGACTTACAGGTGTGGAGACAGCAGCAGTCTTTCGTATCACCTTTGCCTCTCTGTGAAGTAGAATAAACAAGTTGGGGCTAACCGAAATGTCTTTCTCATAAAAATATCTGCTAATAGGTCATAATATTGATCAACTCTGTTAATACTCTATGTATCAAATTAAACTGTTATGAAAAGATAATATTTTCATCCATCCTAAAGTTGCAGCCAAGTTCCAGTATAATTCACCTATTTTTCCATAACTACCGAGGCCTGAAAAATTGTCAGATTTATTCTGACAATAAGATGATCATTTTCAAGTTAAGATGAATTTTTCTGCAAAGTTTGAATAAAATCACATGCTCTTTTGAAGTTACAGAAAATTACAAATTACTCTAATTGGAGACAATTTGTTTGATACTTAAGTCTTTGTGCCCTTCCAGTTTGGAAAAGACTTATTACCACTTTGAGAAACTTATCATGAAATTGAATCTCTTTGGAAACTCATGGACAGGTATATTTGAAAAAAAATTAATTAAGCAAAGGAGAGGATGAGTGAGCTAGTAACCCAACAGAGCTCTTCCACAGCAATGTAGGCTTTTATTTTATTAAAATGCATTTAGTTAATTTACTATTTTAAGTAGTTTTGTATTATACCACTGTGGGTCCAGCTTTGGTGGCTACAGTTTCAAGCTCAGAGTGAAAGTTACAATCTGTCATTTGGCTCAGTTCTAAGGCCTTTAAGAACACACGAAGACTATGGGAAATAACAGATGTGCACAACATCTATTCTGCATCATCAGTTTCATTAAATTTAAGCAGCAGAACATTATTACAAAAGCATATATAAATCTTAAAAATACCTATACACAAGTTAGAGCTATTGTCCATACTCACATCCACCTAGACAGCATTGAGGTCTGATCAGGTCCTCATGAACTGATCATCAATAGAGAGATGGTTCAGGCTGGAGTTTTCCTGAAAAAAGTCTTTCCCCAATTCAAGTACCCCTCTTTCTTATAATGTGATTCTAACAATACCCAGCATGCTGCACATGTGCGTGAAAGGGGCAACCCTCTTTTTCCTTATCTCTATTGGGTCCCACAAGAATATTGGGATACCCCATTTTTCACAGGTTGTTTATAGTTCCTTTTATTCTTATTAGAATTTTTATGCACATTGTGTATCCTGCAATTAGGGCACATGTTAGAGCAATGTAACTGCCAGATATCTTGTAATAAAAAATTAATCTTCCAGTTAATTTTTCATAATGTCAGCTACTGACACATCTTTTCCCTTAATCTTATGGCAATGGATTATTCTTTGGTCACTCACTTTTGTCAAGCATTTCTTAATCCTAAAGCCTAGTATAAGTAAGCTAAAACCTGACAGGCCTCAGCCAGTAGGCTTTGCATTTCAGCCCCACCTTCTTAGAAAGATACCTAATGCATTTCTATCCCTTCTGACTACTGAGGAAGCTTATAGCTCTATAATCCTACAATTTAAATTTATTCAACATACAGTGATTATATATGATATGACTTGTTAACTAATCATAACAACACACACTAAATGAATGATAAAATGAAGTAATTGGTCACAGCAAGTGTCCTAAAAACAAGGAGACATGGAGCACTGAAAAAACAAGTAAATTGACAGGCAGAAATACTTTGATAATTTTAACTTGAGGTTGCTACTATATATGTACACCAAAGAATGTTACACTAAGAACATCTCCAAATATGGAAAAGTATGGAAATAAACAATTGAAGGTATATTCTCAAATATACTCACAATTCATACAATACAAATTTTTAAATGAGTGTACACACATCGATTACATACAATATTAACCCCCTCCCACCTCAAATTCTGCCCACCCCAGAGTCACTCTCCCCATAGCCATCAAGGAGAAATTTTAAGATCACTAGTTGCAAATTAAAATATAACTCATTATAGACACATACAGACTCCCAGGCTTCTCTGAGTTAAATACCATAATAGCTTTGTTTGATGCACTGGGGACACTGGAGTCTGTAGCCTATGGGTCTATATTTCTCTGCTGCACTGACTCCATTGGGTGCAGCAGAGGGATATAGGTACAAAGAAGTTTGTTATGACTCCCTGATTTTGGGTTTGCTCATAGGTTGGCCCTAGTGAAGATTAAAGTAGCCTAGCCTCTTTAATCTATGTCATCTTGTAAGGACCCACTGTGGCGTTATTATAGTGCAGTGCACTTCACCAAACATCTCTCTAACTCTACTTCCCCTTTGGATTCCCCCCTGCCTGGAGAACTAGGAAGACAAGCTACTTTCTTTCCCTTTTGCAGTAGAAAAGCAGTGCCAAGGGATCCAGTTTCTAAGTGGAAACACAGGCCACTACATGTAGAGTGGAGGGGGTGAACAAGGACATCTACTCTGCAAATGGAAGGTGGGGTAAGTGAGCCTCTGGGTCACAACAGGATGGTGAATAGGGATGGTATAAAGGGATTTCAGTTCTATACAGGATAGCATAGATTGAGCTTTTTGAGTCAGCTTCATGGGAAATGTTGGTCAAAAACTGAAGAGAATATAGAAAATAATACATGCTATCTTGTGGTCTGCTGACCATTGTATGTGGGTGGGCATGGGGTAGGCTGAGTCTCTTGTCTTCATATGGGGAGGGATGAATTAGAGCAGCAGTTTTCAGATTCCAGGAGTGGGCACCCCTAAGGAGCATGAGATGTATCATGAGGGGCACTAGGGTTTGGGGAGCCATTATGATGGAGCCATCTCTCTCTGTTGGTTGAGGGACGCTAGAGTGGGGCCAGCACCAATGAAGACCCTAGCACCTCACACAGGCAGCTGCAAACAGGTGTTGGGTTGGGGGACCCTTAAGAGGGGGACAGTGGCAGGGGGAGACTGTTGTGGGTAGCAAGCTTGCAACTGCTGGCAGAGCGAGGGACACAGCTGGTCCAGCTCCAGCCTCTGAACTTTGCACAGCTGCTTCTGTCTGTAGTCAGAGTGTTGCTCCTGATAGCAGCCCCCACCACTGCTAGGCATGTTCCCCACACTACTGTCATTCTGCAAGCTCCTAGAGGTCGCAGCTGCTTCTGCACTGCTGCCTGAGGACAATCCCAATAATGAGGGGTGATTCTCGGCCCCGACGCCATTTTCTCTGGCAGATCATATTGGGCTCCAGAGCTGCAGAGGAGCTGCTGCTACCCCTTGCCTCCCCCAAATTAAGTAGGTAGGCCCTGTTTTTTCATAAAACGAGAGGGCAGTTCAGGGGAGAGAGGCATAACTGTTACACAAAAGTCCACAAGGGGCTCCACTGAAAAACTTTGAGAACCACTGAACTAGACTATAATCAGTTAGCCATAGAGGTGGATTAAGACATGCTGAGGCCCTAAGCTATGTCAAGATTTAGAGGTCCCACACCAGAAAAAATAAAGAGAAAAAAAGCATATTACATTATAACAGAAAGGGAATTAAACAGTAAACCGTTAAATTTGCATAATTACATAGGCAAATATTCAGCAAAAAAAACAAACAAACAAACCCTAAATAAAACTGACATCTTGCAAAAACCTTATTGACATTATCAATTTCTATAATGATAAAACTTAGTTATCTCCGACATACTTAGAGGCCCCTCATGTGAGGCCCTAAGCCATGGCTTACTTAGCTTGTTCCTAAATCCAGCACTGGTTAGCCACCTGTGGTGAATGGGTGCTTATTTGTAAGACTATGCAGCATATAACACAAACAGATGGAAAGTGAGTTTCCATGTTTGTTAGTGACACTGAGGAAGCATAAATGAGCCATAGGCCTTATACTGGTATTCTGTATAAGGGTTCATTTCATCCTGAATAAATTAGTGTATGAGCATTGGCTTTCACCAAATACTTATGTCACTTATTATTCTAACAGCCTAGTTATGTATGGCAGAACAGTCATTGACAAAATTGTTGAAAAATCATGATACTTATTGAATGATGTATTTATTGAATACTATTCAGTTAGCTCCAGCTGGCAGGGCACTTCTTCCCGATTGGGGCTAGGAAGCAATAGCATTTCACAGTGTGGAAGAGCATGAAGTTCTTTCGGCACAGAAATGGTGGCAAGGTCAACACTCAAAAGCTTTATTTATAGTTCCCCAAATAGCTTAAGATGGTTAAATCCTTCTAGATATAGAACCTACGTCTCTTCCACTTGCTGTCTCTTTTTTAGCTGTCCTCAGCTGATGAGGTGAGGTACTTTTATTAACTGGAAAAACAAGGACTCCTGTGGCACTTTTAAAGACTAACAAATTAATTTATCACGTGAGCTTTTGTGGGATTGGACCACAAAAGCTCATGTGATATATAAATTTGTTAGTCTTTAAAGCTATGTCTACACAAGAAAAAGTTAGGTCGAATTTCTTAATTTGAACTAAGAAGTTCGACTTGAATTCGAACTAAACTCGACCTTATTAAGTTGAATTAGCAAAGTGGACTATATCAACTTAAAGTTAAGTCTACTTAGTCCACTTTATTAATTCAACCTCACTGCCCTGAATTCAAATTTAATAAAGTCAAATTAAGGGTTAATCCAGATCTACACCATCCTTCATTCAAACTAAGGAGTCAAATTAAGGCTTGGTTTGAACTAATAGGTGGTTCTTATTAATTCAAACTATGCTTTCATTAAGTTGAATTAAGGAATTTCTTAATTTGACTTAATCAAAGTCCAGTGTAAACAGGGACTAATTTAGTTTGAATTAAGCCTCCTTAATTCAAACTAAATTGCCAGAGTAGACATAGCCTAAAAGAGCCACAGGTCTCCTTGTTTATTTTGCTGAACTACACTAATATGGCTAGCCCTCTGGACTTTATTAATTGGTTAGTTATTCAGTCCTTAACCCATTATTTCCCTCCTTTGCCCCATGTATGGACACTTTCCAAGTGCCCAGAGTAGGTAGTTAGCCTAACACTATTAACCCTCTGTCAGATGCTGGTTTTCTTTGGCCTTTTAAACTTACTGACTGAACATTTGCACCTGAAATGCCAAAAGTACCTCAAATATGAGACATATCATACCTATTAGAGATTAATTTGGCCCATTGAGTTGACTAGGTAGCTTGTGTTGCTCTTTTCCTCTTATCCGCACAGCAAATGTGGCATGCAAAGGGATAAAAGCAAGTCCAGTGAATAGTAACAATGCAGATCTGCAATAGGTACTCTATACTGCAGTTTCAAGCTACCTGACTCACTTTCCCATAGTTCATTGTAGCACTGAAAATGAAGTGAGAAATTGAGATTCAAAATGTGGTGCAAGAAAGAACCACTGCTTTTCCATGTAGAAGTCCTGTGTGCTTTACAATGTTTCTCCATGTCAGAAGAAGGGAGTCTCTAACAAATAGATGGAGAAACTTCAGCAGGAACAACGTTATCTATGTATTCTCCCCTGCCCCACCACCCCATGCTTAGCTGCTGATGAGAAGTGTGCCAGCTCTACAAACATCCATTTTCATGACTGTTCCTCTTCAACAGCTGGGATCACTACTCTTTCATGTGTTCACTGTTTTAATTATTAGCATTTTCCCATGTTTAATATATTTTACAACACTACATTACGCATTTATTAACATACATTCCTACTGTATCTTTGTATCAAATTATGTCATACTATCTGCTTAAAATTAAATCCAGTTCCCCGTGAAATCAATGATGAATATTCTTCTGGATTGGGGCTGCAATTTGGCACATAGGGAAAGGCAGGAAAGGAGCCCCCATGGGCATCTAGGATAGTAGTTAATGTTACAGTGTAGGTGCATATGAGGAGGACACAGAACCAGGATGAAGCAAGACCACCTATTGTTAGACAGATAAGCAAACATCAACCAGGCTGTGTAAATATCAAAAGACATACAGTTTAAAAATAGGTTTTAGTCTGAGGTTTCAACATCTAAGTAATTAAAAAAGCTGACTAAAATATACATTTACATTTTTCATCATCATGCTATTCAGTGTTTGCCCAGGGTCAAAATAATTGGTAAATATCTAGTGGATGTTCCCCATTATTACTTGGCAATAAACAAGCAAGTCTATGCATCATAAAATAATACAAGAATATTCTATAATAATGTTATAAACTCTCATACTAATATCATGGTAAGAAAGTGTTTTGAACTGTCACCGTACAATACAGTTGGTGTTTGATAATTGCTTGAAAAAGTGTCTCCTTCAGAACGTAGGAAGTGCAAAGCAGCCAGGATTTGGTTTATAAGAATGCATTCAAAAGACTGTTTGCCAGTAAACTACACAAAACTCATTTTTCCCACTTGGAAGCATGAACAACTAAGGTGACCCTTCTGGGATTTTTACTTGTGGTTCCTTTAAAGTAAGTGTTTTAAATCTGATACTTAGACAACTAAGTTAACTCTTCTAGGAAGTCATTTAAATCTACCAACATATATACAATAATGTGGAATTAAACGATGGTATGATGACATAGAGACATGTAAATTTCCACTTATTTTAAGATGTCAGTGCCCATCATTGTAACAGGTGAGGGTTGTACAACTTTAAAGGAATCACATAAAAAAGTCAAATGGAAAAGCATTACAGTGTAACCCCTTCTTTCCATGACCCCTGCAAGTACAAGTGATGCAGCAACAGCACAAAATAAAACACAGTGGTATCATTCTTCTAAGCTAACCAACAAATACACATTTCAGGTTCTCTCTCTCCCTTTCTACAATATTTCAATTGCACTGGAAATGGAGAAAAGCAGCACAAATGGCCCCCTCTGCTTCCCTCGTCCTACCTTAATGCATGGAGGCATGGCAGTGGAGGCATCAACACCATTAGACTGAAGCAGTGGGCTATATATGGAAAACCAGCAAAGCCAAGCACAGAAGTAGCCAACGGCAAACACTGAGAGGGGGAAATACCTCTTGCCTTCAAATGTCATTGTTGTTGGGGCAACTAGCTTGAGGACAAGACGAAAAGTGATCTTTCCTTTGCCTGCCCTTTATGTGCTATTGCTCCTCAACAGCAGGAGTTCTTATATTCCTCTTCTCACATATACCCTGCCCCTTCTTTCTCATTGGACAACTGTGTAAACAAGCCCAAGCCACTGCACTGTGGAAGAGGGAGATGAGAAGCCCAGAAATGGGTGATAGAGGTTAGTTAGAGATATATCGCTGTGAATCTTTGCTACAGACTGTGGGGAAGCAGCCCACACCGGAGTGTGTTGTCTCTATTATTATAGACTTGCTGACATGTGATCTAACCAGAAGATAATAAGATTCTTGTCCCAGAATCAGCTACATGGAATTAAATGTAGTGAGTTCAATATCTTGTAAGGACCCGTGGGTGTATGGCAAGGGCACTCATACTGAGGACAAAACACAGGTTTAAAGGCTTTTATTAAAATAAATGAAAAAAGTTCCAAAAGCTCCAAACCACAGAACCAAAAGAGATACAGTGCTGGTGGTATCATTCTTCACAAAAGCTCCTAGATTAACAAATTCAAACCCTTTCTTGAGGAACCTGATGGTAAGAGACAAAGGACAACTCTCACTTCTGACAGGCCAAATAAATCTGATGGTCCAAGTTCAGTGCCCGAGATTTGGGAGGAGGGAAGCTACAACAGAAAGTAGGAGAACATAAATAATTGAGTTAATAGGCTTTGTTACAGTTAAAGGCCTCTTTTATTAATGCGAGGCCTTGTGGGACTTGGTAGAAAACAAAACAGGTAGTCCCAGATGAAAACTGGGTCATACATTACCCTTTATTGCCTGTTCAGTCCACCTTGATGCTGCAAGCGAGCAAGGAGGAGGGGAGCATTACAATATTTCTCTGCTTAAAAATATGGAAAAGCTTAGATTTTCACCAACTCCCTGAGACCCCTTTTTGGTTACACGAACACCTAAAAATGAATATTAGTAACTATTTGGTGAACATAATTATCCACACCTCTGTTTGTTGTTTAGCATATGGTATGCAGGCACTTTTCCCTGTACACTCTATTTTTTGCAACAGAAACTATGTCCTTAACAAGCAAGAACGAAGGGAGAAGAAAGGTGATAAGCAATGTTCCTATCCAGGATCTTATGCAGCAGGGGAAGATGGCATACTTCTTGTTACATTTCTCGCACAAGTTGCAGGAAGGGATGAGAAAAAAAGGAAGGTAACAACTTTTAACTAGATTACAGAACAGCAAAGCTAGTTTGTGCTGTGATCTCATTGCAATAGTAGCTATCATTCAGGCCAAATGCTCCATTTAACTCTTTTCTATGGAAGTAGCTATGCTAAAGGCCTAAAACAAATTCTACACTCTCATTTGGAAGGATAAACAAGTAAACACAAGCAATACAGTGCACAAAAGGATTCTGCCAGGAGGAGGTTTTTGAGGGACTTTAGCAATCTGGTTACCTGACATTTGGAGCACAGTAGTATAGGAATTATTAAGAAACAAGTAACATGGTTTGTTAATATTAAGAGGCATGATTGTGGACCCCCAAACTGCCACATATTTATGATGGGTAGGCATGAATCTGTTATCATCACATAAGATGATCAAATATGACTCTGTCTCCAAATAATTAAATAAAGAAGACGTTTAAAAGATCCAGTCTGGTTCCCTAATTTTTGGGTTCATCAGGTGCTGAGACAGTGTAAATTGTATCAGGCTCTCCCTTTGGATGGGCTCCATTTCCTTTTCCTTGTATCTTTGTTTTTAATGGTTTTCACATTGCAAGATTGTAAGTATAAAATGCAGGGAACCACTTTACTGTACTGACCTTATTTTTATATGGACTGATTTTTCTATTATTTCAATTATATTTGTTTATGTTAACTAAAATTTCTATGCTTGCTTAATCAAATTTTATCTTCTTATGTAACTCCAAGTAGCATTCTGAAAAAGAACCTTCTATCTGTGACAAATGTTGCACCTCAATAAATAATCAGTTATATCTAATAATTAATCAGTGGCAGCACCAACAGGAATGGTGAAGCACATAACAGAGACACTGTGGCAGGAGCAGCACACGGGGGGCTTGCACAAGCTGTTGCCACTCCAAAATTTGCCTTAGCCTGAGCCTATGGCAGCTGCCACTCTCTGACTGCCCTGCTCCAGAGACAGAGGGGTGAGAGTGGCAACTGCTGGCAAAGTACCCAGCTCGAGCAGCAGCAGAGAAGTTAGTCTTAGTTGCTTTACCACTAACATAGATACCACTGATTGTTTAGATGGTTTTATTACATCCATGGGAGAGCTCTCTCCCATCAACATAACATGGCTACCCAAGCACTTTTCCAGTGGCACAGCCTTAAGCGTGAACTAGTTCTAAGACTTGTGCGTAGGTTGTCTGCATCCTTTTATTGGTGTATGCAGTGTTGTAGCCATATTGGTACCACCCAGTATATGAGAGAGAGCAGATGGGTATGGTAATACCTTTTATTGGACCAACTTCTGTTGATGGGAGAGACAATTTTCAAACTACACAGAGCTTTTCTTCAGATCTGGGAAAGGTACTCAGAAGGTCATAACGAAAAATAAGATCAAACACATAGTTTAGCACAGTGGTTCTCAACCTTTTGCAGGTCACAACACACTTGGCAGCATATTGTGACCTTACAGGACACACCAGCCCACCCCTCCTAGACAGAATCCAGTCATCTCCCTGGCTCTCTGCAACACACTTGCTACTGTATAGAGACACAATAATGTGTCCCTACACAGTGGTTGAGAACTGCTGGTTTAGCAGAAGTAGTTAGCATATATTCCAAGCATGTGTGTTGCTAGTTTAAAAAACAAAAAACCTACAATGACTAATGAAAAGAGACTTGATCTTTAGTTAGGCCATGTCTACACTACCTTTTATGTCAGCAAAACTTTTGTTGCTTGAAAGAGGTTTCGCCAATATAAGTAGTAGAGTGTCCACCACTATGTTGGTGGGAGAACTTTCTACTGCTGGCACGAAGCAGCTACACAAGCAATCTTACAGCAGTGCAGCTGTATCGGTACATCTAGGATGATGTAAGCTTGTTAGTTTAGTTAAGGCCTTAAATGGCTTTTTAACTTTATTCCTCTCCTGCTCCTCCAAGCTCTCTCTTCAAAAAGATTTTCAAAAATCTCCTTCTCTTTCTGTCCTGAAATGCAAAGTTGGGAAGCTGCCACTTCATCAAAAAGGAAGGCACTTTTTTTGACCACAAGTAAAATGCAATCCCCCCCAAAAAAGTGACCCTTACACCAAAAGTAAAGTAGCATCTTGTAGCAAATAGTGGAATTCCGCTCCACAGAATTACCACATTTTTTTTTTAAACACAAAAGACAGAATAATTAAACTTTTTTAGTGAGAGTTAACTCTAGCTCCTTTATTGACCAGGATCAAAAAAGCTCTGTGTTTGTTCACTCAGATGTTAGATGGTTATATTTGGATTTGGGATATGTGTTTGTGTGAAGTGCTATGAGAGCCATGCAGGTAGGGTGATGTAAGTGTAACCTTGTTATTTTTCTCTCAAGAATTTCAGGTTAGTAGATGCTTAGTCTAAACCAAACTAGGCTGTAACTTGTGAAAGATTTGTGAACTATTGTTAGTTTGTAGCTGATAGTAGTTAACAGTGAAATAGCTCATTTCAGATTGTTCTCTTTCATTCAGAATAGATTTTTAATGGTTAATTATAGGACATGGGTTAAGTAGGTCACTGATCTGAATCCTTATTTTGATTACAGCTGTTGTGTTGTGAAGCAATGATTGACTTATTCTTGTCACCAATCCTAAATCGTCACTCCTAGACTAATACATGCCTATCTTCATGGACAGCATAGCTAATAGTCAATAATACAAACATTGGGGTTGGACTCGATGATCTCACGAGGTCCCTTCCAGCCCTATGATATGATATGATATGGGTGTGTTATTTCTTTTACTTTATTGTTAGTTTTGCAGAAGTACTTCCATACTTGAATAGTTAACATGAAGACATCACGTTAGCACTTAAACAAAGTATATTTACACAGGTGTGCTTAGGAACATTGTGGCCTCCAATACCTATTAGATAGCTACAGTTTTAGTCAATAGTCTATGAAACTTTGTTTTCTTGAATAAACAGTTGTCACTAAAAACCATTGTTTCCAAAAGTTCCTTTGAAGTTGTACATACATAAATTTCACATACAAATCACCTGAGACAATGGCTCTCTCTGCTTTGTAGTCTGATTAATTATTACAAGTATAACCAGTTATTTATTGGTGTTAAACATACTTGCTATAGACAACAGGTTCTGTTCCAGGTGCTATTTGAAATTGATTTAGAAGATAAAATTTGGTGAGGCACACACAAACTTCAGTTAGTACAGACAAATGTAATTGAAATCATAGAAAAATCAACCTATATTATAAGAATAATATCTGTAGTAAAGTTTCCTGCATTGTTCATATTTACATTTTGGAGACCATATCTGATGCCTTAAGTAGATCTACATTAGGGTCAAACACTCACAGTGAAGTAGTGAATGATGTGCAAGAAATTAAACATAATATAGCTTTCTATTTACATAAATTATGGTTGGGGCATGCTGGCACAAATGCCTGTTTTCTTATTGTACTTACAGCTAATATACTGCACATGGCAAGGCACCTCATTCTTTTGTTTCTGTTTAAGAGACCGTGCTAAATAATAAAATTTGATAAACTTTTTATTTTAATTATTTTTCCCCAAAGGGAATCTTTTAAAGTTGTTGTAAGTATGTTCCAGACATACTTCTTCAATCATCATCTTTAACATAATTACTTATTTTCAAAGGGGCATCCATGTTAGTCTAGTTCAGTAAAATAAACAAGGAGTCCTGTGACACTTAAAAGACTAACCAATTTATTTATTGCATGAGCTTTCATGGGAGAAAATCTCACTTCATAGCACCTGATGAAGTGGGATTTTCCCTCAAGAAAGCTCATGCAATAAATAAATTTGTTAGTCTTTAAGTGGCACAGGACTCCTTGTTTGTTTTAATGACTTGTTTATCTTTATTCAGTTGAACACTTATTCAACACAAGCAAGACAGAGGTGTCGGAGCATTATTCATTGTTAATGAAGTTTCACTGATTTCAGCCAAAAAGGCAATATTGTCCCATAATTGGGTTATTGAAGTTTTCTGTGATATCATTCATAAACAGATTAGATGACTGTCACCATTGCATCAGCTTCCATCTATTGATTTTGATTGATGTGATGCTGAATATTAGTCCTAAAAGTTACTTTGCATCTTGATTGCTGCTTTCGGTAAGGGCTTCTTATTCTACATACAGAGCATGTAAATTTTTGCCCAGCTTCAGCTCGAAGCAAACATTTTAACCAGGTCCTGACTAGTGATTACTCTGTTGAGACTGCTGATTAGGACCAGAAGCCCAACCACAGTTTGAGATTCATCTTTGACCTTTGTAGAACTACCTGACAGCTGTGGGGACAGTTTTCCTGGTATCATTTTGTATATTTTCTCTCTTTATTCTACCATCCTGAACAACTATGCATGGTATGAGATCTAGAACTGTTCCTCACTCTCCAACAATCATCAACACACATTAAAAAACATGTTTAACGTGTGGGCTGTTTGAACAGATTTTCTTCTTTCTGGGAGCCCTTAGAGAGAGAATTCCTGTTCAAACCAGTGCCTTAACAGTGGCAGAAGTTGTGTTAAACTTTTCTCTTATAAGTTTTCACCCTGTGGCACTTTTAAAGACTAACAAATGTATTTATTATGGGAGCTTCATTGCATTGTTTATCATAAATTTATCATATATCCCACAAAAGCTCATGCAATAAATATTTATTAGCTTTTAAAAATGCCACAGGACTCCTTGTTTATTGCACTGAATGAGACTAACAGGGCCTCTCCTCTGAACTTGATAGCTGGCATTGGGGCTGCCTAGTAAATATCACAGTTTCTGTTACTGTTAAATTGATTAAAAATAGCTTTTTCTAAGACCCTGCAAAGGTCCCTTCCAACCCTATGACTCTATTCTATTCTATTAGCAATTGTATTAGGTGTTGGTCTAATGAATAATCAAGACTGTATATAATTGACATGTAATTAACAAATGTAGCAATTACTATTCATTTCAAAGGTGTCCAGCCTGTTTCCATCCTACCTCAAAGTGCTTGTGCCTCTGCATTGTGTGTGGAGCCTTTCAGTGGTTAAAACTGTCCCTAACAATGACAGGGGATACCACCTTTAGTACTGATGCACAAATATGCAATTCAATTTATACATATCTTATGACACTTGGGGAGGAAATAATGGGATAATAATGGAGGGAATAACGAGGCACCAGTGCTGGTTCCCTGCAGGGAGGCATGAGCCAGTGAAGCACTGAACAGTTACCAAGTTCCAAAGGGGTAGCCATGTTAGGGTATGTCTATACTGATGGTGGCATCAGCCTGGTGTTCCGGCAGCACTTGGCAGCAGGGGTTAAAAGTATAATTTTGTGGGCCCTGGAACCCTCCTAATTGGGTGAGCCCCCCACTTCCTACACATCTGGGCCCCCTTCCTGCACCCTAGTTACTGCTCCCAGCATCCATTCCCATCCCTAAAATCCACCCCAGCCCCCAATACCCACCCCCAGCTCAGGCACGCCCAATGCTCCCCCCACAGCATGAGCCAGGCTTCCCTGATACTCACCAGCAGCATGCTGGGCCAGGAAACCACAGCCCATGCATAAGCAAGGGAGCCTGCCTGCTGGAACACAGGGGAACACCATTCCAGGACCCACTAAATTTAGGGGCCCAGTGTTTGGGCCCCTAAAAATAGAAAATGGTCCAGAACACTGCATTCGGGGGCCTGCTATTTTTCAACACAGCATTCTGGCACCATTTTTTTTAGGGGGCCTGGAACACTGACCCCTAAAAACAGTGGGCCCTGGAATGGCATTCCTGGCTGTTTCAGCGTACTTTAACCCCTGCTCAGCAGCGAGTCTGAATTTGCCGCTGCACTTCCAGAAGTCAGCACTGAGGGCCAGGAGGTGTATAGGAAACCCAACCACAAGGCATTTGCAGCCAGCTTTCCCATGTGGCTGGCAGCCAAGAAAGTCGCTGGCATTTACATGCCTTGCATAGATGCTGGTTGACTGGCACCGAAAAACCAGCCTGAGTGTGGACCAGGGCTTCGTCTAGCTCAGTAAAACCAAAAGGAGTCTTGTGGCATTTAAGGATTAACGAATTTATGTCTTGCCTGAGCTTTCGTGGGAGAAAAGCCCACTTCCCACGAAAGCTCATGCAATGAATACATTCGAGTCTCCTGGTTTGCTGCAGGGAGCAGTCGGCGCCCCCAGCACGTGCAGAAGCACCGCAGCGATCGAACCTCGCCGTCCGAAGCCCGGCGCGCGACGCAGATAAGGCGCCTGCGCGGCCGCCGTAGGCAGGCGAGTGACGTCACGGACGCCGCCGTGCGATAACACGGCCGAGAGCTGGGCGGAGCCGGCTGCTCCACGCCTACGGTGGGAGGCTGAGGCGGAGCTTAAGTTTAGCCCCACCCCCCCAGCCCGCGCGCGTGCGGGGCCGGAAGTGTGAGGGGGAAGCGGCAGAACCATAGAGCGTGCGGCTGGTGGCTGGCTAGACGGGCATCCACTCCGTCCTCTCTAGCCGGGGTGCTCGCTGGTAGGGGGGCACGCGGCCTTCTCATTGGCCGGGGCCACAGCCGGGCCCGCGCTCCCAGGCGCAGGCGCGGCGCTGCCGGCAGCGACTCCCGGCTCGGGCGAGAGCCCGCCGCTGCCCCGTCACTCGCCGGGCGGGCCGCCAGGTAGGCGCCGCTCCCGGGGTCCCTGCCCCCGCCCGCCCGCACCGGGCCCCGCTCCCGGCCCCCGGGCATTTCTCTAACGGCCTCCGTGAACTGCCCGCCGCCCAGCTGTCAGTAGTGACGGTGTTATACGCGATTAGTGAGCACCCCCAGGCCCCCGAAAATTTCCCAACACCCCCAGTTGTCGGTTAACAAGTGTTACACCAAATTAGTGAGCACCCCCTACACCTCTCCCTGTGCTCTCCTGAATTTCCCACCCCCAGCTGTCTGCTAGTAACGGTGTTATACCAAAGTAATGAGCGCCCCTAGCCCTCCCCTTCCCCCCGCACCACCCCTGAATTTCCCAGCGCAGCTGTGTCAGCTAGTAAAGGTGTTGTATCAAATGAGGGAGCATTCCTGTCCCCAAACCTCCTCCACACCCCCTCAATTTCCTAACACCTTCCAGCTGTCAGCTAGTGACAGTGTTGTACCAATTTAGTGCGCACCCCCAATACACTCCTACACCCCCACAATTTCAAGTCCTGGGGAAAACTGCTCCCTTCTCACCCTTGTATCCCTCGTGCTGAGCCCCAGCCTCCTGTATCCAGCACCCCTCTCTCCTCACCCCTAGCTCCCTGCCCTTCTCACCGCAGAGCCGCAGCCCACTGCTCCTGTCCCTCCTCCCCCTGGGGACCCTCCCTTCTCCCACATCCCCTTCTCTGCCCCATCCATCCCCCCACCTGTAAGCTTCCTCTGGTTTCCCCAACACTTCTCTCCCACTCAGCCGCCTTTCTCAGCCCCTGATTAGCTTCGTCCGTGTATCTTCCTTGATCCTTGACTCACCCTCCCCAGCACAGTCTCTCCTTCCCCCATCCAGTTATATCTCCTGCACAGCCCTGGACTTCAGTAACTTTCTCCTCCCCCATTTTTTTATTGCCTCCATCCTTACATTCTCCTACTGGTTCCTCTCTGCGTTTCCTTCATCTCTTTCTTACTATCATCCTTTTTTGTTCTCCCCCTCTTGCCCACATATATTCCGTGGCATAATGTTTGTGGCTCTTCTCCTTCTTGCTGTCACTAATAATAATAGTCTTAAACATGTTTCACTTACCCCTTTTCACTGACAGTCTCAAAGTGCCCCATGAACATGAGCGGACCCACATTGTTCTCTGCTGCAGTTGTAATTTTGGTGGGTTGGATTCACTGGTGTTTGTCTGCTGTTGAGTACCTGACCTGCTTACCAGAGTTGAATTTGCGGTTATGTCTTCCACTTGAGTTTTCAGGTTTGACCTTGAAGTCAAATGTATAATAATAATTGCATTTGAAATAGAAGTGTGAGGAAGAGAAGGCTCTTAATTTGCTTTATAATTTGATTGCTTTGTTAATTCCCCCACCTCCCTGTGACTTTCATTCCCTTTGAGATCTTAAGAATTATTACAGTATTCTAGACTTTGCATGCTTACATACATGTGAGCAAACATGTTTGTTATTGGGCTAAAATGCATAACATCCAAAATCTGGTCAGTTGTTTACCCTGCCCTGTTTCTTGTGTGGCTTGCTTAAAATCTGCAGATTTGAGACCTCTTGGGTTTCTTCCCTTCCCCATATCAGGGACTGCACAAACTACTGGTTTTTTTGTTCAATTTTGTTCTTTTTTTAAAGCATGACTGCTCTTGTTTAGATGAATGAATAATAGTTTATAAATGTGGTGTGGGGTTTGTTAAATATTGTTAACTAAATAAGCAAAGGAAGAAGTTGTTAGGGAATGGTCAGGTTTTTTATTTTTTTCCCCTCAGGAGCATAATACATCTTTGACATTTTTCCATCTTTAACGGGTAGACTTCCTCCTCTGTCTCAACTCCCTTATGCAACAGGCAGCTGAAGGTTATTTGGCAGCTGCTGATAGGCTGCAGTCTCATAGAGGTGTGTTTTGAAAGAGCATGGTAGTAGTACTGTATCCTGAACAACAGTAACCTGCATAAATACGTCAATACTCATGTTTTATGATTAGTGTGTATATTGAATTAATATGATGCAATTAGATATACAGTACATGCAATTAAGTTTGTAAGTTAGTTATTTTTTCTTGGATTCAGGAAAATAATCTAACTGCAGTATTGTGTTTCCATAAAATCTTAGGGAGATGGCTGTGTTGGGGGGGGGGGAGTTTGTGTGGGCGGGTGAGTGTCCGTGACCTTGCTAGTGATGCAAAGCGTCATCTGGGAGGTCTGGGTCCCTGGTGATGTGCAGCCAGCCACTGTATTTCTCTACCAGTTGCTCCTTTTAGCCCCCATCGTAAGGAGCATTTCTGGGGGCAATGGCCTTTTGGTCAAGGCAATCTCTGGCTGCAGGATGATGGCACCTTACGACCAATGTTCCCTCTAACAGCCACCAGCAGCTGAGCAACTCCTGTTGCTCGCTGCCCACCCCGTGGGCCCGATCCCCCCCCCCCCCGTGGGCCTGATCCTGGCTGCCCCCTGCGCCTGCTCCCTTGCTTACCTTGCATGGCCCTGCCACAGCTCCTGGGCCAGAGAAGCACTAACAGAGCATGCTCAGATATTCTGGGCATGCTCTGTTAGAGCTTCTGTGGGCTGGAGTTTTAATAACTCCATGCCCCAGAGGAGCTGTGAGCAGGGCCTCTGGCTGCTGGCCATGCGCGGCTGGCAGCCTTCCCCGCGTGGGGGGGCTGTGGCGGGCTGCGCGGCCGCGCAGCTTAGAGGAAACATTGCTTACGACCATTGGCTGTTGGACATAAGTGTCTTAAGAATGTTGCAACTTGCACTGGGAGCCAGCTGGCTCCATGTTAAGGAGAATTCATGTCACACAAACTCATATTTGCCCCAGTCTTATGCCTATTGTATCAAATGTTGCTCTTTTTTTCTATAATTTCTGTTTTGTATATCGGTACAGTTCATTATTGTGCAAAAGTACCAGGGTTACAAAATACCTAAGACAGAGTAACCATAGATGAATGAGAACTTAGTAGCGTTCCTCTGCGGTTTCCCCTTTTCAGTTCAGGTTTTTTCTGAGCCCTGAAAGATTGGAGTTACTTCCCATGTCCACATTTTTGTTTGTTCTTTCTCAGATTGAAATGCCTTAGTTATTACCAAGATGAACACAGTTGTGTCTTCTCCAACTTCATGGATGTTGGTGCTCACATTGAGATTCCTTTGTCTGATAAATTTGCTGTGCCCTCTGAACTATTGGAAATGGGTGTGACTCCATATTCATATTCTGTATCAAGGTTTGTTTTTTCCTTCAGGTTTTCTTAGGTCTTGAATTCAGGGATGCAGAGAATTTTTTCTGCCTTTTTTCCTGCAGTGTGAGTGCTGGATATCTGATACAACAATCAAGTTTTGATCCTTTTGAAGGGCACTGATGCAGTTCTAGAATTTTTCTCTGAGGCAGCATTGATAATGATTAGAAGTTGAGTACTGATCTAAATATATCCCTGGCAGAGAATGTGTTCATTAGTCATCTTTGTTGCTGGTAAGTGATTCTAAGCCCGAAAATTGTAAGATGCTCAGTTGCCTCAGGTACTGTCATACTTTGTATTTTAAGGTGCTGGTACTCTCCTTTCCCTTGCTGAACCCCCCCCCCCCCCCAGCTGGGCAGTGGGGCCAGCAAAAACAGGTGCCAGTACTCTGTACCCCCATCACAAATAAAGCACTAGTCTTAAGAATGACCATGCTGGGTGCAATCATTTGTCTGTGTAGCCTAGAGTCTGTCTTCTGAGAGTGACCAGTGCCAGATGCTTCTGAGGAAATGAGCAGAACAGGATAACTTATCAAGTGATTCATCTGTTGTCATCCAGTTGCAGCTTCTAGCAATCACATGTGTAGGGACTCCCAGATCCTGGGGTTTTACATCCTTGATTGTCTTGGTTAATAGGACTATCCTCCATGAAGTTCTCATTCTTTTGAGAACCCAGTTATACTTCTTGCCTCTACAGCATCCCTTAATACAGGGATCTCAAACTCAAATCTCCATGAGGGCTGCATGAGGACTACTATGCTAGCTTGAGGGCAGCACCACTGAAATCTTTTCATACAATGACATTGCAAATATTGGTAACAATAGCATCATTGCAGGCTGCAGGAAATAGCTTTAGGGGCTGCATGCAGCCCATGGGCCACATGTTTGAGACCCTTGAATAGTTCCACAGGCTTACTGTGCATTGTATGGAGAAGTGCTTCCTTAAGTTCATTTTAAGCATCTTGGCTCCCCCTTTGAGATGGGGAGACCAGGATTGCCTGGAGTATTCAAGGTGTGGGTGGACCATGAATTTATAGAGTGGCATTATGATATTTTCTGTTTTTATTATCTATCCATTTGCTAATGGTTGCTAACAGTGTTAGCTTTTTAGATTGCTGCTGGACAGTAAAAAGATGTTTTCAGAGAACCAGTCACAGTAACTCCAAGATCATTAAGTGGTAACAGCCAATTCTTATCACCACTTATTCTTAAGTGGTAACAGCTAATTTATAACCTATTATTTTAGATGTGTAGTTGGAACTATGTTTTCCAATGTGCCTGGTCACCCAGTTTTGTGAGATCTCTTTGTAACACTTCACAGTCTGCTTTGGCTTTAGCAATCTTGAGTAATTTTGTTTTGTAACACTTCACAGTCTGCTTTGGATGTAGCTATCTTGAGTAATTTTGTATCATCTGCAGACTTTGCCACTCTTTAGCCTTTTTTCCAGGTCATTTGTGAATACTATGAATAGCACCAGTCCCAGTACAGGTCCTTGAGTCACCCGTGTATTTCCTTCTCCACTGTGAAAACTGGCCATTTATTCTTACCCATTGTTTCTATATCTTAGCCAGTTACTGATCCATGACAGCACCTGGCACTGACCACTGTCAGAAGACGGGATACTGAGCTACTGTGGATGAACTATTGATCTGATCCACTATTGCCATTCTTATGCAGAGCAGTGGTTGTGAACATTTGGGTTGTGACCCAGTACTTGGTTGTGGGACTGGCACTGCTCCCCAGAGGGAAGGGAGTGGCTGCTCTGCACTTGGGCAGGCCAGCACTGCTTCCAGGAGGTGGGGTGGCTGCTCCTTGCTCCCTGACCAGCTGGTGCTGATCCCAAGGGGGGACATCGGCCCGCACAGTGGAGGGGTTACGGTATAGCAGAGGGGTCCAGAGCTTGTTCAGGAGAAAGAGGGGTTTGAAGACCACTGATGTAGAGGACCTTCCATGCCTTTGGTGTGGGACCTTGAACAAGAGTGTTATGGTGGATATGGTATATGTGTACAAGTTTTTCTTTAACATGTGTATCCTCAAAGTATTTGAATAGATTGGTGAGCAATGAATTCCCTTGTTCAAAAGCTATGTTGACTTGTTCCCAACAAATGGGATTAGTCTCTGTCTGATAATTCTTTTTACTAAAGTTTGAACCAATTCACTTGGTGCTGAATATAGGCATACTGGTCTGTAATTGCCAGGATTGACTCTGGAGCCTTTTTAAAAAATTGGGGGGCATTACAGTGGCTGTCCTCCAGTCATCAGGTGCAGAACCTGATTTAAGTGAAAAGTTGCATACTAAATTTAATTTTGTAGTTTCCTATTTGCATTTCTTCAGAACTCTTGGGTAAATGTCATCTGATCCTGGAGGACTTATTACTGTTTAATTATCAGTTTGTTCTAAAATCTCCTTTATTAACACCTCATTCTGGGATAGTTCCTCCGATTTGTCACCTGGAAAGACGGGCCAGGTACAGAAATCTCTCTTATATTCTCTGCAGTGATAACTGATTATAAAAAAAATCATTTAGCTTCTTACCAATGGCTTTGTCTTCCCTGAGTACTCCTTTAGCACCATGATCATACAGTAAACCCACTGACTGTTTGGCAAGCTTCCTGTTCTGGTGGGTGGGTGGGTCGGTGGGTGTTTTTAAAAATGCTGTTTAATTTTTGTCTCTTGCTATTAGCTCTTTAAGTTTTTTGGGTTTTTTTTTGACTACCTACTTTTACAATTGATTTGCCAGAGTTTGTGACGCTTTCTATTTTCCTCAATAGGACTTAACTTCCATTTTTAAAAGAATATCTTTTTGACTCTTAATTGCTTCTCTTTTATTCTGTTGTTTAGCCATGGTAGCATTGTCTTGATCCTCTTATTGTGGTTTTTTATTTTTTTTTATATTTGGGACATGTGTATACTTTAAGCCTCTTTTAGTAATTTTAAATAGTGTCCATGTATCAGTGCAATGCATTAACATTTTATTCTTGTGGCTATTACTTTTAATTTCTCCTTAACTGGCCGCTTCTTTTTGTGTAGTTCCTCTTTTAAATTAAATGCAGTGTGCTGAGTTTCTTTGATATGTTCCCTCTTATAAAAATGTTATATTTAATTTCATTATGGTCGCTATCACCAAGCAGTTCAGTGGTAGTCATCTTGTAGACCAGATTGTGTGTGCCACTTAGAACTGAATCAGGAGTTGCTTCTCCCCATCTCAGTTCCAAGACTGATGCTCTGAGGAGCAGTCATTAATAGCATCTATAAATTTTAATCCTGCTTCCTGTTCTGAGATGACATGGTCCTAGTCAATATGGGGATAGTTGAAATACCCCATTGTTAGTAGGTTTTCTGTTTTTGTAGACTCTGTTCTCCCTGAGCGTTTCATAGTCACCATCATTTTCAAGTAATTTATTTCTGTTGCTCTACTCTTGATAGTTGAGAGAGAGAGAGAGAGAGAGATATGATATTTTAACCTTGGTATTACTGTGTTCCACTGATTATATACCAAGTTTTTGTAATGACCATTATGTCAACATACTCATTTAATACCATGCACTCAAGTTCCACCATCATAGTATTTGGACTTCATTTGTATAAAAACACTTATTAAATGTGTCACTATTTAGTTGTCTGCCTTGATGTGAGGCAACTGAATGGGACACTTTTCCATTTGGCTGTCTCTTCAGCTTCTACTTGTACTCTATCAACTTCTATCCTCTCTTTTTCACTCTTTAGTAAATCTTCCTCTAAGGAACATGTCTGTGTGAACCATGTGCTCCTCCACATTTACTGGTTTTCCTCCAACCCTTAGTTTTAATACTTCTCTACAGCCTTATTATTTTGATGTGCTAGTAATCTGATTCAGTTTTGGTTTAGGTGAAGTCCATGTGCCCAGGTTACTCCTTTCCTAAAAATTTTTCCACATCCTATTAAACCTAAACTCTTCCCTTGAACATGATTGTCATCTCATCCATTCATTGAGACCCTACAGTTCTGCCAGTCTAACTGGTGCTGTGTATGGCACTGGAAGCATTTCAGAGAATGCCACCAGGGAGGTCCTGGACTTCAATCTCTTGCCTAGCAGCCTAAATTTCTAAAGCCTCTGTCCCACCTTTCCTATGTTACTAGTACTTATGCATAGGACAACCATCAGTTCCTCCCCAGCACTGCACATAAATCTATCTAGATGTCTCAAGAGCTGCAACCTTTGCAGTCAGCAGGCAGTTCATCATGAAGTTCTCCAAGTCACACAAACCCAAATACTTACATTTCTAATAGTCAAATCCCCCATTATTATTGCCTGGATCTCCCTAATAACAGGGATTTGCGCCCCCCCCCCCATGCCAGCATCTTCAGTGTGAGAGAATACCATAACGTAGTGTTTCCCAAACTGCGTTCCATGCAATGTGAATAGGTGTTCCATGAAAAAAATCTTGATGCTCGTGATATTTTTCCTTCTAACTCCTTTTTAAATCAAGTTTTGAGCAATACATGTGGCAATTTTTCAGTATGAACCCACCCACCCGGAGCAGCATGTATGTGTTCAGTCAATATATTCCAAGCCCCAAATTATTCTGTAGCCAAATTAGTTTGGGAAATGCTGCTGTAACATCATGTGAAAGGAGGGTTGCAATTCTGCGATCATTTCCCTCTGTTCCAGGTCAGTGTTTTCTTTCCTCAGGACCACCAAACTCCTCAATAGCACAGAGGCTGTCAGCTGGGGACTGTTCTACTCTGTCCTAGAAGGATTTGTCTATGCATTTCTCTGTCTCCCTTCCTCCATGTCAGTTCTTGTCTGGAGCCTGTATTTATCTCTGAGAGCAGAGGAGCTGCTTGCACCGAATTACACACGTGCCACCTGCCCACAAGGCCAGTAACCATATATGTTGCATTCAGTGCAATAAAGGGCACATTCCCCACTCTGCATGCATTATTTTTATTTCTTTAGAAGTTTTTCCAAGGGGGTCATTTATGTTTTTAAGCTTATAGAATATTTAATAAACAATCTGACTTTCATGTTCCTTTTCTAAACTCCTTGTCAAAGCTGTTGTTTGCTGCTCCTGGTCACTAGCAGCCAAGTCTCAGTATCTCTGTTCCACAGCCAGGAACTTTATGACAGGTTCTGTGCCCCCCCCCCCCCCGGCGTGTACAACGATGGTTCTCAATCTGTTTACCATTTTGGGCTGTATACAATTCTACCTATGTGGTCCTGAAGATATTGCATGGGCAGCAGCTGTGTGCTTATTGGGCAATAGTTTGAGAACCACTGGTATATACCCTTTGAAATCTATTGATAAATTTATTCTTTCCTTTCAAATCTGAAATTAGTATGGGTGACTTATGCAGAGCTGAAGGGCCTGATTCTTCAGTGCTTTGCTTAGCTATTTACATTATGGGCCTAATTCTCTACTTGCTGTGGTGTAAATCAGAAATCCACTGAAATCAGTGGAGCAATACTGGTGTAAATCAAAAGGAAATTTACCCTACAACTCTGATTTGGTAGCATCACAGATGCAAATGACTGCCCAAAATACAGTGCGCACTCAAGCACTGAAAGTGAGAACTGAAAAAACTCCCAGAGATTAAGATGATTTACTAGACTTGGTTTAGTTTTGTTTTAAGTGTATTTGGCTTCTACCCCTTTCTTTTTAAGGCTATTTCTCGTTATACTTGTTCTCACCCTTTAGTGAGTTTATCCTGATAGATACTCAGCCCATATTTTTCTTTTGATTAATCCCACTCTTTTTGATATTATTATATCAGCAGCCCTGGGCTATGGTGTTGCAGACTTGTGCACAGATAGGAATAGTTCTATGGGAATTGGATGTGCATAGACCTTTGCAGAGCTGAGGCCTGAAAGATGAATCGCAAAATGCTTTTTTAAAAAAAGTTGTGATGTCCTCCATGCTCTTTTATGATGTACAAATACTGCTGAAATTTTCCTCAGTTTCCTCCTGTCCCTCTTATTTCCCTCTGGGAAGCATTAGATCTAGCTATCTAGCTGTGTGTGTGTATGTGTGTGTATATGTGTATATAAAAAAAAAAAATTCCTCTCTCACCCCCTATGGGTGGTATGTGTCATCCTCAACCTCGGGTCCTCTACCAGAGGCCTGGGAGTTTGAGGGTTCTGCACAGTATCTTAGCTGTTCCTAGCACAGCACTCTTCTGGACAGAGAGCTCTGATGTTGTTCCTGGGATCTGTTGGAGCCACTCTCCCAGCTTAGGAGTCACAGCCCCGAGTGCTCCTACCACCACCGGGACCACTTTGGCCTTCACTTTCCACATCCGTTCTAGTTCCTCTTTCAGGCCCTGGTACTTCTCCAGCTTCTCATACTCCTTCTTCCTGATGTTGCTGTCACTTGGCACTGCTACATCTATCACCACCACTGTCTTCTGGTCCTTGTCTATTACCACGATGTCTGGTTGATTGGCCAGTACCTGCCTGTCTGTCTGGATCTGGAAGTCCCACAGGATCTTAGCCCTGTTATTCTCCACGACCTTCTGTGGGATCTCCCATCTGGTCTTGGGAGGGTCTAGCCCATACACTGTGCAGATGTTCCTGTACACAATGCCAGCTACTTGGTTGTGCCGTTCAGTGTATGCTGTTCCTGCCTGCATCTTACATCCTGCCACTATGTGTTGGACTGTCTCTGAGGCCTCTCTGCACAGTCTGCACCTTGGGTCCTGTCTAGTGTGGTAGACCCCTGCTTCAATGGATATGGTGCTCAGCGCCTGTTCTTGTGCTGCTATGATCAGTACCTCAGTGCTGTCTTTTAGTCCAGCTTTTTCCAGCCACTGGTAGGATTTCCCAATGTCAGCCACCTCAGCTATCTGTTGATGGTACATCCCATGCAGGGTCTTGTCTTGCCATGGCACTTCTTCTGCTTGATCTTCCTACCATGTCTGCTGCTGCTGCCTCAGGTATTCTCTCAGCAGCTCATCTTTGGGTGCTATCTTACTGATGTACTCCTGGATGCTCTGGGTTTCATCCAGGACAGTGGCTTTGACACTCACCAAACCCCGCCTGCCGTCTTTCCGGCTGGCGTACAGTCTCTGGGTGTTGGACTTGGGGTGGAAACCTCCGTACATTGTGAGGAGCTTCTGGGTCTTCACATCGGCAGCCTCCATGTCCTCCTTTGGCCAGCTCACTATACCGGCAGGGTATCTGATGACTGGCAGGGCATACCTGTTGATGGTGTGGATCTTGTTCTTCCCATTGAGCTGGCTCTTCAGGACCTGTCTTATCCTTTGGTGGTACTTGGATGTTGCTGTCTTCCTTGCCGCCTCATCGTGGTTCCCATGTGACTGTGGGATGCCAAGGTACTTGTAGCTGGTCTGTATGTCTGCTATGGGGCCTGCTGGTAGTTCTACCCCATCAGTCTTCACTACCTTTCCTCTCTTTACTATCATCCGGCCACACTTCTCCTGTCCGAATGACATCCCAGTATCCTCACTGTAGATCCGTGTCAGGTGGATTAGCGAGTCGATGTCTCGTTCATTCTTAGCATACAGCTTGATGTCATCCATGTAGAGGAGGTGGCTGATGGTAGTTCCACTCTTGAACTTGTATCCATATCCAGTCCTTGTGATTATCTGGCTGAGGGGGTTCAAGCCAATGCAGAACAGCAGCGGGGACAGCGCATCACCTTGGTATATGCCGCACTTGATGGCCACTTGTGCAAGCTGTCTTGAGCTGACTTCCAGTGTTGTCTTCCACAGTCCCATTGAGTTCTTGAGGAAGGTCCTTAGTGTCCTGTTGACTTTGTATAGCGCCAGACATTCACAGATCCATGCGTGCGGCATTGAGTCGTAGGCTTTCCTGTAGTCAATCCAGGCTGTGCACAGATTGGTCTGTCTAGACCTTGAGTCTTGGGCGATTGCTCTGTCTATGAGCAGCTGGTGTTTTGAGCCTCTGGTGTTGTTCCCAATGCCCTTCTGAGCTGTGCTCAGGTACTGGCCCATGTGGTCCTGTAGCTTGGCGGCTAGGATGCCTGATAGGACTTTCCATGTTGTGGGGAGGCAGGTTATTGGCCGGTAGTTGGATGGTGCTGTTCCCTTCTGGGGGTCTTTCATGATCAGCACTGTCCTTCCTTGTGTTAGCCAGTCTGGGTGGGAGCCTGCTGCTAGCAGCTGGTTCATCTGTGCTGCTAGACGTTCATGCACTGCTGTTAGTTTCTTTAGCCAGTAGTTGTGGATCATGTCCGGGCCAGGTGCTGTCCAGCTCTTCATGTTCTTGACCCGCTGTTGGATGTCGGCTACTGTGATGGTGGCTGGTTTCTGTTCCAGGAGATTGCTGTGGTCTCTTCTCAGGTCCTGCAGCCACTTTGCACGGGTGTTATGAGTCTTCTCTTTCTCCCAGATGTTCTTCCAGTACTGTTCAGTTTCTGCTGTTGGTGGCTCTGCTGTTATTGTGTTGTTGCACTGCAGGATGGAGTACACCTTGGATGGTTCTTTGGAGAACAGGGCATTTATCTTTTTGGCCTCTGCTTCTCTAGTGTATCTCCTTAGCCTGGTGGCCAGTGCTGTGAGCCTTTGCTTAGCAGTCTCTAGGGCTTCAGATGGAGTCAGGCCCTTGTATTTTCTCAGTAGCCGAGTCTTATCCTTAATCTCTACACCCTTCTGTAGTTCCACCAGCCGGCTAACTTCTCTCCGGGTTGCCTTGATCTTATCCTCCAACCTCATTTTCCAGGGGGGGGTATGTACTGGTGTTCTTCTTGATTGTGTAGCCAAGCATCTCCAGGATTACAGAGGCTGTAGCATATACCAGTTCATTGGTTTGAGTTATGGTGGTAGTAGGAATTGTCATTAGAGCTCTATTGGCATCTACTAGCGTACTGTCTGATGGTACTTCTCCAACGAGCCTTGGTAATCGGTCTCGAGGGTTGACTGTAGCTAGTTTATCCATGATCTTATGCCTCATATCAGCTGCTGTGCTCTGTAATGGAGGGGGTGGCAGTGAAGTTACAGCTTCAGGTGTTGGCTGCACATCTAGTTGTTCTTCTGGGGCTTCTTCTTGAGTCCGGGAGGTAATGTGGAGTTGGTCTATCTCCAGCTGTGAGAGCAGCTGCCTCTTTACTATGCTGAAGCGCTGGGTAACTAGCTGTTTCTCAGTTAGTGTGGATGTAGGTCTTTTGTCCATCCATAGTCCCCTCATACGTTTCATATATCCCCTCTCATTAGGTCTGCTGTTGTAGTAGCATTCCATCAATTCCAGGTTCTCTTGTCTCGTCCATGCATGGTTTGTTCCAGTAGCCCACTTATCCTCAGATTGTCCTGGTTCCCCAACATCTGGCGCGGACCTTGTTAATCCGGGCGACATCCGAGCCGGCATGACTCTCCTAGTTCGTGTCACACTCATATTTGAGGTAGGCAACTGAGGCGTTAGGGGGTCTTTTGCCCAAGGACCCCTACTGGGAAGGTAGACAGGTACCCACCGGGATTTGAACCCCCGTCTCCCCTATCAAAGGGCATCGTTCTTAACCACTACTAGCGTGCAGTCTTCTACGTCGAGCAGCATCTAAGTTTTTGCTGTATATAGACCTAGTTTTCATGGTAACCTTAAGTAATTATTAGAATCTGACATTAGTATGATCAATGTTTGTCCTCTTTTTATGATAAAATTAAAATGTGCAACGAATATTAAACTTAGTAATTTTGGAGTAGGTAAAATTATACGGCTATATGCCTCAGTGTGGCTCTCGAAGGTTTAATAATCAACGTGTGGCTCTTGAGTTCCACAAGTTTGGCCACCCCTGCACTAGAGTAATGTGTTTTACAATAAAGAAGATAATACATGTTATGACTAAGTTGCAGTTAGGTAAAATTGAGTGGTTTCTTTTCACTCTCTCCCTGTCCTCCACATCTTTTGTTAGTTGCTTTTGCCTCTGTGTCTGCTCTTGTTCACTAATGCATGACTTTCTCTTTCTTTAACCTACATTACCATGTCTCTGGACATTTTAGGAAGTGGATCCCTGTGAAACTCAGGCAAAGGGTAGAGTTAAGGACAGCACCTTCACTTGTCTAATGCACTTGGGCATGCACTAGGCGCATGCCTATTAAGGCAATAGTAGGAGGGGGAACATATGCAAAAGCAAACAGGGCATGTCTTGGGCAGGGCAGAATCTGTTCTTCTGCCTGCCCTGTGCTTATCAGTGCTGAAGATTTTCTGGCACTTGTGGGTTCTGTAAATGCAAGTAGTTTATGGATATGGGCACATTACTTAGAAGTTATATAACCATATAGCTAATGGTATTTCTTCATTTTGTTTCAGAACCTCGCCTCGGAATACCCAAGAAAAGCAAGAGAGACAAAAGGTCAAGGTATGATGCCTGGTCTGCTGGGTTGTTGATGCAAATTACAAACATCTAAGTGGTTTAAAATATTGTGTGTTAGATTCATTGATGTGTAATATGATCTCTTCCAGAACTTCCCTCCCTAATCTTTCTCTTTCACTGGTCAGTGCCAGCACTATCCTCGTCCAACCTCATTCTCCTTTACTGTTGACTTTCACCAGAATCCTCTTGTCTTCAGTCCACTTTCATTCTCCTTACCCGTTCCAACCTCTACTCTTCTCATTTACTCATGGGCATCCTTATATCTTTGACTTGCAACTCCTCTCACACCACTGACCTGCTCCAGCATCTCTGCAGTCTCTGCTGACTTGCTTCAGCAGCCCTTCCTTCACTCTCAACCTGTATAAATCATGCTTTGGGCATTTCAGGAAAACATAGAACAAGGGACAGAGTCAAGGCAGCAGTTCTGTTTTCCTAATGGGCACATGCATGTAATTTATATATGGCTTTTTGGGCAGTCTCAGGAGTCTGAGCATGTGCAGGTTAACAGGTTATTTTGGATTCTGTCCCTTTTTTTTTTTTTTCCTTAAGCTCCTTGTTCCGTTTTGTCTTAGAACAGCAAGGCAGTCGTCAAGGTAAGACAACTTGTGTGCTGGGGGTTTGTGTGAGTAATTCAAAAGTGTGGGCATATTAAGAGCTTGATTCATTGACGTGTTAGAATTTGATGTGCAATTTTCAGGCACATCTCATGCTATAAAAACAAATGGTGTTACACATCTGAATAAGAAAAGATGTGCCAGTCCAAATAGTCAGAATATACAAGCATAAAATAACATGTTTTTTACTTTCTTCAGGGAGATTTTCTCTGTAAAACAATTATTGATTGCACATTCATATTTGAATCTATGAATTATACAGTGGAACCTCAGTTACGAACACCTGGAGGATGGAGGTAGTTCATACCTCAGTAAAATGTTATAGTTGTTCTTTTAAAAGTTTAGAGTTGAACACTGACTTAATACAACTTTGAAACTTGCCTATGCAGAAGAAAAATACAGCTTTAATGATCTTAATTTAAATAAAACAAGCACAGAAACAGTTTCCTTACCTTAGCAACTCTTGTTTTTAACTTTGCCTTTTTCAAATAATAGTTTCCGGGTAACATGTACTGTCATATTTGTGTAGTTTGGTGGTTGTTGTGTATTCTTTTTTGTCTATGCTATTGCCTGTTTCCATACTTCCTGTTCTAAAAGAGGTGTGTCAGTTCGTAATTCTTGTGCTCATTGTGACTTGGAGCTGCTACAGTACTATTCCTTTACTAGTAATCATATTATTGAGAAAATGACTCTTTAGCATGTGGTACAGATCTGCCTTAGCTGAATGTGGGGAGGTATGAGCAGCATGGAATCCTTCTGAGCCTTATGCAGCATGTTAGATAGTCCCCATTATTTATGGCACTGACTGTCAGAAGTTCTTCTTTATTACGTTTAATTTGGAACTGGGTTTAATCTTAATTAACTACAATATCTATCAGTAATGATAACCATTTACTTGTGTAAAATGTGAAAAATGTTCAAAGTGTTAGAGATTGTTTGATGAAGGTGAAATACAAGTGTAAATTGTTCACAGATTAAGATCATCTAGGGCAGGGGCCGCAACTCAAAAATGCAGAAGAGCCATTTTCTCCCACCACAACCGCATGAGCCTGAGCTGGCTCAGCGGCCACGCTGCGGCCCCTCGCACTGGCGGGGGGTGTGTGGGCAGCGTGCACTTACTCCATCCCTCCCTGCCTAACCCCAGCCGTCCGCCCCTCCCAAGAGCGGCTGGGGGAGAGCTGTAGCTTGCAGGGGCAGGGCCCCGGAATGGCCCCTCTGGAGTCCAGGCCACTTCGACCCAGCCACCCCAAGGCTGAACGGGCCCAATCCAGGGCCTGGGGGCAAGGTGACCTCTGTTCAGGCCTGGAGTGGCTGGGGTTGAAGCGGCCTGAACTATGCGGAGGGGCCATTCCAGGCCTCCGCCTCTGCAAACTGCAGCTCTCCACCAGCCATTCTTGGGAGGGGTGGCCAGCTGGGGGTAGGCAGGGCAGCGCTGTTCCACCCTGCCAGTGGAGGGAGGGACAGAGTGAGCGCGTGCTGCCCATACACCCCTGCCAGTGCTAGGGGCTGTGGCGCAGCTGCTGGGCTGCTTCCGGCTCATGCAGTTGTGGTGAGAGGGTGGGACCAACCCCAGTGCCCCTGATTTGGCCAAAATGCTGGGACTAGCTGGAAGTCCCTGGAACACATCTGGCTCCATGGAGGAGATTGCCAGGGAGCCAGAAGAGGATGCTCAGGGAGCCACAAGTGCCTCAGTGAGCCTGCATTGCTGATCCCCATTCTAGGGGCTGAAGTGCATAACACTGACTGTAGAATTTATTATTCTAATTGATAAGTTTTATGACTGAAGTTGACTTCTTGGTATGTCTTAATTGGAGTAATTTATTATATAGAGAGAATATATGAAGGAGGAAGTGGGGGAATCTGCTGAAGATGAGGCGACTGAATCGGAAGAAGACCCTGAATTTGGTGAAAGAGTTGGATGCCTTTCCAAAGGTTCCTGAAAGCTATGTAGAGACTTCAACAAGTGGTGGAACAGGTAAGCCTTACCAAGACACTGGTGATGCATGGCCTGATAGGCATGGTGAGTCTCTTTAACACATTTTGGTAATAAATATTTTCAGCTGGGGAAAGACATGGGTATTAATGTGCATGTGTCAGTTTGGAAGACAGAAACAATTGCCACATGAACTACCTGCATATGCTGTGCTATAGCTAATCCTTTCAGATGATAGCTCAGTTTGTTCTTCCTGCTGTTGGACAAAAAGCATTAACCTATCATGTAGGAAATCTTATGCCGTAAAGAATCAAGCAGGTGGAAGGGATATATGTGTGTCTATAATAAAAATAAACAAAATGAGTTTGAGAATTATGAATTTACCTCCCCTCCCACAAATCTATACCATACATACTTTTAAAACAATACAATTGAAATGTAGTCTAGCTCCAGTAAAATAAGTAAAATAAAATAAATTGTTACAATAATATTTTGTCCCTCTCCCAAAGACCTTGCCTGAGGAGCAGGGGCATAGCTATGTGTGGGCCTGTGCTCACCTGCTTGGCCAGTAGGCTAGCCCACTGCAGCACCCAGCAGTAGTGTGAGCTTTCCCTGCCCAATGACTGTGGGCCAGCTAGCAGTGGGTGTGGCATTGCTGTGGGTAAATGAGTGAAGGTGGGTGCTCTCCAACCCCAGGCAGCCAGTCTCTTTTGCATGGCAGGGGCCAGGCTGCCTCTCCTCTTCCCACTGCTCCAGTTTCCTAGCAACTAGAGCATCATCAGGAAGCTTTAGCTTGCATGACTGGAAGCAGGACTGGCTGACTTGGGGGCAAGCTAGGCCCCTGTTGGGGTGTCCCACAGGGATTTATCCTTTACATTGATTAACACACACGCACAAAACCATGAGGTTAGATTGAGCAACAGCATGGACTGAAATACCAATAATAACTAAATATCATCTGACCCTATATCACTTTAACGTTAGATGCAAATAGAATCATCTTCCTAGCTATCCACACTCAAAGGCTGAGGTGATGTTAGCAGAGTGAGGGAAGCACTTAGTAATTCTGTAATGTCCCCATCTACCGCAGGCATTTGCGTGGGCTGTGGCCTCTGTGATCACCTGGGCTCGTCTCAATTAACGAAAGCTGCAAGAAACACACTTTCTATCTTTAGGTGGTCTCTTCCAGACAGAAAATTATGCCTGCTTGCTAGATTGTATTTAGCTGTGCTGATCCATACATTTGTGACAATGATCTCCAAAAGGAATAATATTAGCTCTTAAACCAGCAATTGCATACACACTGATGCATAGCACAGCTGCGCCAGGCTTTGAAAGTAGTGATGACTTTATCTACATGATCACAGTTGTTTTTGTCTGGCCTCATAGGAAACTCAGAGAAAGAGAATGCCTTTAAGAAATCTCTGCAGACATGTATAATAAACAGTTTGACACCAGCCTCCCCCCCCCCCACGAATTCACAGTCAAGGAGATTACTTTGGAAACATGCAGTGTACATCTTGCATTAGACACTGACCATTAATCCAATTTTTGGTGCTTTCTGGTGTGTGCTTTTTCTCACTCAAATGCAGATAAAGTGGACTGAGTTTTGTGCATCTGTAATTGTTACAAAAATCAGGGACTAGCAGCCTTTTATTGGATTGTTAGGCACAAGTGACTTAAGTAGGGCACTTTTTCCTGAGTGAATGGGTGGAGCATCTCATTTTCTTTATCTGTTTGTTTCTGAGCTGGCACTAGAAGTGTAAGTCTGTGAAATGGAAGCCCAGGTGCTCTAAGCCTGATTGATGGAGCCCTGCGCGGATACAGATAAGTGGATCCGTATCTGACCTGCATCCGCAAGAAATGGTCTGTGGATATCCGTGTTGTATCCGCGGATGCGATATAATGCGGATATCCATAGATATCTGCATATTTGCAGGGCTCTAGCTCTGCAGATAAAAATATGTGGATACATATCTGACCTGCATCCGCAAGAAATGGTCCACGGATATCTGTGTTGTGTCCGCAGATGTGGATATAAGGCGGATATCTGTGGATTTGCAGGGCTCTACTGATTGACACCATTACATTTTGTGACCCCACGGCATTTCTTGGCCCAGTGTTAACCATTTTATATTAAGGTACGTGGGGCCTGCTGCAATTCAGGATATTTGTACCTGTGTTCCTCCTCCATAGTCCCACAAGGGCATCTACTCTAGGCTCCCAGCTCTTCAGTTGTCACCTCTCTCCAGCAGAAAGCTGCATGTCTCTACCTGTGGACTGTGGTTTTTCAAGGCTACGCAGTTCCTTGCTTGTGCTGTGGCATTCCCAGCAAGCCAGACTGTCTAAACAGGCCAGCTTTTGCATTTTGGTTTCTCTCCATAGGCTATGAACTGCATAAGTGCCAGCAGTTGAATGTAACCCACTGCTCTTTGTAAGCAGGCTCATTTATTCTTAAGGTGAAATCATTATGGAGAAAACACTACAAATGTTAAAGAACTTACAGACATTCTAAAAAGCTTAACTGAAGTCACCCCAACTCTGACCTTGGTCTCTAGTAAGCATCAGCCCGTCCACAGGGATCAAGGCCCTGAGTCAGCTTTAAACTCAGACTACTTATCCAAAAGCTTCCTCTGTCTGCTGCTCTGCAGAGAATGCAGTTTGAATGGGTATATGCAGGCTCTGTGTTTAGTACTCTGCGCTGTCATGTGATAGAACTGGATTTGATTTCCAGGCCCAGTTTCTTATTCCATGGTGACTGGGATGAGATACAGATTGTAGACACACTATGCCTAGCCTTTGAAATGAGGCTAGCGCACCTAGATACTTTAGTGATGGGGCACTTTTTAGAAATAAGTAGCTAGGAAGGTCAGGTTCATTGTGCTTATTTTGTAATTGAGAAAGGAGCAGCACTGATGGCCTTCAAACTTCATGCAGCATCCCTTATTTGAGGAGGATTGTCATGAAGTGGCAATTTTGAAGTGGGAGAAGAATTTTTTTTATGGACTCAATGAAGTGTTCTCTGAAGACACAGTCCCTGAGATTCAAAAGATATTTTTGAATTTGGACTTACAGTATCTTTATCTAAATGCAAAAACTGTCCAGTTGATGATATGTTTTCAAGAGAATTTTTGTACTTAGGGCTTATTTGTGATAAAACTGAAAAAAAATTCATTTACCTGCACATAAATGCTTTCTTAAATGACTTGTAATATCTTTCTTGTAAATAACACTTTCTCATTAGCTAATTCTTTTTCTTTTCAATTTCTCAGTTTCTCTAATAGCATTTACAATTATGGGTTTATTAACTATAATGGAGTTTATGGTATATCGAGACACCTGGATGAAATATGAATATGAAGTAGACAAGGATTTTACTAGGTAACTTTTATTCCTTAGATTTCTTTTTAAATTTGTCTACATTGCATGAGCCTTTCTGAAAAAGAATGGATTTAAAATGGTCTTGCAACTTACTAGCCATTACGATTTGAAATGGAAAAAGTCAGGTGGTTTACTTATTGTTCAGTCTGCTGGGGCCATGCTCAGTAAAACAGAGAGAAACACCTGTCTTCTATAAAGAGGGGGGATATTTGCATACAATCTAGCAACATTTTGGTCAAATTTAACCCTTAAGCCTGGGGTGCTGTTCTGGTGCTCTTTCAGCATTTTTACAACATGCTTCCTGTTTTGATTCTGAGTGCAGTTCAGGATGTTGAAGATTAATTTTAAAGCACTTAGCTTCTGGAACCTGTGTATCTGAAGGTTCCCCATCATGCTACTACATGTTGTGAGAACTGAGACTGGCTGGAGATGCTCTTGTTGTCAATTCCATGTGCTTACCTGATTTTTCTGAAGTGCTGCATTTTTCATAACTCCATTTGAAGTCAGTGTTCTGAAGATTAGGCTTTGTGTATTTAAATCCTGTTACCCAATCCATAGATGCTATGTATTTTTTCGAAAAATTGTCTTAAAAGATGATTGTCAAAAGTACAAAAAGTCTGTTTTACTCAGAAAATGAATTTCTGTAGTAAATTTACAAGTGAGATGCAGGCAAAACTCAGGTTTTGCCCCTCAAAGAAAAATCCATTCAGAGAGGCTGATAGCTTCCCATCTCATACAGTTACATGGCCCTTTGGCTCCTTTGTCAAAGTACATCTTAAGTTTGACTGAATAGCTCTCTTGGGTGAGTGCAGCAGATCTTCTCCTTTTTTTAAAATATGCAACCTGCATCCTAAGTATTTATTGATGAGGAGGTTTTGTTGCAAAGTCACTTAGCCTTTCTGTGTACCTATTTCTAATCTGTAAAATGGGATTAATAGTGCACATAGGGGTATTCTGAGGGTAAATATATTAAACATTGTGACAAGTTCCAGAGGGGTAGCTGTGTTAGTCTGTATACAGCAAAAATGAGAGTCCTTTGGCACCTTAAAGACTAAAAGTTTTTTTCGGGCATAAACTCTTGTGAAAGCTTATTTCTGAAGAAACTTGTCAATCTTTAAGGTGCCACAGGACTCTTGTTGTTCATATTAAATGTTGTGAGATGCTCAGATATTACAGAGGTAAAGGCTGTGTAAGTATGTTAGATACATAAAAGGAATAGTCCTAATTCATATACTTCTTAAATATTTTGCTGCATGAAAAATTGGGCTTTCTAAAGTGTCTGTACATTGGTGCTTGAAAAGTCAACATTTCAAAAACAGAAGCTTTTATCAAAAGCAGTAGCATTTTCTGGCAACTGGATCCCAATTTTTGGCTCAGGCTGAGCAGCTGTTGAATTGTGGTCTTGGAGGATTCCCACTAAAATGAAATAAAACCACTCCTGTAGGTGGAGAAAGGAGAAGTAGATGTTCAAATCCTTACATGGGTTTTTAGATTTGTTCCCCCCCCCCCCCGTCCCTGTTTCACTCAATTCAGTGAGAGCTGTGTACTACTACAGTCTCATGAACAGAGACCTCAAAATATTACTGAGAATGGAAACATTGCTCTTCTGCAACCATTGGGCCTTTATAAGAGGCAGCTAAACTCCTGAACCAATCGCATTTCTTTCAGTTTTTAAAGTTCACTGAAATATTGTATTTTTTCTATGAAACTCGCCACATTGTATGTTAAAAGTTTGAGGTAGATAGGATACTTGTGTAAACTAGTCATTAAACCTATCTGTTTCCCCAAATCTTAAATGAGGATAATATTTACCTTTATTGGTATTCATTTTATCTTTGGAATGCATTTCTCTGTGTTCTCACTTCTTTTGTTTTTTCCCCTTGGTGTCTGTACTAAGTTTACTTACTATAGCAAATTTTTGCTTTGTCTTCCAGTAAATTAAGAATCAATATAGATATTACTGTTGCCATGAAGTGTCCATGTAAGTATTCCATCAGCATGAGGGTGTTTGTTGTCAGGGGGATTTGTTTTAAATTGCTGTTGCTATAGGATGAAAAACTGCCACAAGCCTGAGTTACGCGCACTTGGACGTCTAAACGTGGCTCTGACACAGGTTTAACTTATTAAACCTCTTTGCCTCCGTCCTTCTGTTTGTCCCCATTTATCAATACTTGCGTAACTCATCAGGCTGTTAGGACACTTGCTGTTCGTCATGGTGTTTGGAGAGGCAAACTGCTAAGTGAAAACTAAATATTTTCAGTCTGCTTATGTCAGTTAGTGTTCAATCAATCTATCTTCCCCTGTATTGTTGTTCTAAAAATAAATAAATAAAATAGCTTAGCCCCCTCTGGCTGACTAGTATTGTTTGGATTTGATGACAATATTTATGTAAATGGCAGAGATTAAGTTTGCATTTATCTGTGTTTGGACATGCATATATATAGCTACAGTAAAGTTCCTATAGTAGTTTGTTCACTATTACTCTTTAAGAAGAGGCATAAATAAGCATCTTCTGAAAGTGATGTCCGTAAGAAATAAATACTAACTCTAAATGTCTGTCATCTTCACGCTCTCTGTCCTGTGTTTTGTAATTCAGTGGATTGAAAATCGTTTTTTGTTTTTTTTCCCCTCAGTTATCAGTTTCCTGCAAGCTTCTTTCCTTTACTAGTGTGTGCTTGCTTACACTTAAAAAACAACAGATTTTCTTTCTCGCTGTAATCTTATGTGCTGTTTTACTGAAGAGATGCTGTCAAGCTTGATTTCTGCTGGATCTTCTTTGGCTTTATTCTTATTGATCAATCTTCTAATGGTGGTTTTGTTTTTTTAAACAGATGTGGGGGCTGATGTTTTGGATTTAGCAGAAACAATGGTTGCCTCTGCAGATGGTTTAGTTTATGAACCAGTAAGTCTCTTCTGTTTTCTCTATAAAGATGGTGCTTTTTACTAGCAGTGACATACCTTTTCAGTTTAACTAAATCAAACCTTTGTAAATATTATCCAGTCCTGCAGCTGAACCCCATACAGTCGTTCTGAAGCCAGTCAGGCTCCAGAGGGTCCCAAGGTTTGTCTTTTGTAAAAAGATGGTTTCAGGATTAATTTTATGATTGTGTTGTGCTCGTACTGAAAGGAAGAGCTACCAGAAATGCACTTTTATTGGAAACATGGAACTGTGTTTTTTCTGCATCCTTATTCTCAGTGGTGGTGAGCAGCTTTAAGTCTATAACTAAGAAAACTGCTGCAGATTCCGTTTTCTTGAGACCACATTTTCATGAGTGGAATGGAAATGTTAAATTGCATCACCACTAGGCAGCATATTTGTTTCTAGTCCTGGATTATAACCACTAACAACTAGCCTAACATTCGTTTTCCTGTCAGTTAGATGAATAAGGATCTCCCAGCAGCTTCACTTGATTTTTTGGTTTGTCTTTCTGTAAAAAGTTAAATCTGAAAATTCTTCTGTTGTCTTCTCCTCTGATTTAAGTGTATTCTTTTAATATTGGTTCCTTGAGTTTGCTTTTTCATTTTGGACTTTTTGAATTTTTCTGTGAGGCACATGGGCTGTTGTTGTTGTGTTTAAATATCATTGTGTGCCTGTATTTGTGTGGAAATGATTGTTCTCCTCCAGCTGTTGGAGAATCAGTTTGAAGTGGTACCTGAAGTGCAATCACAATTTTTTAAATAGGTGGTTGTTACTGTGGTATCTTCCTACTTCTTGTTTGGGCAGTCTGATGCATGTGGGTATGACATTAGCTTGATGATATTTCCTCAAGTGTTTAAATCCCATAGTAATTACATGCTGCCTCCCTGAAGCAGCCTGAGGTATATCTAGTTAGCAATGATATGCCCTTGGCTGGCCTATGCCAAGTGACTTGGGTTTGCGGGTCTCAGGCTGTGGAGCTGTTTCATTTCTGTGTAGACTTCTGGGTTCAGACTGGAGCTTGGGGTCTGGGACCCTGTGAAGTGGGAGGGTTGCAGAGCTCAGCCTGAGCCGAACGTCTACACAGCCCTGAGCCCTGTGAGTCTGAGTCAGCTGGCATGGGCCAGCCGTGGTTTCCTTTCTGCTGTGGAGACATGCCCTGTAAGTCTAAATTGAGTTCAGTGCAGTGGGCTGTGTGAATGAGGCTAAATAATTTACCTATGGTTGTATGTGCTGCATCACAATTGTTTGTCGAGTTGCAGATTGATTGATTAAACCGATTAAGTAAGTAGTCCTGTCTCCCTCATTTTCTGTAAGCTCTTCTGTCACAGCTGAGGGAACATCGTTTTTCTTGAAGACTGTGCAGTTTACAGTAGCTGAGGAAATGCATATGCCATTATTGAACCTTTTCAGTTCACTTGTAATTCTGTGCCAGGAACAACTTACAAATAGTTGATTAGATGAGCCATATTTTCAGGGCTTAGTATAAAACAAATGTGGAGGTATTATGCCTTCAGTTATTAAAAGTGTGGTCAAGCAGCGCACATACCAGTGAAATATGCAATGATAGTTCTTTCCTTTGTAAACCTTTTAAGTTCCTGTGTCTTGAGCCATGCCCCTAAAAATGGGTGATTGAAGAGGGAGGACAGAGCCTCAGGCCAGTAGGAGTTGTCATAATTATTGGGTTTGCAAATTTGTTCTTATTGTGTTTCAGCTGTGGAAAAATGAGTTCATAGGATGTCACAGATTGTAATAATAAACGTTAATGGGGAAGGGTAGGAAAGGGAGATGGACTAAATTAGTCCAGACAAAAAGGCTTTACTCAGCCCATGTTAACATCATGCTTGGCAAACAAGAAAATGAGGATCTCGAAATCTGTGAACCAAAACTGGTGTGTCAAAGCTAGGCCTAATTGGTGGATCATATAATGAGAGGACGAACTATTCAACCCACCATTCCCTTTGTGGGTACTGAAAGAAGGAGCCTTTGTGAAAGATAAGATAGAAGTTACTGGAATGAGCTTTATCAACATGGCTGCCACCCCAATGGTCTTGTCAGACCCTAGGTCTCCTTTGTCCTAATCTAAGCGGATGTGCTAACTAGATCAGCCCAAAGATGCACCTAGATGACACTGCCAACTGTCCTAGCTCTGGCTGAATCCCAAACACCTGGAATGTGAGGTGTGGAGTGGGGAGGTGTGATTGTGTATTCTTTTCCATCCCATCCTTCTTTTTCCTTCCAGGAGTCTCATACCTGGTTAAGACCATACATTTTGCAGTGCTGCTGTCAACTTGTGACCATAAAAAGGCACTTAAAAGAAATGGCCTAAACCAGTGGTTCTCAAACCTTTTAAATGGAGCCTCCCCATAGACTTTTGGCAAGCAATCGTGCCCCCCTCCCTGCCCCCAAGTTGCACACTTTTCCTCTTCTGAAGGGAGGGGGAAGCTTTCAAAAGAAAAGAGGGTTCTTCCTGTGCTGTAGGCCTGGTTTTTTCCCTGAAAAGGAAGGGGGAGTGTGACTGTTGTGTGGGTGCTTCCCATGCTGTAGGCCCTAACAGTTGTGCCCAGCTTCCCTAACCTCCCCTGTCCCCTTTTCAGGAAGAATGCTTGGCTTTGCGGCCCCATCCTGCCCACACCACCCCAACATACCCAGCCCTTAGCCCTGCCTCTGCTGCTGCAGCCCCCTGTATTGGCTAGGATAGGGCAGCCTCACCTGGGGCTGGGCTGGCCCTTCATGATGCTAATGTGTGTGAGGGATGCTGCAAGTGTCCCTCAGTGCCTCTTGTCCCTGGAGAAGGGCAGGCCATTACCCCTTCCGCATGCTTGCCTGTCACTAGCGCAGCACCGACTCAGAAGGTGCAGCCTCACCCCATGGCCTCGGGTTGTGCCAGGACCTCAAGACACATGAGAAGTGAGGCACTGAGGGGTGTCTTTCAGTGCCTCCTGCACCCCGTGGCCCTGCAAGGTCAGCAGCAGTATGGGGAGTATGCCTGCTAGTGGCAGGGGACGGCTGCTGCTGCTCCAGGAGGTGAGTGGTGGTGGCAGCTGCTTCTGTCTCTGGAGTGTGGGGAGCAGGACTTGTTCTGCCCCCTGCTCTGAGACCCAATCCCCATGATTCATTTCATGCTCCCCCAGGAGGGTGTGCTGTAAACAGCCTAATGCTCGTACAAGTTTGCCAGGTCTCAGAATAGCTAGTAAGACCACGTGGGGCGTGTGTGTGGTTTTTTCCTAGCAGTGAGGTTGCATGCGAAAGTCAACACCAGAGGCTGATGGCACGTTTTCAGTCTTTGCTGCTGCTGTTCTCTCATTTTGTGTGTCTTATTTTATCTTCTAGAAAATGGGATTGAAGCTTTAACAGCAGTGGCAGCAGTTCCAGCTTATCTCAGCTAACCTCTTTTCACAGAAGGACAGTTCTTACCATTTTTCTATGAGGCTGTCAAACTAGGGATCTTTTCCTTTTAAAAGCTCTCTCCAGCTAAAAGGAAAGGGAACAAGGGATGTTGTTAAGATGAAAGCCTTACTTAAAGCATTTGAAATGTAAAGTATTAACTGTTTTCCTTCTTCACTGTGTCAATAACAAATGGTTAAAATGTTGTTTAATGGTATGTTTACCATGGTACTAAGTAGGATTAGATCTTGGTATACCGAATGTTGAACCTTGTGTAACCGTTGGGCAGTGACTGAGTTATCTGAACACCTTTTGACTCTTTGGGCCTGTGTATTCCATTTTAACTAATACAACAGGGGTACTACTGCACTTGCTTTTTTTTGTTTTTAAAATACAATCATAGAAGATTGGGATTGAGGGTGCCTCAGGAGGTCATTTAATCCAGTCCCTTGCTCAGAGCACATATAGTTATGTTGCTGTCTTTTGAACTAGGTATCAGAAAAGCTAAGATTTAAAGTCTACTTTGGAGTTTGCATATGCTGGCCATCTAGATATATTTTTAGCCCAAAATAAAACATAGTTAAATCACCTTTTTTCCTCATCTGAATTGTGTGGAGAGGCCTTGGCTGTGGTGGAATCATTCGTATTGCTTTATGGTTATGTTAATTTACGTTTCCTTCTTTCTTACAGGTAGTATTTGACCTTACTCCCCTTCAAAGAGAGTGGCAAAGGTAACAGATCATTCTAAAGCACTGATACGAATGCATGTAGGTTGAACAATGAGAGGTCTGCTTTTCTTTTGTCACTGAAAATAATTAGAGATGATATTTTGAGTATATCTAAGTCATGTTTAAGAAAAATCCCTCGTTACATTTCAACAGGTACTGCCCATAAGAATTTAGTATATATATCCACTGAAACTGAAGCTTATTTGTTTTCTCTCTCTTTTTTCTTTTTTAGAGCTGCCCAGCTAGTATTCAGTATCTTCACCATGAATGATGCTGTTTAATTTATAAAATATAAAACCTTCTGAACTATCAGTTCCTTTAATTAACTAGGCCTGAGACACTTTATCCAGTTTAATTGCTTGTATGTTTTTTTGGTACATCTACTTGTTTGTCATGTTTTGTTGCATTTCAGGGTTATTAAGTGAAAATAACTCACCACTTTCTGCAGTTGAATTCATTATTGTTAGGATTTAAAATTTATTGTTGTTCTGTCCTTCCTCCAATAAATCCTTGAGGCAGCTATGGGGAGAGAGTGAGAAAAGATCCGATTTACTGTGTAACACAACAGGAAGCTGATGTGCACATTTTAATGGAAAATTCTGGAGATCTCATGCAGAACTTTTAGTACGAGTTCAGGCATAGGCTTCATTCTTGCTTGTTTTTGTTGGAACTGGGAGATTGGTTGAGATGGTGGTGGAGCCACTGCCAATGTAAATGAATGTTTGGGCCACAACCTTAACTGTATGCAGTGTTGCTGTAGCTATGCTGCTCCCAGTATAGTAGACACACAAGATGGGGGAGATAATTTGTTAATTGGACCAATTTCTGTTGGTGGGAAAGATATGCTTACACAGCTTCTTCAGCTCTTCTGAAAAACTTCTGTGTAAGTTCAAAAGTGTGTTTATCTCACCAATAAACTTTACTGTGTCTCTCTCATCTAAAAGCTCTGTTATACACTAAAGCCTTTTAAGTTATTACTTAGTTCTTTTGCAATCTTTTTCTTGTTTTATCATACTGAAAATACACTCTTGAGTTCAACCTAAGTGCTTGTATTGTATTTTTACTTTTAAAACTCTATATGCTTGAGCAGTAGGAATATATGGCATTTGACAGTATTTAACATACCATCATTTTGATGAATTGAGTTGTTTTATAATATGTAACTGATGGTGACTATGAATTTATTTTCTGTTGTATGTGTTCATGCTTACTGTACTGATCTGTGTGATCTTTAGGATGCTGCAGTTAATTCAGAGTAGGCTGCAGGAAGAACATTCCCTTCAGGATGTGATATTCAAAAGTGCTTTTAAAAGTGCTTCAACAGCACTGCCGCCAAGGTGAGGGGAAGAATTGTTGTGTGCAATTTGTTTCCTTTTCTCATGACTGATTTCTGAAGATAAAGTTGTAATGATGAAGGGTCTTAGTTGCCTCTGTCTTGCCTCAAGCTTCCCTACATTAAAAGCCTTTGTCTTAATGTTCGAGACTTACTGGATTGTGAATTACTTCTTTAGTGTGTCAGCAAATGCTTTCCAGAAAGGTTGTTACTTTTTCTATATAAATCAATTTGTCTTTCTTCATCATTTTTGTGATGATCGGCACCCTTCAAGATTCATCATTTACCTGTCATGTTGTAATGGTTCTTAAAATGACTTTCAAAAATATTTTAACTGAACTTTATCTATCTAATTTGGTTAACTGCCATTGTAAAATAATTTCAGAGCGTTCTGTTTCAGTTTGTTCTTTTCAAACATTGACAGGGGATAATGGTTTTTAAGTGTTCTATTTGGCATTTGCATTTCTGATATAAATAAAAATGACTTTTTTCTTTAACAAAATAATTTACATAATATATAGAAAACTTGCAGTGGCTGCCCTACCCTGTGCAAAATTAAAAAACCCTCTTTCCTCTGCCAATAAATACTGTCTCCCATAGCTACTACATTTTAGTCTCCTGTCCCATGTCTGGGGATTGAGTGTATTCTTTTGCCTTAGGCCACTGCGCTAGAGTGCTCTGAAGTGATGCTCACATTTCATTATCTTCTGCCAACCACCAGCACATGCTAGTGCCAGAGACTGAGATCCCCATTTAAACTAGACTATTTGGGCTGGTTTTTAACAAATTCTTTTCAACAGCAGATTTGGAAACTATTTCAGGTGACATGGTTGTACCACAAGTGTGAGCTGGACAAAATTTCTTTAAAAAAAAAAAAATAATAATAAAAAAATTTCTGTTCATCCTGGCCAGCACAGCTGCATTACCTGAATAAACCACTTTCAGTCAGAGTTATTGAAAAATGATTCATGAGGTGGCAGATATCTGTAGAGCAGGGGTCTCAAATTCAAATCACTACGAGGGCTGCATGAGGACTAGTATGGTAGCTCAAGGACTGAACCACTGAAACCTTTTCAAACAGCAATATTAATAGTGATAGGGTCATTGCGGGCCACAAGAAATAATTTTAGGGGCTGCGACTTTGAGACCCAGCTCTAGAGTCTGAGAGCAAGTCTTATCTGCAATTGTTCTGGGTCTTGCCCATCCACTTAGCAAGGATAGTGTTTATAAAATCTTACTCTCCATTTGTTTTCCCTTCCACAGAGTGAGTGGGGGGTGTGTGTGTGTGTGTACGTGTAGACACGTACGCTCATATGTTCTTTCTTACTTTATAGAATGTGCTTGTAAGCATACATGTCCTGATGCTTTAGAGCCTGTAGTTTGTAATTATAATTAGTTTTCCCTTTTCTGAAACTCTAGGTTGCACTAGATTTATTTTCTGTGGCAGAAAAACATGGTCTTTACTTTGTTACCGTTGTCCTTTTTTAATACATGTAGAACACTCTCGGTTGCAAAGTTTTGAGTTATTTCCCTGTTTCTTGTTCAATCAGGGAGGATAATTCACTACAGCCTCCAGATGCATGCAGAATTCATGGTCATCTCTATGTCAATAAAGTGGCAGGGAACTTTCACATAACTGTGGGCAAGTATGTTCTTTTCATTTACTGAATATAGTACAAATTGAACAAGACCAGTGTGTTTGTAGTTTTACAAAAAAAAACAAACAAAAACAAAAAATCCCAAACACCCAACACACACACCACAACAACCCACACACACACACCACAACAAACACAACACCACCACACACAACTTCCTTGGCTGATTTTTGCCTTCTTAGCTGCTTTTACCGTTAATGCAGATTCCCTTTCTGGACATATTTTTCATATGCTATCGCATTTCAAACATCAAATTCCTTCATGTCTGATTATAATCAAATGAACCATGGACACTTTTTGAATGGTCTGTCATATATCCATAAACTGAATTCTTACAGCTGATTAGATGAACTAGTGCCTTGTTTTAATGTGTGATAAAGTGACGGCTAAGATTTCTAGAATGCTTATACTTTCCTCTTTTTTTCCATGGGTCCACCCTTACTATACTTGTAGCTGCATGAGAGGACAGTTGTCTGGCATAGTAGAGAGCATGTGTTTTCCATCTCTTGATTTTTTGTTTGTTTGTATGGACGAGATAATGTAGTTATAGAAATATGTTAGGGAGACATGACTAAAGGTGGATCACAGTTTCTTAACACACTTCTGTAATCCTGTTGTTTTGTAAGCACTTTAAACCAAAAATGTATATTGGAAATTGATGCCTCTAAGCAAGCCAGATAAGTGCACATGAGCATGGTTAGAGGCCAGGCCATTCGTGGTTTCAGCAATGACCCTTTCTTGGCCTATGACTGTGCTCTGACTCTTCTCTTGCCTTGCCAAATGTTCCTTCAATATTTACATATCTCCTTAAACAGCTCCTCATTTCTACACTGTTCCTGTTTGACATCCCTAAGAGTTATTTGCACCACATCCTCTTTTCAGTCTATGGATCCCCTCTGTAGCTCTCTTGGAGGTTCAACTACCACCTCTTTTTGGGTGAATCCCAAACATATACACTCTCTAGTCCAGGGCTCGACAAAATTGCCTCCCAGCTAAGTGTCCAGCTTCAAACTCAGGCTCCTAGCTGGGATGCCCCCCTCCTGTCAAAAGCCAACTCCCATGACTTGTGGTGGCAGAACGCAAGTTCCTGCTGTCAAAATGCCACCAAATCAGCTGAGTGCCACTGCAGATATTGGCAGTTTTATTTTTAGGTGCCAGCGGCTGTTCTGCTGCTGCAGTTCCACAGCAGAGCCAGGCACCAGACTAAAAACCCCAGGCACCATGGTGACCTGGCACCCTGTGGGTTTTTTTTTTTTTGGTTTTTTTTTTTTTTTTTTTTTTTTTTTTTGAGTCCTTCTCTTGTCATGTGTCTGTCTGTTTCTCTGACATCTGTTCTTAAATATCCAGCTATTGTCTCAACCTTTGTATATTCAAAATTGAAGCTGTAATTTCTCTCCTCTTCTATCTCTGTTGCTATCTTGTGTCCCATTCTGTCATCCCAGTGTAACTGTTCTCTCTCTCATTCCTCCATATCTGTCCTTTGCTAAGCCCTTTTGCTTTCTACTTTCGATATTGCCTCAAAATCAGCCTTGTCATGGTTCTCCTAGATAAATGCCTTGTTCATATCAGTTGTCTCTTACTTTGTTGTTGTAGTCTTTGGCTTGGACTTCCAATCTTTTATCCCCTCACGTACCTCTGCTTTGAATAGTCACTCAGGTTTTAATGTCTGAACTGTGAAGGAGGATTCATTTAATTCTGTTAGGGGTAAACCTCACACTAGTCATAAGGGAATACAAAGCACACCTAGAAGTCAAACTTCTTTTTCCATGTGACAAGGGGTTGGGAAAGTGAGCCAGTTTTCTAGTCCATGCTGTTCCTTTCCCAGTGTGATTCTGGTGCTCCCTTAGTTTTACTTCTCCCTGTCCTCCTGCTCTTGCAGCTTCTCCCCATGCACATACTACAGAAGCACACAAATGAGTCTGTTAATCTGCCTAGTCACAAGGCAAGTGCAGGGAGGCAAGTGTTAGCCACTTGCAACTTGCTGTTACATGGTACAAATGTAGTGGAAAAAAAAAACAAAAAACCATGCCAGGCTTTTTAACAGCTTTTCCCCTAGCAGTTCTCTATCTAGGCAAACTCTGTTTTGCATTTCTGGAAATAAACCAAGTTCTTTTTGTATGTATTGGAGGATTTTCATGAGCTTAATGAATCTTTCAGGAGATGTTCTGGTTGTCTGTGCTGAGCAACAATAAAAATATCAAGGCCCATTATAAAGAGCTATTTTATTTAAATCAGGGGAAAACTAGGCATTTGCTTTATGGGGACCCCCAATTTTTATTATTTGAGTTTCTCAAATGTCCATTTAAACCATTGCTTTATGAAACATGTTTTTCCTTTCTTTAGGGCAATTCCCCATCCCCGAGGCCATGCACACTTGGCAGCCCTTGTGAGCCATGAGTGTAAGCTTTTTCTATCATCTTTCACAAAAGACTGTTGGTTCAGAGCATCTGCTAGGTTCTGGTTTGGCCATTAGTGTTGTATCGGACATGTACTATGGCTGCGATATTCTAATTGAGCGATATGCATTGTAATACAAAGCGGAGAATATGCTTCAGGAGATTGTATTGTAAAGTGACAAATCTTCACACATTTGACATTCACAGTCTATAAGTTTATGCTGATTCTGTAATGGTCATAATGTAAAACTATTTCTAAAATAATAATGTAACTAGAAATCAAAAGCCTGTTGTTATAGTATATCTTGCATTTCAAAAGTGCTGTGTAAGAAATATTATTTAGGAAACTTGTTCCCTTGCAATATCTAGAGAGAATTTAAAATGCCTGACCTGTATCTCATAAAGAGATCTCACTTATTTTAATGTTTTGGATTACTAGTCAGGCTGCTAAATGTATATTACTGCAGCTTGCAGAGTTTGCATGTGTGTATAAGAACTTAACTTTGCTTCCTGATCGTTTAATTTTTAAGTCTCCAATCCTGCAAAGGCTTTCATGTAAATTCAAGTTTGTGTGTCTTGTCCCAGTGCAATCGAGCATGAGCATAAATTTTTGCAGGATTAGCAACTAAATTAATAAAGTTATTGTTGCATGATGTAGGGTGGTTCATTTAACTAATAATAAAACAATTTAATCTTTCCAACACTTGGGTCAACCTGAAATGTGAACTGTTGGGTAATTCCAGTTTTCCTCAGCTGCTTCTTGGCCCTCTAACTCTTGGGCTGTTACAAATGCCTGCAAATTTTTTTTCTGCATTGTATTGCCTCTATAAATGGGGAAAGTGCTGAGTTAAAATTGAACATAAATATTTTTAAATATTGATGATGCCAGTAAGAATGTTTTGATTATAATAAATACATATTGGTATTTGTGGATCTATTTACAAAGTAAAAATTCTGATAACATTTTAAATGCAAACTGAAGTATAAACTCTTCCATTTGATGGTGGGTGGGTGAGAGAGAGAGAGATGTACAACAATTTCATATTTCAACACCCCAGCCTCTTACATTTGGTTGTTCTTATGTATTGTCTTTCAGCATACAACTTCTCTCACAGAATAGATCACTTGTCTTTTGGAGAGCTCATTCCAGGAATTATTAATCCTTTGGATGGGACAGAAAAAATTGCATCAGATCGTAAGTGTTTGATCATGGAAAAATAATTTAGTATTGAAGATATGCTGCTCTCTTAATTCTTAGCATTTTTCTTGCCTGCTGCCACTTACAAAAGGCACAGTACGGTAAATAAGGAATGCATCATTTAGTTACTCTTTTTATTTACACTGCATCATTCATGGTGTAGTCTTTTTTTGTAGTACTTTGTTACTCCTTTGTTACTTCTGATTTTGCATTGCAGTTTCATCTACAAATGTACTGTGTTTAGATTATGGGTAAGCATTAACCTAGCATGAACAAATTCCAAAAGGTTTTACACCTGCATGTTACAGCTTGGACTTGCAGAGCCAAGTATCATCACCAAAGAGACTGTTTAGTCATTAAACTAGGACTGAAATACCTAGATTCTGTTCCCATCTCTCCAAACAAGCAGTCATGGCACTTTGAAGACTAACAGATTTATTTATTTAGTCTTTAAAAGTGCCACAGGACTCCTTGTTTGTTTTGCTGAACTAGACTAACACAGCTACCCCTTTGGAACTTGTTCCCATCTCTGTCACTGACTCACTGTATGATCTTTGGCAAGTCATTTACGTTTTCTTGTATATAATTTGTGGCTAGTGTCTAAGTCAAAGAGGGGCTATGAGGATTAATCATTGCAACAAGTTCATTGACAATTAAAATGTATAGGACTCCTTGGATGTGTTGTACTGTCTAGTAACCAACTCCTTATTGTATGTCACTGCTAGGATGACTCACCAAATTATTGAGAAGAAACTCAATTACTTATGTGATATGAATAATTTGATATGATAAAAGACTTCAAATCCACAGACCTTGATCAGGCAGCAGATCATCTGCTGTTACTTCGTTGATTTGAAATCCCATTTCACTTAACGGAACACCAAACAACTGAAATGATAGTGTTTTTCAGTATGTTGAATGAAGAGGGATTGTATTATAAAAACCCTGCAAAGTCTCTGTCATGACCTATAGGGAGACTTTCCAAGAAAATCCAATCATTTCAGTCGCACTGGTGTTTGCAACACTAGAAGCACTTGTATAGAGCTTTGGCTTTAACCATCGTTTTCAAACTGCTGTCATATCTCTGACTGCTGCGTGTAGGGTTCAGTGAGTTTGTGTCAGCAGTGGTAGTCTTTGGTTTGTCTGCACCTGGGCTCTGGAAAGATGTGTGCACATGCTAAACTGCACATTCTGTATAGTCCTATTGACTTCAGTGTGATTACTCACAATGTGTGAAATCAGGTGTGTACAAAAGTTTGTCCTAGGGCATACCCCGTGAAGTCACCATTGCTACCCCTTCTGAAACCAAACCAGTGTTGGCAACAGTTGGAATTTTTGAAAATGCCCCCGGTTTAGACAGAGCTTAATAAATAATATTCTTAATGGTCTTCTCAGAAAAATAATTGTCTAACAGCGAAATCTCTCTCAAATGATTTTTCCTTATAATTAGTGTTGATTCAATAAATAGTAAGATATGTTTTGTTTTAGACAACCAGATGTTCCAATATTTTATCACAGTCGTGCCAACAAAACTCCATACGTATAAAATTTCAGCAGAAACTCACCAATATTCTGTGACAGAAAGGGTAAGTTCCAGTTAGAAAACCTGAAGAAAAAGTTTTGTTTCAGTGTGTTTGTACTTGTCAAAGCTAGATCGGAAAATTGAGATCAAATTGGATTTAGCTTATAAAAACTCTTCAAGCAGGGATAGTTTTTACTAAAATACCCCAGGGTACGTTGGGATATTTGTTAATGATACACGGAATATAAAATATATGTATTTGGAAACACATGTTCAGTAATTTGCATTAGCATCTTGCTAAATGGAAAAGGGCTTGCTTTGAGGAAAGGGAGAATGCCAAAAGCTACTGTCTTGTGCCTTCCAGTTGTTTTGATTTGTATTTGCTGAAGCACCTACTATTAATCACCCAGTAGATTGATTGTCAAACTTCTATTATTCTAGATTTGGAGTTCATTATTACTCCCAAGTCTGCAGAAGGAGAAATACAGCTTTTAGTTACTGCAATGTGCTGCTTGCAAAATTCTGTTGAAAAACTGACATAAATAAGAAAAGAGCATTCTAACGTGCTTCAGTTAAATCTGTCTCGCATTTTCCTTGTCAGTGGTTGAACTCTGGTTGGTTTTGATATTCACAAGATGAAGGAACAGCTCTTTGAAAAGCTGAACAATGAAACTCAGGCAGGGGATACTAGGCCTACAAAAAGAATTATAGTAGTAGTTTACTAAAATACAACTTGTATGAAACTGATGATTTTATAATCCAGTATTTCCTCATAGCCTTCCTTTTTGCATTGTGAGCAATATGCTATGCTTCATAGACTAATGTTTTTGGTACATTATCAGAGGAGTAGAAAAAGGGGTCATTTATTATTCAGCAGTGGGGCATCAAGGTTATTGAAGGAAAGGTGATTCTCTATGGATTAGAACTCAAAGTATGAACAAAAATTAAACATACAACAAATGCTCTCTGTATAATGCAAGATGCATTTCAGTTTCCTCACTCCTCCAGCTCATCTAGCATTTTGCCATTCCTTTGCCAGACAGTCCCTCTGCTCCTGCCAAGGCCCTGCCATCTGGAATAGCTTTCTAAATTTTTCCACCTCATTGAGTCTCCATCTCATTTTAGGTCACAACTTTTCTCCTGGTATCTCATTTCTCTCACTTTCTGCTAGGAAAGTTACTTATTTTATTCATAGTGATTTAAATATCTCATGTATTTAACTCTGTATATCTTTTGGAGATTGTCTGAAAAATGCTACAGAATATGAAGTTCCTCTTAGAAACTGTTTATGAATAAGTGAGGTTGTGGGTGAGATAACAGCAAGCCTGCCTGTTAACAGCAGTTTTACTTTGTTGTTTAAATGACTGAGCTGAAGAAGGCTAGTAAAGAGAACCATTACTTGGTGAAAAATTGTCTAACGCAGTAGTTCCCAACCTTTTTCAGGCTGGGGACCCCTTTTTAACAAAAACTTTGCAGTCACCCCTGGCTGATTATGTAATCTGGCCCACGTGGGCAGACTCTGACCTGCGCCACTCTGGCAGCACCACTGGGACAGCCGATGAGCAGTGCTGCCACCATCATGGTTGTCCTGCTGGGAAGACAAGCCATGGCAGCTATGGCCCCCTGCCCTTGCCACTGCTGGGGAGCCACCGCGGCCCCATCCCCCTGCCAGGACACAGCCACAAGAGGGGAGAGGCAGCCCTGATGGGGAGCATCAGAGCTGTAGCTAGATTCCTGCCCCAGTAGGGAGAGGCTCCGTGGACCCCCTGCAAGATGCCTGTGGACCTCCAGGGGTCCCTGGACCACAGGTTGGGAACCACTGGTCTAGCATGTAAGTGTTGTACCAGACTAGGAATGTGGCCAGGGGATTGGTGGGGGGGAAGGACCCAAGATATGCAAGTTCTTCCTCTTCAAAGCACCTGACAAAGTAGGATATTCTCCCACGAAAGCGCATGCAATAAATAAATCTGTTAGTCTTTTAAGTGCCACAAGACTCCTTGCTTTTATTGTGCCAATTAGTCATGGTAAAACCTGACCTCAGTGAGTCTTAATCATCCATAGCTGAGACAGTGAGTATTACAGCTTGTCCTAGTCTGTGCTGACTGCAAAGCTGTGGCTAATATTATTAATGCAATGGTTTAAGTAAGTTAAAATGTATTCCTGTAAACAAGGCCTGAGAGAGAACCAATACCCACCTATTTCACTTAGCATCACTTTCCTACTTAGAGCAGGGCTGAGCTTCAGCTATTGTACGGTGTTGTAGCTTCAACAAAGTAAATACAACTGTGACAGTTTTTATCCACTCATAATTGATGTTGCTGGAAACCAGCACTTGCACCCTCTGCATCAGCTGAAAGTACAATATTAGGTTAAAATGCCTCCAAGAAGATCGTTTTTCTCATTAATGTAGCTTTAGAATAGCAGCAAGGCACTCTTCATCAATCAGAAGAGAGCCAGCTGTTTGTTAATGCATCCTTGGCTTTGCATAGTAACTGTAACTACCTCCATCTAGTGCTTTTTAAACATGTCTAAAGTATATGTCTGTATCTATCCTTTGCTTAATACAGTCTGATCTTAAAATTGGAAAAGTACTTTATAGTTATGGGTTTCCTCTGTGACCTAGTTTTGTGAGGTGTTGGAGTTTATAAAAGCCCTTTGTATGTAGCTGATAAATTGATATATGAATTTCTTTCTTTGGTTTTGGGAGCAAAGCAACTGTATATTTTAAATATAACTTGGTTAAACACCTTAGCTTCCATTTAGTGAAGAAAGATGAGATATCTAAATTTGTTAGTTGTCTGAGCTTTTGAGTTTGCATTATAGTGGATGCTTTTATTAAAAGTGTCTTGCATTCACAAATGGGATGAAACTGCTCCATGATTCATTGTTTAGTTTTGCACACACTTTTTTGGGGGGTATGTTGCTTACCTCTTTAGTCTATTCACTGCTGAATGTATCTTCAGTCAATTAGTTCTTTGCTGCCTGTGCCTTTCCTCGCAACTTCTACCTGGCAGGTTATTTATCAACAGTTCTCACTAGCATTCAAATAGTGACACCCTTCAGAGTGACTTGATTGATTGGGACTTTTTCTCTTGAAAACCATTCAAAAGAGCATGAATTACTAGTTTTTAAACTCTTTTTTACTTGGCCATCTTAGTGATCAGAAAAGTAGGCTAGGAAGCAGCTCTTTAATTTAGCAGAACATTCTGAATTTGGGGAGTGTCGGGTCCTCCCCTCGTCAGGGCGAGGCAAGTAAACAGGCGGGCCATTCAGGCCTTCAGCCCCAGCAGGGGCAAGGCAAATCACAGAGTTCAGGCCTTCAACCCCGCATGAGGTAAGGCAAACAACAGTTACAGAGAGATCAGGCCTTCAGCCCCAGTAAGGGCAAGGCAAATCAGTTGTATAGAGTCCAGGCCTTCAACCCTGGCGGGGGTAAGGCAAACAACAGTTACAGAGAGATCAGGCCTTCAGCCCCAGCAGGGGCAAGGCAGACCAACCGCGGCTCGGCTGGTAGCAGGGGAGGGAAGGGGAACGCAGGCCCACCCGCTCCACTGCGTTCCAGCCCAGGGCCCTAGCAGTGGCTACGTGGAGGACCACTGTGCCAGTGGGGCTCCCGCCGAAACGCACTGACTCACAATTGTCCCTGGGTTGCTACCTTCCCTTGCCCGATGAGGCCTGGGGCACGCTGTCCTCATGTTCCTCCGGGTAGGATCCCCAGGGCATCCCCGTCAGGCCCTCACTATCTTCGGGCGGCAAGGCTGGGAACTCGGCCTCCTCGGCCAACGGCAGCTCCTCCAGGTCGCACGAGTCCAGAAGAGCTGGCTTGCTGTCTTCCCCAGCAGAGGGGAGCTCATCCAGGTCCTCCCCGGTGTCCAGCATGGCTTCAGGGCTCAGGCTCTCTGCGGAAGGAAGCTCATCGAGGTCCTCCCCTGGAGGAGTTTTCTCTAGGGGTGTAGTGGACCAAGGTTCCTCTCCTCAACTCTTCTGGGGTGGGAAGTCTGGTCACCTGTCAGTCTCCTCCACTTCCTGTGGAGGGAGGTCGGCCAGGAGTGGCAGCCGCTTCCCTCTAGGCTCCCGCCATGGCTGCCTGGTCCGGTCCCTTTTATAGTCCTCCTGCTCCCGGCGCCCTTCCCTTTGGTTCCGGTCCCGGCCGCTCTGCCGGGCCTCTTCTAGCCAGTAGAGGGCGTGTGGGCGCCCAGCTGCCTCTCTGCAGCTGCATAACTGCTCCCCTCTGCTACAGGGAGTATTTGGAATACCTGTAAGAAGTCCTGTAAAAGAGGCACAGAGAGGTGAGAACTGGAGAAATGAGAATTAGCTTGGGAGGTACAAGGTAATACATGAAGTTGAAATAAATTGAAACACAGATAGTTCAAACTTGGGAAGTGATGGTGACCAAAGGCATCTCTGGGAGACAGTGGGTGGCAAAGGAGATGAGACATGGCAGCAGAAAAGCAAATGTCTTTGGGCTGTACTTCAGTATCAGGTAGATGGCCCTGGTGAGATTGTCCAGAATGATGTTCTCTGTCCTGCTCCCCTCCAATATAATTTTTTTTTTTTTTTACATAAATTGAAGGAAGTTACAAAGGTGATTAAGAGGCTGGAAGGACATTGATTTGTCTTCTGGGTAGAGCAAAGGGCCAGGAATCAGGAATTTGGAGTCCTTTTCCATGAGTTTTGTCTTACTTGACTGTTTGATTTGAGTCCAGTCACTTAGTGTGGAATTTTCTGAAGTGGTTTTTAATATTAGATATCTGTTTCTAGACTCTGTGCATTAAAATTTTCAAACATATGAGCCTGATTTTCAGAAGTATTGAGCACTAACGCCCCACTTGAAGTCAATATGGTCTGTGTGTACTCAGTAACTCTGAAAATTGGGCCTGAGGTGTTGAAGGTTCAGCTTTCAGATTCACGTTTATGGATTTAATAAGTAACATGTAGCTCCTATTATCTTCACTCAGAGTTGCAGCCACTCGGAAACTTTTAACATGAGACCAATGTGTCTGAGATGAGGCACCAGGATAAAGAACCAAGTTCTCTAGCTCTGAACCGTAACCTCTTTCAGCCATCTCATTTCACTGCTTTGTAAAGTTGGTATAATAGTTACATTCTGTGACATTAAAGTGCCCCTGGGTGGTTCATACTTAAGGGTAGAAAACACATATAGACTAGAATGGTTCTTTATGGCCCAACCGTGTGGTGGGGCAATGAAAGGCTGCAGCATCCTGGGACGTGTGTGGGAGGCTGCACTCCCTCCTGGTGTACTTGGCCAGTTTCAAGGAATAGGACAAGCCCATGACCATTATATCTTTCCCTTCCTTTTTGAGGCAATTACAGGGGCACATGGAGGAAGCTCTCCCTGGCCCCTACAGCTGTCTCCTGCCTGTGTGCATCCTCTCTGTATTCCATATACCTGCATGAAGGACAGGGACAATGTGGTTTTAAATTTGGTCCTTTAAACTCATGTATTAATGTAAGTAAGCCTGAATCTTGAGAGGATCCTGTGAATCTCTTAGTTGTAGGAAAAAAGAAGGGTAAGTACTAGTCACTGATCTACCATACAAAGGGCAAGCGAACAGAAAAATGAATAGTGACTTGCTACCATAAAGGTCAGCAGGATAAACAGTATCTTGTTCTTAATTTGGTCAAAATCTAGTTATGGTGGGTTTTAAAAAGTACTAATCACAGTGGCTCACCTTGCTGTCCCATTGTCTGTTGATTACTGATTGTCATAACAAAGTGCTTTTTGTCAGTCTTGTCCATTAAATATTGCTGTGCACGTGACTGCTGTGTGACCACTAACTTGCATGTGTTTCTGTCTTTGCCCTCAGGAAAGAGTGATTAACCATGCGGCTGGCAGCCATGGGGTATCTGGGATATTCATGAAATACGACATTAGTTCACTGATGGTGACAGTAACAGAAGAACACATGCCCTTCTGGCAGTTCTTAGTAAGACTGTGTGGCATTATTGGTGGGATTTTCTCAACAACAGGTAACTAAAATGTCTTCCTTCTTGTTTCCTACCAGGGAGTTAAGATTGGGCAACTAATGGCCATAAATCCACTGGCCGTCCTGGTTACACTAATGATTTTGTGAGTTCATACAATAAGCTGTTGGGTGTCCAGTCACAACTACTGAGTGGGATACCAGCTTGTTCATGAAATACTTTGAGACTATGGTAGTCTAATACTATGTGTAGTAGAACATTCCAGTATGCTGTTCTTTTTTTTCTTTTCTAACTAAAATGATAGGTTATTCTCTTCTGGAAGTTCATGGATATACACTATAAAACCATCAGGCCTCTATTATTGTGTCTGACTATATAATGCAGTTGGGGCTTAATTCTGTTAAGCTTGTCCAAAACAGACTGAGGTAAAACTACCATTGAAGTCGTCAACAGTTTTTCCTTGGTCAAGTTTCAAATGGACCATAAGATTTGGCTCCTGAGAGAGACAGCTTGTTTAAAGTTAAGTCACTCAAGGATGTGAGGGAAAAATACCCTCCCTCCCCCCTTGAGCAACATAAGTTTCATCATGCATGATGTTCCCCTTTGCAATCTGGACTGGTACATCACTCCAGTCCCTTGCTCCCAGAGCCTGACTTGCACTTGCCTGCTGTGTGAAGCACCACTCACTTCTGGATCAGTTCACTCAGTCTTCTGCAACCAAGCAGCTCCTGTCTTGGTGAGTGAATACTTTTGGCCACTCGCTCATGGAATTCAGCAGTAGAATTACCCCAGCCAATATCTCCAGTCCCAGATACAATCCTAGGAGCTGCCTCCTTACAGAGTTCTGTGCTGCCCACTGGACTTCGCAAACTCATTTGTTAGTCAGTTTATCAAAGAAATTAGCATGCACCAACTCTGTTATGCTAGGTGAGATCTCTGTACACAGTCAAATGACATGCACTGCTTTCAATAAAACAGACACCTACATTTATTGAGTATAGAAAGATTTTTAAATCATCGTAAGCCAGAAGGATACAAGTCAGGTTTGTTCAGGAAGAAGTAAAAAGGTAAATCATATTCTAAACTAAAAGCTTCAGTAGCCTTGCAGTCTTCAATATCATCCTACCACAGTCAGTTTGATCAGCCTCCAACCTGGAGTCTTTTCCACAATCCCTCTGCTCAGTCTTTGTTTGCTATTCCCTTGGTTGTCTGGCATGATTTCCTCCACTTGAGTCAAATGAGCATCACCTTATCAAATGCTCAAGTCAATCCATTGTTCCTGTCTCTCCCTCTCTGCTTTGTGTTTGCCTGGTTCTGTTAAATTCATTTGACATGTATTTGGGAATATTACACAGCAGAGCTTCATAACCACATGTATGATATTCCAGGAAACATACAACCATAACAATGTTTAATATGTCACAAGCATTCCAGAACCACCGTACGTGACTTTACGTTAGCCAATACAGTTTCACTGTAAATGTGAAGGAGACACATTCACACCGTAAGGGTTTACATGAAGTACAGAGTATCACATTGTGATAAGTTGTATTGTGCACAATGCTATCTCAGTAGGAGAGCCTTACTTGCTGACACAGCTACTTCTGCTCAAATTTGTTAGTCTTTTAACTGCTGCCAGACTCCTTGTTTGTTTTTGTAGAAACAGACAATTTTTAACTTGAACATTAGCTCTCCTGTTGCCTCTCAAACTAATTTGTTTATTCTGACAGTGTTTAATGCTGAAATCGCATAAGTTGGTCAAAAGCCATTGTGTGCTTTTGGGTGGCTACACTTGCACCACTATCAAATTAGTTCAGAGCGTTTCAGTTTTCTAGTAGAAGTATAGTACAAAATACACCATGTTCCAGTAAGAAGTGACCCACTCACTGAAGTATAGTTCCCTCTAATTTTGACAGTAGAGAAAAACAGACAAAAGAAAATCAGCCAGTTTCCATAGGTAATTAATAATGACTTGGGTGGTCTCTGATTCCCATTTGCCTTTCAACTTGTAACCGTGCTTGATACACAGCAGTTAGTTATTGGTACATCCTTCCTGTGACCTGAAACCCCTTTTTCTTTTCCTTCCTCTGTGACCTTGTTCCCAGTCAGTTATTTTTTTCCCTACCTTCAGTGATTTTTCTGGATTTTACCAATAAGTAGTTGGCTTGACAAACAGTATCCAAAACCAGTTCCATTTATATTGAGAGAAAATAGTTTATTGGCTCTTCTAAAAAAAATAAAGGGAAAAGCATGACATAAATTTGTTGAGCGTAGTGTTACAGAAAACTTTGATAGATTGGCACTGCTGTTTGGTTTTGGACTGCATCTTGTGTCAAGAAATTCCTTTTAACTCCTATTCCATGGCCAAGTTTACAAGTCCAGCAGGTACCAAAGAAAACCCCTATGTCATTTCATTAAATATCTTCATTGGCTCTATAAAATCTTTGGGGATCCAGCTCTGACTCAAACTCTGAGTTGTGCTTTTTGCAATAGTGGTGGCTGGTTTGGAGTCAGATTTGGGATTTTTGCTTATTCATTGCATATCTCTGGCTCATTCAAGAGGCAGCATAACGTGTAGCACATGGCCATCAACATGGAAGACTTTTGTGACATTCATATAGGATTTGGTCCCGTTTAAAAACTAAACTTGTAAAAAGAGCTTTCAGCTTCTTGGGGGGGACCTGAGGTTTCCTGTCAAGTTTTTTCAAATGGTTGGTATAATAAATTGGCTAGTCTGAATCAAAGCTTTTGATATCCTGTTTTTTGTAACTCAAGAAGACAGGATTTAGCAACCTTTGCTGGCCCCCATGCTGGCTCTGCTCCCCACCCCCCTCAGTAGGTACCAGGGCAGGGTCAGGAGCTGTGGCATGTGGAGGCACCTATTTCCTGCTGGCCCTGCCCCCAAGCTGAGGAGTGGAGTCAGCGAGTGACAGGAACTGCAGTGTGCACACACCGCTCTTGCAGCCCCAGGTTCCTCTGGGGATGGAGCCAGCAGGGGGGAGCAGCCATGGTGCCACAGGGCTGGGATCCCTGTGTGTCACTGTGACTAGGTAGGTGCATATATGCCAGCTTTGGCACGCATGCTTGGGTTACCAACCTTTCAATTAACTTAATTCCCTAATGATTTTCTAATGTGAAATTGGGTTTTTAAGGTCAGATTCACTTGGGGGGGGGGAGTGACTTCCATTTCAAAATAGGAATCTTTGTTTAGGAAATGAAAAAGATTTAGAAAATATTACTTTATTTTATTCTGAGTGCATGCACGTTGATCAGTTGTACCAAGGCAGAGTTTACATTTAAACTTCATATAGTATTGTTGTTTTCTCAAAAGTCTTTTGCACACAGACAACCTTGTTTTTTGTAAACCTTCAAATCTGTTTGATATTTCAGGCATTTTACATGGCATTGGAAGATTTATAGTGGAAATTATCTGCTGTCGTTTCAAACTGGGCTCACACAAATCTACACCTGTAAGAATATTTTGTGTTCTTATCATAGGAGTTAAAGAAGTAGGACAACTGTGTACAAGCAAAGTAAAAGATTTTAAAAGGTAGCTAACTGTAATGAAAGAATATAATTGTAGGACTCAATCCTGTTCCTGTTTTAAATACAAAATTCCCCCTGGTTTCACTAGGAGCATGTTCAGAAGATTTTAAAAATAGTTTAGACAGCATGATGACAAGTTTCAAAGGGGCAGTCACGTTAGTCTAGTTCAGTAAAACAAACAAGGAGTCCTGTGGGACTTAAAAACCAAAAACTTTATGTATCACATGAGTTTTCGTGGGAGAAAATACAAACCATGTTGCCAGCTTTACCCATATATCTGCACAAAAGACACCGTCACAGGACTTAATCAAACCACTACTCCATGAAGGGCTCATTCACTTCCTCATCCACCAATGTGATTTATACCATCATGCCAGAAATGCGCCCCTCACCCCACCTTACCCCTGCCTGGACAAACAGGATAGTGTCTATGCAAAAGAATAAATGGGCACAAAGCCAACATCAGAAATCACAACTTTCAAAAACCAGTAGGGAAGCAGTTCACTCTCCTTGCTCACTCCACTGATAATTAAATAGCGCTGCTCAAACAAATGGAAGCATGAAAGAGAAATTGCAGAATTGAAATTCATATGCAAATTTGACACCAGTGCCTTAGGGTTAAGTAGGGACTATGGATTCTTTTCTTATTATAACAGGTGAATTGACCTTGCCTTCCTGTATATGTTGTTCCCTAGTATTTTAATCTAAACAACTGCTTTGATCTGCAGTTAGTGTGATCTGATCCCATGATTTACACACCCCTGCTTTTATTTTCCTCCCATTCTGTCAATTCCCTGTCTTCAAGCATCTGATGAAGTGGTATTTTCACCCATGAAAGCTCATGTGATAAATGAGTTTATTAGTCTGTAAAAGTGCCACAAGAGTCCTTGTTTGTTATGGACAGCATGTGTCTTTGTCCAGATTTGTAAAACAAGGACAGTGATGTGTTCTGGACAATCTAGGACATGGGAGGTGTGGGGGGGAGGAATCCACACACTGTAATGGGGTTTAAGGATGCAGAAAAGCAGAGAATGGAGAAAGGTGAGCTTTAAAAAAAAAAAAAAAGCAAAATGCAGTGGATGAAATTTTAGAACATGGAATTAATAATATTTTTGTTTGGTTTCTTTGATTAGGTCCAACTTCCTGATGGCCACATGGATAACCACTTACCTCTAATTACAGACAACAGTATGCATTAGCACCTTCTTGGGGAATTTTTTTTCTTTCTTTCTGCCTGATTACAGAAGACCATTTTTATAATAAAACATTGTGCAATATGTTGAGACAGTGCTGATGGGCAGCAAAAATCAAGCCTTTTTAAAAAAAAAAAAATACTGTGTGTAATTTGTCTCTTTGTAAGAGCACACGGAGTTGAAGGAGGCCAGGAAACCCTGTGATGCCAACCTCTTCTTGAGCTAGCAGAAGCATTTCTGAAGTGAGCCAATATCTGCATTGAAACTGAGCATCTTTGCGAAAACTGCCATTGGCGCTGAAGTGTCAGCGTCATAATCTGGATTCCACCTCCAAAAGCTAACACATGCAGGAAGAGCCCTGCATGGTTTTCACTATGCAGTGCAGCTAGCAAGAGTGGTAGAAGCAGTGGTAATTTATGAAGCAAGGATTTGCTGCTAGGCTTTCAGAAATGGGACATGGGATTTTTGTTTTAAAGGAGTGGGCAGAGGGAGCTTATTTACTGTGCTGATGGAGGTGGGGGGACACTATTAAAAACCCAGATGTAGAAGAGGGCTCAGGATTGAGACAGAACCATAGCACTCGGAGCAGTCACTGCCATTCTCTGGTAGCACCATTATCCCTATACTAGAGGAAAAACCACTGTAGTGTGAGGAATGTCTCATTTTTCTTATCTTCTCGCAGCTACTTTTGCCAGTAATCAAAGTATCTTGGAGTTTGAGCCAAGGAACCAGGGGCATTGTCTCTGCTGAAAAGGTGTTGATTGGAAGGTGTTGATTGGAATCGCTATCTGTTTCTTATCTGGAAAGTAAAGATCACTTCTCTGCTATGGCTTAGAAATGAAGTGAATGTCTTCTGATTAGGTCAACCACAACACTGTTTTTCAGGGACAGAGTACTCTGCCTGCTCCAGGAACATAAGCTTTGGCAAATAAGATTGGGAGAGTTAGACCAGCGAGAATTGAAAAACAAACGGCTAAGTACAGCAAAGCAGTTTATTACTAAATACTACAGAAGCAAGAAAATTGAGCCAACTAGTGAGTTTGCTAGATCACCCGGGGTACAGGAGAGAACACCAAGGAACAGCTGATGGCAAAGAATCTTAATGGTTTCTCTGCAGTATAGGGAGTGGGAAAGAGTTAAACTTCACAGGTCATGAAAGTCTGGGGATTTTTAAAAAATAAATGGAGCATTGTGAGCTTTATGCTGGAATACATTAGTGGAGTTTGTCTTTTAATACCACCAAGTACAGTAGTTGAACTGCAGACCAAAACATGTAATTAAGAAGCACAGCTATTCCTCCAGGACAGAATAAGGGCATAAATATGCAACTCCCTCCTACCCTTTCTCAGTTTTTATTTTAAGGAGCTAATGCTGTTCCTGGGCCTTACACACTATAGACACTTCTATTATAATCAGAAGGATTAAATAGAGGAAAATCAAATGCCTGCCTTGCAGGTTTTGCTAACTTTATTTACATGTTTTCTGAGGTATTTATATCTCTATGACGAGCACATGGCAAATAGGCTGATTTCCACCACCCTGGTTTTTGTAAATCTAATAGTTCTTAAAGCTGTGGGAATTATGCAAAAGAGTGTTAACTAAAGAGGGAGAAGGGAAGAACCTGTGCATAGTTTGTTTAGGTGATCGAGAAAGTCCTAGGTTTAAGAAAACTAGGTCATTTGACAGAGGTAAATGTTTGTCATAGATTAAAACTGACTAAGGTGGAACACAAAGGTCTTGGCTACAGTGAGCAAGGAAATCACACAATGACTTCATTAATGGCAGTGTGTCAGATGTACTTGCAGCCATTTAGTGCACACACAGTAATGCTGTTCTTGATGGAGCCAGGCTAGTACATTCACATACAGCTTGTATTGCAGATGTGATACTGGTACAGCCCATCCTATGGGGCCCAGCGCTGTTGCTTGCTGCAGCGGCTCTTGGGGTAATTTCCAGCTATGAGACACTGCATTGTGGGATGGAGTTAGGACCAGTTGTACCATTTATTGCTGCCATGCTTGTTGCTTCACGTCCAGGCTGAGGTGAAGTCATTATCGTCTGCACCAGTTCAGCTGAATGTGAGTTGAAAGCCTTGTAGCTAACTAACATTGCATGCCTGGGACAGTTGTTCTGTGTGGATGCAAGGGGGCACACAAAGGTTGCAAGCATAAACCGTCTTAGTACAGTTGTTTCTTGAAATGCTTCTTTGCTTTGTGTAGATGGGCAAAAGAGTAGGGCTAAAGTCCTCTCCCAAAATGGAAAGAGCACACTAGAGGCTCTCTGGTGCAGTGGTTCTCAACCACTGTGTCAAAATCCATTATTGTGTTGCCAAACAGTGGTAAGTGTGTTGTGGAGACTTAGGGCAATGACTGGGTTTGTCCTGGAGTGTGTGAGGGAGGGGGCGGCTGGTGTGTCCTGTAGAGTTGTGATGTGCCACTAAGCATATTGTGACCTGCAGAAGGTTGAGAACCACTGCTCTAATGAACAGCATGTATTCTGAAAGGTAGGTTAGAGAGGGAGCTGATGAAGTTGCATCTTAAATATAACCTCTATTGCGTTAGTCAAGTGTAGGTAAGACTAAGACCAAAGAAAGATATAAAATGTGAATTAAGGCAGCCTGATGATAGGTGACAGTTACCATAAACAGGTGTAAAGAAACATCTGCAGGAAGGAATGTTAAACCATTCAGAATTTGTTACTTCTTTCATAGTTCTTCAGCTTCAACTTCCCTTTAGCATCTCCAGCTGCTGCTGCTGCTGCTCTGGCACACTATTTTTCGTAGACTGGTTCTCATGATGATCTTTGCCCAGCATTTTGTTGGAGTGGGGTCTCTGTGCTTATTGACTTGACTGGACCAGTTCTCAAGCTTTAATCACAAGGCTGGAAGGGACCTCCAGGGGTCGTTTAATTCAGCCCCCTCTTCCGAGGCAGGACCAAGTGAACCTAGATCATCCCTGACCAGTATGTGTCCATTTTCTGTAAAATCCCCGATGATGGGAATTCTGCATCCTCCCTTGGAAGCCTTTTCTAGTACATAACTATCCATATAGCTAGAAAGCTTTTCCTGATGTCTAGTCTAAATCTCCCTTGCTTCAAATTAAACAAATTCTTGCCTTTAGGGCAGAACAATTGATCACTGCTTCTTCAGATTTCCCCTGTCGTCTTTACTCAAAATGAAATATACCCAGTTTTTAGATCCCCCCACCCCCCGAGGTCAGGTTTTCCAAACCCTGTATTGTGTTGGTCTCTGCTGAATGCTTTTCAGCTTGTTCAGTGTAATATGCAATAAAAATCCAATACTGGACACTACTCTAGCTAAGGCATCTCCAGTGACAGATGCAACTCAGAATATTAGCCTCTTTTTTTTTTTGCAGTTGCATCCCATTATGAGTCGTCAATCAACTTGAGACTCACTGCAACCCCCAGATCCTTTTCAGCTCTTTGATTGCGCCAGTTATTCCTCACTTTGTATTTGTGCTTCTGATTGTTCCTTCCTAAGTGTAGATCTGTGCACTTGTTTTATTGACATTCATCTTATTGATTTGAGACCAGTTCTCCAGTTAATGGCAATTTCAAGCAATGCGTACAAGTATCATCATGTTCACACCAAACCCTTCAGCAGCAAAAACTCTCCTACCAAACCCTGACTCCCTGGCTATATGCTCCAGGCATCTGGAAGCCTTTAGAACAGTTGGTTTTCACATGGCCTCCATCTAGAAACTGCATTTGTGTTGTTAAGAGGGCAGGAATCAGAATAATTCAGAAACTGTTTTGGAAATTGAAGATGTGGTGTTCAAAAATATGTTAACAGTTGCTGTGACATCTTGGAGACCATAGCAGAAACAACAGGCAGTAAAAATGACATGATTTAGGCAAAGCTTGCATCAGAAGAATAGTGAGGATGGGGAGCAATTAGCAGCCAATTTTTCCAGAGTAGCCTAATTGTGAGACCCGATTTCCCTTTGGCCCCCCAGCAGTGCTGAGCACCTGCAAATCCCCTGACTTACACAGTTAAACTACATCTGTGCTATAGTTGGTCAACATAACTTATGGTGCTATGGGATGTGAATAAACCATCTCCTGAGCAACATAAGCACCAGTATGGACAGCACTCTGTCAGCTAGAGAGCTTCCACCAGCATGGCTGCTGTCACTCACAGGAGCTGGAGTAGTTCAGATGACAGGAGATCTCTCTTTTTTTAAAGTATTGCCAGTTTAGAGGAGAATGGCCTTGTTCACAAGGCTAAGAAATGGCAGAGGAGGAAGGAAAGTGTTACAGCATCCCAGCCAGCAATTGTGCCCTCTTCAGGCAACTTGTCATATAAGTGGAAAACTGCAGAAAACAAATTGGACTCCTCTGCCATCATGCATCTTACTCATGACTTCCCCCTGGAAAAATCACCCTTGTAATGAGGAATAACTGACTACATAGGTGACTGACAGAGTACAAAAGATCTTACCTGACATAGTAGCCACTATATTCCTTAAAACAGAAATAATGTGTCCATGGGAGAAACCTAAAGGTCAGAATTCCAGTGACTTTGTACCCTGCACCGCAAAGATGGGCATGAGCATCCATCAAATAGTTTAGTGATTGTTTCCATTTAAGGTTGTTGAGTTTCTTAAGCTTTGCTTTTAGAGGTATTGTTCTAGTCTCTTGACTTTTCATTAATCTCGCCTTATAACACATTTTCAGTTACAACTTCTTTGCCTTGGAGAGTTTATTCTGTCCCGCCTCTTGGTTTCTCTTGCCATACCCATAAGCAATACAAGGTCCTCACTGTCTTCTCTGAGCCCCTCACAGCTGTGGTTTAATTCACTTCCTTGTTGTTCAGCCTGGTGGCTGGCTGCTTTTGTTGCAGCTAAATCGGTGCTGAGTCTTGTAAATATTACTGCTTCACTTCCTTGGCATCTGTGGCGCCAAGTGCAGGGCTGGACTCAGTGGAGAGAATATTTTGGGTGCATGGGTGAGACAGAAATTCCAACCCGTTCCAGTTTCTAATGGAAATGTGAGTGGTGGGGGCAGGATTTACTGGGATGTACTTAAGAAAATTGCATACTTGTGTAGAAGGTATTGGTGTACAAATTATCCGAGTGAAAAGGCTCCATTTGTGAGCTCAGGTGCGGGTACGTCAGTAGCCATTTGTAATGCTGGCTTTGTACCTGTATTCTTGATCTTCATGGACCAGTGATGGGTTTGTGGAGTTGCTTCTGCAGATGTGCTCAGTTGCAGCAATCAGCCATTTTTGTCTTGAGAGACAATGTTCTCTCTTAGCTGTACTCCAGTGCAGGATTCTCTCTAGGGTTTCAAAGAGTGCCTGGGCCATTTGACTCAAAACGATGAACACGTCTCTGCATGGCTGATTGTTGTCTTTCTCTGGCTATCAATTGTGAGTCTCTGTCTATACTATACCAACTTTGGATGGGTAAAAGTTGTTCTGGACTGGAGAATGGGACCAAACTGTCAAGTGACCTGAAGTGGGGCTGCAAGCAGAAAGAGAAGATTTGGGACTTAAAAATAAATAAATGCCTTTTTTATGTAGGAAAAGGAAATTAGCAGTTTAACTACAAAGCAAGGGGATGTAATCAAGCAGCCACACTCAGGGCATTAAAATTCCTTTTTTGTGCAACCAAGCACTGAAGCTGTTTCTTGGAAGATTTGGGATCAAAATTGTTTAGGAAGGGAAAGTGTTCATGAAAATGTTTCACTCTGCCTTAAAAATACTCAATATGAAAATATTTGAGAACAATTAAGTATGTCACCTGGTCTTGCTTTGGTAGTTTACTCCATTTATTAATGTTTTATGTCACAACCCTTGCATCAAAATTCCTTTAGTGCTACCTCCTGGCTTGATTTTGGGTCCTGGGAGTAGTCTGGTGTTTTGACACAATCTTGCACATTAACATTATGCACTCTCCTCCCCACCACTAAGGACACACTCAGTGCATTTTAAAGGAACCGTGCTTGCCCCACCCAGGTCTAGCATTGTGACACTTGCCCATCTGCTTCTGCAGGGGTCAGTGGGACTCCTAGTCTGTGCCGCTGTTGTTTGGCAGGACTGGCTAGGGTGAGTCCCATGGCTCAGTGCTGTGTCCACAGCAATCCCAGATTATTCTATTACAGGAGCTAGAAAAGACCTCACTGAAAGATTTTGTGTCTGTTCTTTTGGATGACAGCAATGTGTGCTGTTTGAACACAGGAATCTGCTCTGCACAGCAATGGCTAGCAACAGAAAAATTCTTATTAGCTAGGGAGAGAGCTAGCCCATACCTTGGCCTCTGAATATCGTGCCTTTTTCACTGCCACCATTTTATTCTGCACTCAGCGCCTATTGAAAATGCTGAGAGTTGAGAGTAGTGTAGAGGGCCAGTAGGAGGTTGATTTAAACTTAAAGAATAATTGTAATATTCTTGCTTTTGGTTTGTGTCAAGCCTCCAACACACCAACCAATGCCCCTCTGTGCTGAGAACACTGGCTAGTGCTTTGCAAGGCTGTGGGAGCGGAACACGTTTCTAGGTGCCTGAATGCAAGTCTCAGGGTAAACAAACATGCAGTTGTGCCAGCCTTCTGCATTGACTGTCCATAGATGAGAGCTCCAAGGTTGGGTTATTTTGTAGTGCTGTCACTTGCCTAGAAGATGGCATTACCCTATTAGTTTTCCCTGTGTTGTATAAAGGATGTGGCAATTTGTGATAGAGAAAGAAGGTCCAGGAGTCTTCCCCTTGACTGATTGCAATGATTTTGTGATCTCTCTTGCTGGGAAGAAATAGGGTTCAAATTTCGCAGGAGCTCCCTACAAGTGGGGATTATGTACTGGAATTCATTTGGGGGGGGGGTGTTTGCTCCCCCCTCCCCCAGCATGTTTTGGATCTTTGAGGGCCTAAAACAGTGCAGACGAGGTAAGGCCCAAAATTTGTATTAGTATTTTTATTGATGGATATTTTTTGTGAGTAAGAGGGATTTTTCCCCATCCCACCATCCCCATCTTGTACTTGCATGTTCTCAATAACCAGTTGAGTAATGTTTTGTACAATGACACTGTGCAACATATTGCTGCATTTCCTAGGACACCTGCAACCTAATCTATGAGTATTATGTGTTTATCTGAAAATTGCAGGCCATGTGCTTCATTACAGCCTTCTCAGTGACCTCCCACAAGAGATAGAGAAGGATTGTGAGAAGAGACTAAGCTACAGTAGGGTTGTCACTCTGATGATGTGCTCAATGGTTTTGGACAAGTAACTTCCCATCTATGTAATGGGGATTATACCTACCTCACAGGGCTGTTGTGAGGCTTGATTAGATGTTTAAAAAGTACTTGGACAGTGGACACTATAAATGCTGTGGAACAGTTAGACTTTGGGGGGAACTGGGTGTAGCCATGTCTTTGTGTTTGCTTGTTCTCAGGCTCGTGGGCAGACTCTGTTGGGGAGCTGCTTCTGGAAGGAACTGAGAGTTACTGTCAACTTTTCATTGACTTGACTTTTTCAAATCTGCAAATACAAAGGAAATAATACTGTGAAATTGGGAAAGGTCACTGTAAATCAGTATTAGACATGGACAGTGGTCTGTGGAAACGTGCCCTTTTTCACACTTTTCAGAAACATAAGCTGAAAATAATTCTGTCAGTGAAATGTCAGTCCACCTCATTGGGTATTTCTGGCTGGAGCCACCTAACCAGAAAAGTGTATTTTGATGCTACTACTTGTATTGTAACAATGTTTTTGGGGTGTCAGTCCAGGAAATAAAAGATTTGCAGGTGTGACAATGTGTGAACAGAATTATTATATCTAGACTCAAACTCAGGTCAGAAATGGAGCTATTTGTTTGGCTTCAGCCATGGCAGACTCCATCTGTAGATAAATTGCAGGGACTATGGGTCTGATTGGTTTGAATTTGTTGGATGAACAAAGTGAGTTCTTACACTTGATGGCAGTGCAACTTGTCAGCCAATGTGATAACTGCCAGCACTGAACCCAAACTCCTCCAGAACTTCAGGGAATGTTCTAGGTTTCAAGCTCACCTTATTTGTTGAAATGGGGTGAGGAGGGGCACACAGAGCATCTGGCAACTGGTTAGCAGGCCCAGCAGTCTCAACTACCTGTAGTTGTCTTTATCGATCAAGGGACTGTAGGGAGCTGCCATTAATGCTTCCCAGTGAAACAAAATACCTCTCTCTCCACCCCACCCCATCTCAGCTCCCAACACCATTTACAAGTGTTGACACCTTGGAAGACTTGCTTCCAGATGGAGAAAAAAGAATTAACAATGGTGAGGACTCAGAGAGAAGGTAAGTGGGCAAGTCAGATATGAGGAGGAAGCGTAAGGAGGAGGCCGCCTGATACATGCTGAGGAAGTAGAGCAGTTGACTAGTTATCTTGGGTGCCTGAATACAGAGCAAGCCTGGGAAACAACCAGAAGAACTGGAAGTCCTGTCATAGTCAAACTACCATGGAATAACAGAGAATGTCAGTGGGATAACTCATGACTCGAGCATGGTCATGGTTGGGAATAAACTGTTCATGAAGGACAGGCAGGGGAGAAATGGGTGGAGTTATTGCACTGTATATAAGAGCATATAATTTCTCAGCACTCCAGTATGAAACTGGAAAAAAATTGTGTCTCTGGATTAAATTTAGAAGCTAGAGCACAAAGGGAGATGTCATGGTGGGTGTTTGCTACATAGCCCTTGATGGAGGTAGACAAGGCTTTCTTCAGAGAACCAATGGCATTTTCCAGTTTACAGGCCCCGGTTCTCACAGGGAATTTCAATCACCCTGACATCTGCTGGAAGAGCAATACGGCAGTGCACAGACAACCCAGGACATTTTTGAAGAGTTCTGGGTCAACTTCCTGGTGCAAGTGCCAGAGGAATGAAGCAGGGCTGTGCTCCTCTTGACTTGCTGCTCACAAGTGGGGCAGAATTGGTAGGGTTAGGGTCATAAGCTGGGAAGCAGTGAACATGAGGTGGTCAAAGGCAAGATCCTGACAGAAAGAAGAATGGAGAGCAGCAGAACATGGACCCCAGACTTCAGAAAAAGAGACTCTGACCACCTCAGGGAGCTGATGGGCAGGATCCCTGGGAAGGTTAATATGAGGGGAAAGGAGTCCCAAGAGAGCTGGTTGTACTTTAAAGAAACTTCACTGAGGACCAGCTGGGCTTAACAGAGGTATCTGCAGTGACCTTAAATGCAAAAAGGTTGCTTAGAAGGGAGAAGCTTAATGATATTGCTCAAGCAGCTGGGGAAGAGATTAGGAAGGCCAACATGCAACTGAAGTTGCACCTTGCCAGGGCTGTGATAGGACATAAGGGGTTTCTACAGGTACGTTAACAACGAGAAGGTGGTCACGGAAAGAAGTGGAAGCTTGGAGAGAGTGCTAGGGTGGAGTATAAAAATATTGCTTGAGCCTGTAGTGTGGCCCCTTAATGCGGAAGGCCACAAAGTGATAGATCATGTGGGAAAACATGAAGTACTTGGGGAGCTCTGTGGGGGGCTGGAGCACATACATTTTGAGGAGAGGCTGAGAGAACTGGGCTGCTTTAGTTCGTTGAAAAGAGAATATTATAGCAGCCTTCAACTACTTGAAGGCAGGGCCATCTTTGGGGGGTGGAAGGCAGGAGAATTGATTGTCCCATGAGCAGGGCAGCATGGGGCTCACCCTGCTGACTCTTCCCCAGGGCTGTGCTGTCCTCTGCCCCTGCCCCAATGTCTTTGGCTTCACAAGGTAGTAGGGTGGGGGTGGGAGTGCAGAACCTGGGCTCTGCTTTGAGTTGGCCCTCCCAGACCCCAGGGTGGGACAACCGGCTCAGGTGTGGGGTGGGCTGGGCCAGACTCCACTTTCCCACCCCTCCCCTGGATTGTCCGTTCTGCTGTGGGGGCAGGGAGGGCTGGCCCGGAGGTGGGGCAGGAGAGCACCCTGGGCCCTCCTCTCTTGCCCCTAGGCTGGCCCTGCCAGCAGGGGAGGTTCTCAAAGAGGGTGGTGCTAGGCTGTTTTCAGCTGCAGCAGATGACAGAAAAAGAAGCAATAGTCTCAGGTTGCAGTGGGGGAGGTCTAGGTTGGATATTAGAAAATCTTTTGCTAGGAAGGTGGTGGAGCGCTGGAATGTGTTACCGAGGGCAGTGGTTCCCAACATTTTCTCTGCTGTGGCACACCTTGCTACCTTTAATTAATGTGAGGCACACTGCCATATAGTTTCCAAATGAACTCATGAATATTCATGAGCTAATGACCCAATCCCAAGCTCTCTGAGTAGTTTTTCAAAAAATTTTGTGGCACACCTGCTCGGACCTGATGGCACACCTGTCTGCCGTAGCACACTGGTTGGAAAACACTGACCTAGGGAGGTGGTGGAACTGCCATTCCTAGAGGTTAAGGCGTGGCTTCACGAAGTCCTGGCTGAGATGATTTAGTTGGGGCTGGTCCTGCTTTGAGCAGGGGGTTGGAATCATGATCTTAAGAGATCATCTATTCCATGATGAAATAAAAACAAGTATAGTATGCAAGCAAAGCAAACTCCGCCTTTACAAATTCTCCAGACAGCTGGTTAGATATTGTTCAGAAATTTTACATATTATGCACTCAGGGCTAGTCCATCCACGGAGGTGACCTAGGTGGTTGCTGGGGGTAACAAGGGTCCGCCCCTAGAGCTGTCCTTGGGGGGGCAGGGTTGAGGGGCAATCGCCACTGGCCCCATAGTTACATGGGTCCTGCGCTGTCCTGCTGTGAGCAGGGCAGCATGGGGCCTGCACTGCTGCCCCCCACAGCTGTGCAGTCCCCCACCCCTACCCCACCACTTTCAGTGAGGAGCTGAAGGCAGTTGGGGGGGTAGGAGCAGGGCCGTCCCTAGGGGGGAGCAGGGCCCAGGGCAAATCAATTTATGTGGGGCCCCCCCATTTTCAACTTTGCAGCGCAATGTTTCCTCTAAGCCAGTGGTTCCCAACCTGTGGTCCGGGGACCCCCAGAGGTCCACAGACACTTTGCAGGGGGTCTGCAGAGCCTCTCCCTACCCAGGGCTGGAATTCAGCTACAGCCCTGATGCTCCCTGCCAGGGCTGCCTCTCCCCCTCTGTGGCTGTCTCCTGGCAGGGGGATGGAGCCACAGCAGCTCCCCAGCAGGGGCAAGGGCAGGGGACCACAGCTGCTGCAGCTCAGCTACCCGGGGGCGCAGGAAATGGTGGTGGCAGCGCTGCTCACCAGCTGTCCCACTGGTGCGGGCCAGAGTCTGCCCATGCAGGCCAGATTACATAATCAGCCGGGGAAGTCCGCACAGATTTTTTTGTTTTGTTTTGTTACAAAGGGGTCCCCAGCCTGAAAAAGGTTGGGAACCACTGCTCTAAAATGATGATGCTGCTGAGCAATTTCCCTGCTGGTTCTCCAGGCCCCAATGGGCTTCTTACCTGCTGCCCACTGGCTCCCGAATAACTTGTGCACCCATAACTTGTTCAGCTGCATCAACAGCTTGGAGGGAACACTGGGCAGTGTCAATTTTTCTTTAATAAAATCATAAATTTCTAGCCCTCAGGCTAAAAAGTTGCAGAGAGAAGCAGAAAAACGTGACCTGACTTCATCCTAAAGGCTCAAAACCCAGAAGTCAGAGAAAATGGCTCCCCTCCCATTTATTATTTCTTTTAAACATCTCTTTATTTTTAAATGAGTTTTAATGATATATTTAAGCCAGACTGGTGACTATTTTTGATGTTTAGGGTAGGCAATACTGAATGTTTCATGGTGATGTTTCATCAACCTAACAGCCAAGTGGACAGGAGCATCTGGAGGTACTCTTCTTTGTGGTTCTGGTTTTCTGTTCACGATGGGCACACAAAGTTTAATAATTTCTTAGATCAAGTTTTTGTTAAATTGAAAATTCAGAGAGAGAGAGAGAGAGAGATGGTATTTTTGGATGATATTAAGAAATAAATTCAGGTCCTCTCTCACCTTAAAGCACTGGATTCCAATTGTCTAATGTATGTTATTTCCTTTAAGCTGCCTGACTCTCTCCTTTTCCATCTTATTTTAATATATGTATTCATACATTCCTCATCGCTTTGCAGGTGATCTAAGTCATGAAACTCAGGTACTGTCTGAGGATGAGAGGAAGAAACAAGGGACCTTTGGCATCCTCTCAGATACCCTGATGTAAAACAAACAAGGAGTCTTGTGGCACTTTTAAAAGCTAACAAATAAATAAATTTGTTAGTCTTTAAAAGTGCCACAGGATTCCTTGCTTGTTTCCCTCAACTAGACCTGCATGGCCACAGTTTTTTCCTCTTTGCCATGCTTTGGGACTGGTGGTCTGACTTCAATCACTGACAATGGAGCATACTTACAGTGCAGAAGGAAGGACAAAAAACTTCTTTAATGTGTTGATTGATGGCCATTAACCCTAAAAACCCAGTATTTCCATATGAGCGCTAGCCTGGGGTCTTCTCTCTCAGATATATTAGATCATTATCTGCACAGAGAAGTTTGCTCAAAAAGACATCCCTGAAGACTGAAAAGTCTTGTTAAATGTAGAAGGAAAAAAGTTCTTTGATATCTTGAACACTTTCTGGAGGTGCTGATGTAAATTCAAAGAGAAGGTCCTGTCTTGTAAAAGTTGGTGATGTGACATTTTCCTAACTTTGTCCCCGTTGCTTGACTGAGGCTGGCTCCATAAGTTTTATCTCAACACTTGCCCTTTCTCTTCCCCTCAGGGAGCAGTTTTGGGAAGGTGGCTACATAAGAGTTACTGTAACCAAATGGTGCCTGTCTGAATCCCCTTCCCTGACCAGCCGGAGCTGCTCCCTAGTCCCACAGCTGGAAAAAGCTCCCTGCTTCCTTACTCCAGCCAGCTGCATGGGATCCCCCAAAAGCGTGAGTCCCCCCAAAGTGCAGGGCCAAGAGCGGTTGCCCCTCTAGCCCCCCGTTAAGGACAGCCCTGGGTAGGAGCTGGGAAAGTGCACCCAGCCTCTCTGCTAGGCCAACTTGCCCTGCCCCCCAGCATGGGGAACAGCCAGCCCAGAGGCAGGGCAGAGGAGCAGAGCCCAGCCCCTGGACTGGCCTGCTCTGCTCCCGGCTCAAAGGAGGGACAGGAGTGCAGGGCTGGCCCATGTGCTGCCCCCCCCCCCCAGCGCCAGGGGGGCTGCACAAGCTGATTGTCCTGGGCCCTGCACCCCTTTGAGGGGAGTGCTAAAATTACAGGCACCAGGGTGCCAGAAAACCTTGGGCCAGCCCTGTATTCCTTCTCCATGTGTCCTGGAATTATTGTGTAACACCCACGTAACCAGATTGAGCCTGCCTTGCAGGCAGCTCTGACCCAAGAAAGGTACACATGGGAACACAGCAAGGGGAGCCCCTTTGCCCCCAGGGGCACCTGTTCCAAACCCCCGAGTGACCACACACACACTGGGATAGCGCAGGGATTATGGGAATGGGGAAGGTTTATTTACAGAGGTGCAAAGGGGAAACCAACAGGGGAGATGGGGCAGCAGTAACACAGAGTAACAGCTAACACAGGGCCCTGCAAGGCCCAACAATGCAGAAGGCTGGAGGCAGACGTGACCTCGTTCTGCACCATGAGTTCAGGAGTCCCAGCACAGTTCCAGTCCAGAGTTCAGTCCAGCAACTCCTAGTCTTCGGCGCCAGCACTTTCCCAGCAAAAGAAAACCCTCTGATGCCTCTTCTGCCAGTCTCTGTGAACCCAGAGCGACACCCTCCCCGCTTAACTAACTACAACCTCCCCCCTGAGTCCCAAGTGCTGTACTCACGGCCCTGCAGCTCCAGATGGCCGGTCACTGGATGCTGCTCTGTCCTTGGGTGACTCTCCCCAGCACAGTGTCCTTCTGTGGGTGCTGGCCTGGCATCCCAGGTCAGCCGCTCTGTCTTCCCTGGCTTCAGGCAGGGCCTCTCCCTCTGCTTCCCAGGCCTCCGGCTCCAGCCCTAGTCCCCTCCTCAGCTCCACGACCTCTCCCACAGGGCAAAAATTTAAAGGGACCACACTCCTTAAAACCCCAGGGGGGTTACAATTGCAAAAAAATTCTCCATTTGTGCCCCCCCCCCCACCAAACAAGAAGAATGGCTCATTTTAATTTTAGATTATCCTAATATTATTCTGTGCAACTGGAAGGGTATCAACTAAAATCTGTATAAAGATTAGAACAGTCCTAGTTTTGAAGTAGTGTGTAAACAAGAAAAGTGACAATAGGAGCCTACAAATAGCAAATTTAAGACACCTATTGCCAAGTCCTCTTCAGCTTAACTCATGGGAGAAGTCAACTTGCCAGGCTTCTTGTGTAGGGAGTACAGCAGGGAGCCATCATCAACAACACTTTTTAGCCCTATTACTTCCTCCTCTCCACTCCATGCAGAGCTGCACGTGCAGAGGCTTCCCCTGAATGTGTCTCCTCTCCCCTGTTGAACAGGGGTGACGGGCCTCAGGCAGCTTTGTGAGGATTAGTGACCTGAGCAGTTTTCCGTTACAAACTTTTCTGCAATAAAAAATTTTGGTACACGAATATGAGAGTCTGTTTCTGTTCAAGGTTCTTCAGCTTTAGCTTTGTAAGGCAGCTAGAAGAGTTCTGGGAAAACAAATCAGTACTGGAGGTGACCATTTTTGGAGACAATGGTAAATTAGTTTTTTTTTAACTGAAGACACATGCCTTATTTATTTAGCTAGTAGTTACCAAAATCAATGTCTTCTTTAAAAATAAACATTACTGTGCTGTAGAGTGGGAAGTTGATACAACAGAATTTCAATTATGGCTATCAACAGTAGAAGGTCCATTCATTGTTCAAAATAGTCAGTGGGGTCTGTCACCTAACAGTTCCACTATTGGCCAGGAGGTGATGCTGTTGTTCCATGACAATAATATTAAAAGTAAATTTCCTTGCTGTAGGGAAGGATTTTTTTAAAAATAAGTTGGAAATCAAGTTGCCTGGATTTTAGCTCTTATTAAATTATTTAAACCTCATTAAACTATATAATACATACCACATGCCCCCCCAATCCAATTGAAAATATATATTTTTCATTTATATTAGATGCTATGTGTTGGTAACATTATTATATAGCACTCAGAGATCCTCCCCAGGAGGATTACACACATTCTTTTTCAGATATTTTTATTTTTAAGCTATGCTGATTCTTATGGAAACAGGGACCTTAGGTACTTTTAAATGGAAGATATTCAGTTTTGGCCCTTGCTATATCTTTATATGTAGCTCACATGAGACTTAATAAAAGTCTAACATTTTAAGTTATACCAACCATCTATGTATTGCACACATAGAGTTATAACCTGGGTTGTAACACAGGGAGTATAACTTTCTGTAAGTTCCCCAGCTTAAACGTGTCTGACATCAATCTTCATCTTCGTTAAAAGACTGACGTCTTCTCCCACTCCATGCTGCCAGGTCTTCCTTTTCCCCATGCCACTGAACAAGCCACTGGCAGAGGTGTTTTTCAGCAGCTGGGGAGGGCAGGGGTTCTTTCAGTGGTGAGTGCAGCATATTAAAAAGCCCTATTTCCTTAGCCACCAAAAAAAGCCACTGCTGGAGGCTCATTTGGTGGCACTGAGGTTGTAGTGGGGAAAGGGCTGCGGCCATAGGGGAAAGACAGCAGTACGGGAGAGGAAGAGTGGGGTTTTCTTGGTGGCAGGGGAGAGGCTTGCCACTGAAAGGAGCTGTGACTGCAGCAGTGTTGCGGTGGTGGTGGGGCATCGTCTCTGCGAGATGCATAGGGGCACCCAAGCTTTTGGTCTGGCAGATTGGTTGAGGCCTGTGTTTAGTGAATAGTACTAATTCTATCTTTTCCATTTGTCATAGTGATGTTTGCTATGTGACTGCCACACAACAGTCAGGTGGTCTGAGTGTTAGTTACATTTTCAGGTAGCTTTATTAAATACAGGGAGATGAAGTGGAACATCTTATGTGAGGTCTAACGGAGTATGGGCATCTGGGCTAACCCTGCAAAGGTGCTGATTATTTTAAATTTGCATATACAGTATCCACTCTTTATTCATATTAATCAAACAAAGAGTCCTGTGGCACTTAAAGGCTAACAAATTTATTTATTGCATGAGCTTTCATGGGAGAAACTCCCACTGACAAGGTGGGATTTTTCTCCCACGAAAGCTCATGCAATAAATAAATCTGTTAGTCTTTAAGTCCCACAGGACTACTAGTTTGTTTTACTGAACTAGATTAACAAGACTGCCCCTTTAGAACTCATTCATATTGTCCTGAGCACAGCGTTGATCTTCCATTAAATATACTTTTGGGGTGAACAAATAGATTTAGAGTTTACTTGTTCTTTATTAGCAGAAATATTTTTTATTACTGCTCGCCCGTCCCTCCCACGTTTCTTCACCAGGAGAAAGTGAAACAAACTAGGATTCTGGTGGCACTCTTAAAGACTAGCTAATCTATTTATTACATGAAGGTTTGTGGGAGAAAATCCCACTTCATCAGATGCTTTGAAGATGGGGAGAACTTACATAAGGAGGAAAATAAAATAAATTCAGAGAAGTGTAAGTCATGGGGTCAGAGCACACTGTAACAGTAAATCAAAGCAGTTGTTAAGGTTAAAAACCCTGGAAAACAGTATATAGACAAAGCTGAGGTCAAATCACCAGGTGTAAAGGGAAATGAATCCACAGCCTCTATTGAGTCCTGACTTCACATAGTCAAATTTGCATATGAATTTTAATTCTACAATTTCTCTTTGAAGTTTTGGTTTAGCCATTTGTTTGTGCATAGTTATTAACAAATCATCAGTGGAGTGAGTTCAGAGATTGAAGTGTTCTCCTGCTGGCTTTTGAATGTTGTTAGTTCTCATGTCAGATTTGTGTCCATTTATTCTTTTGTGCAGAGATGGTTCTGTTTGTCCAATGTATAAGGTGTAGAGGCATTTCTGGCACATGATGACACAAATCACATTCAGGTTTACCTTTCTGCAAAGATATGCTTCTCTCTCATTATTAGGTGGGCCACATCTCTTCCTAGCGCTCTGTCTTTGACCAAGGGCTGTTAGTCCAAGAAGCCAAAACCTTCTCTGGCACCAACTCCTAGACTCAGACTCTAAGGTCAGGTGGGACCAATATGATCATCTAGTCTGACTTCTTGCACAATGCAGGCCACTAAACCCTGCACACTCACTCCTGTAATGAACCTCTAAACTATAACTAAGTTAGTAAAGCCCTCAAACCATGGTTTAAGGTGCAGAGAATCCATCAGCAAGTGAGCTGTGCCCTACATTACAGAGGAAGGTGTAAAACACTTAGAGCCTTTGCCAATCTGCTCAGTGGGGAAAATTCCCTCCTAACCTCAAACATGCTGATCAGTTAAAACCTGAGCATACGGGCAAGACTCATCAGCCAGAGGCCCAAGAAAGCACTCTCAGAAACCCCAGCACATCAATTGTCCCATCACAGGACATTGGCATATCACTCACCAGGAGTCAAGATCAGTCAATTGCCAAACTAGGCCATACCATCATACCAAATCTTCCAAGAATTAATCAAGCTAAGTTTGTAGCTAAGTAGATTTTTTGCCCCCCCCGCAGTCCCCTTGGAAGTTATTCTAGAACTTCACTCCTTCGATGGTTAGAAACCTGCATCTAATTTAAAATCTTTTGAAGTCAAAGGCCCTAGTCACAGATCTATTTTTATTTATCCTTCCATTTATTTTGAACTGAATTAGCTCATGGTCACTCAACCCAAGGCTGTCCCCTATGACCAGTTCTTTTTATGAGGGCCTCACTACTCATCAGTATTGAATCGTCATTCCCTCTTGTTGGTTCAGTAATTACTCAGTGAAGGAATTTGTCAGCCATCACATCCAGGAAAATCTGGGCCCTATTGTTATTACTAGCACTTGTCCTCCAGTCTGTAGCTTGGAAGTTAAACTCCCCTATAATCATAGAGTTCCCCAGTAGTTTTTATTTCATTACAAACCTTAACAAGGTCTCTATCCATGTCCAGATTAGATCCTGGTGGTCTATAATTCATACCAAGCACTGTTCTAAAGGAAACTTTTAGTTTTCTTCCAGAGTGTGATTTTTTTTACCCAGATAGACAGTATTGTATCAATTCCATCATTTCTAAGTTCTTGACAGGCTGCTTCAGCAAGGATATACAGTGGTACTCTGGCACCTTCACCTTTATTTCTGTTTCAACATATACCCTTCAGTGCTGGTACATCATTTGTGATTATTCTACCATGTTTCTGTTATTCCTGTAATATCTGGTTTCACTTCCTCTACTACTAGTATTAGTTCCTCCATTTTGTTTCCTTAGCTTCTTGTATTTGTATAAAGACATTTGATTTTTCTTTTTTGCTTTTTGGTTTCACTCACGTTCCTTACCTGATTTGGCACACTCATTCTGCTGCCAATATCATCTACTAGACTCGTTTTTATGCTTAATGTCCATTCTGCCCCCCCCCCCCCCGCTAAGGCCCTTCTTCATTTTCCACCAATCAGGCATGAAGATTACGCTGGACATTTCCCAACCACCTCCCCCAACTTCTGCATAAGCACACATTTACTTTCACACTTTGATGGCCCCTACCTGAGTCTTTGTCTTCATCATGCAGGACAACTGAGGACACCACTTGCACCTCAAATTCATTTATCTTTTTCCACAAAGTCATATAGTCTGTGGTGATCTGCTCAAGGTTATTCTTCGCAGTATCTTTGGTGCCCATGTGAAGTAGGAGGAAGAGGCATCCCTCATGCAAAGGCTTGATGAGGCTTAGGAGCCTGTCCATCACATTGTGAGTTCTAGCTCTAGGCAAGCAACACATTTCAAATCTCTTGGTTTAGACTGTGGGTTGAGGACTTTCCCCCCTTAAGATGGAATCTCTGATCACTACCTCTCCTGGTCATGGAAACCCCATTCCTAGAACAGTCCTTCCTATGTTTTCCAATCGATTGGGAGTCTCTTGATCCCTTCACTCAGAGAATTTTTCCAAATCATATTCTGCAGTGGTACCTTGGCAGAGAACCTGAAAACAGCCACTTACCTCTATCTGCAGGGAGGTAGAGCTATATGGGGTCTAATCTTTCTCCTGGAAATCTGGAGAATATACTTCTTTGTCATCATTATTTGTATGCTACAAACATCTAGAGAAATGGACAAAGATATAGTTATATATGTATGATTGCTCATCTCCATACTGTATAAAGAGGTACCAGAGTGCCATACTAGATTTCCTACTAATTTTATTGCAGGAGTCTGGTTACTAATCAAGCTTACGTTCAATGTGACACTATTCAGACAAGTTCCAGCTTTACCCCTTGTGCATAGGTTCAGTTCATTACTGTGAGAAAAATTTTTGTCCCATTCCAAAAATAAACTATTTCTCTCTCAATAAATCCATCGTGGCAAGAAACAGCTGCAACACACTATTATACAATCTGAGCACCAGAATGGACCAGTTGCAACTAGTGACACGAGAAGATGATAGTTTGGCCTGTGGTTGAAATGCCGCCTATCATGACCCCATACTGTCCTGTGAATATTATGCAGGCTAATTCATGTGAAAATCTGATACTATAAGGATTACGTATGACAAGAAAGAAACTATTGATGAAAGTCAAAAAGTTAGGTCATTTATTTTCTTTATCCATACATGAAAAAAAACAAAGGTTTTGTTTGTGTAACTTTCATTTTGTCTTCTGCTAAAAAAAAATCAAACTAATATTTGAATGTTCAAAAAGGAAACAAAAGGTTTTACAAGACATTTTGCTACCGAGAACAATTGTTGATCCCCTGAAGTCAAAACTTAGCTATTACAGTGGTGAGCAGAAAAACTGCAACATTTATCTTGGGTTTCTAGAGGTATTCTTCAGGAAATGCTTACAGGCATGTAAGAAAATTGATAGTATGTATAATTAGCTTCCCTATCTGTTCACTTAGGATCAGAGTCAGCTGAAGTCAGTGAGAGACTGCTGCTGACTTCAATAGGTTTTTGGATCAGACTTTTTCTATACTATCATTTTAATGCCTGCATAATGTGAAATTGGAACAGACATACAGTAGGATTAGAGCTCAATAGTTTACTGGGGGAAGTCACAATCAAGATCAGAATAACTGGGCACTGAGGTAGCTTCTGCAACATTGGGTTGCTATGACAGTTTTCATCTACAAATAAAATTGTGGCTTACATCATGGTTTCCCATGGAAAAATCTGCCAGAGGACAAATGTTAGACAGAAGCAGACATTCCACCCCCCACGCAACTCTCACAGTGGGGTGTGGGAATATGTGGACTTTAGTATGGAGAATGGCAGAAACAATTTACTCTGGCCAATACAAGAAGGTTTCTGGGGGATAGCACACAGTGAGAGTCCTGTGGCACCTTATAGACTAACAAATTTCTTTGGGCATAAGCTTTCATGGGCTCCAACCAGAGGTTAAAGTATAATTTGGCAGGCCCTGGAACCCTCCTGCATGGGTGCTCCCCCCGCACCCCAGCTTCTGCCTTCTGCCTCCCAAACACTAGCCCCCCACCTGCCTATCCTGCACCCCAGCACCTGTCCCCCCAAATACCAGCCTCTACCCCAGCTCCTGCCCTCACATGCCAGCCCCTCACCCCAGTTTCTGCCTTCCCCGCACCTCAGCTCCTGCCCCCAATATCCATTCCCCTGTACCCAAAATCCACCCCCTGCCTCCAATGCCTGCCCCCCCCCAAATCCAGCCCCTGCCCTCAATATTCGCCACCCCACTACTCACGGGCAGCCACATGCTGGGTGGGGAACCTACCGTATATACTCACGTATAAGCCAATCTGTGCATAAGCTGATCCCCCTAGTCTGAGCCCCAAAAGAGGCAAAATGGGTGACCCATGTATAAGCTGACGTGCCCCTTTGGCCTTGGCCCCTAACCCTCCCCAGCGCTGCTGTCTTCCCCTGCCGTTCCCAACTACCCCAAAGCCCCTGCCACTGCTTTTTCCCTGCCTGCTGCTGCTGTCTCCACTCCCTGCTGTCCCCTGCCCTGTCCACCCCCCCCACTATCCCCCAGCTTGCTGCCACCTTTTCCATGCCCCGCTGCTGTGCCCCAACACCCCTGCCACCCCTTTCCCCGTCACCTCCCAACCCCTGCTGCCATTTTTCCCAGCCTCCCAGACACGCACCCCCTAACTCCCGGGCCTGCCCAAATCCCACCCCAAATCCCAGACCGACCCCCCCCGCCCCCCCCCCCACCTAGCTACTCCAGACACCGGGGTCCCCTCCTAACACCAGGCTGATTGCACAAGATGGCTGCCCCATCCTGGAGCATGCCCAGGGAAACTTGCGCTGGGGCTGTCTAGCATATTGACCCATGTATAAGACGAGTGCCTGTTTTGAGGCCAATTTTCAGGCACAAAAATCTTGGCTTTTACACAAGTATATACAGTACATAGCTTGCGCATGCTCAGGCCGGCCTGGCACACCCCCCCCCCCCCCCCGCCGGGAGGGAGGCGGAACGCCTTTCGGGGGCCTGCAATTTTTAAAGGCGCAGCATTTGGGCCCCTAAAAATAGAGAACGAAACTCGAATACTGCATTTCAGGGCCTGCTATTTTTCAATTGTGGTCCCCGGAACGCAGCGTTCTGGCACCATTTCCTATTTTTAGGGGACCTGGAATTCTGAGCCCCTAAAAATAGGGGGCCCCAGAACAGCGTTCCAGCCCACTTTAACCCCTGGCTCCAAGCCACTTTGTCAGATGCATCTGGGGAAAGGTACTGTGAAGAGAAGCTCTGCTGCACTGCTTCAGTTCCCATTTATCAATGTGCTTTGGTTAAAAAAAAAGGGGGGGGGATTTCTATTGCTTTCAAACTTCATTCCCATTATGGGAAATGTTAGATCAGATTCTATGGTCTTGGAAGTAGAGCAACTTTAATAGTAGGGATAAAATGAACTGAATGGCAGTAGGGCTAAAATGAATGGCAACAGAGCATATTAGGGGAAATCTTCCATCTAATTTCAGAACTTTCATTAAAATAAAAAAGCAAATCTACTAGCTATACACATTGTTTGTATTAATTCTAAAGTTTATAACAGAGGAGCCATCTCTGGGTAAAATGAGAAAAGGTTAAAAACTGGGTATGTTTAGTCTTGCAAAAAGTACAAGGTGAGACCCGATAAGAGTCTTCAAATATGTTAAGAGCTTGAGGTCAGCTCTTAGGAAAATTTTTCTAGCTCTCAGGCTAGTTAAGTACTGGAATAAATAACCACAGGAGGTTGTGGAATCCCTTTCAGTGGGGTGTGACAGGCCTGGGAACCCAGAACTGAGCCAGACTCTGATCACGTAAATGCCAATTAATTCCTGTAGGATGACCTTGACAGTGCCTAATTAACAGCTTAGACTGGACTAAACAGCTATTTAGCCCATTAGTACAGAGGACAGAAAAGACACTGGCTGGGTGGGGTGCGAGAAAGATGTAGGTTAGTAGAGCCAGAACCAAGATGAATCCTTTTGTGGTATCGCTTCCCAGGCCTCCGCAAAGGAGGAGTAATGGTGTAAATGATGTGGTGTAAGGATCAATAAAGGTGATCGGAAGGGACAATGGAAATAAGATATGCTGTGATGTTTAACAACTCAAGGGCTCAGCACAGTCTATGGATTTAGAGCAGAAGACTGGAGTGGGACTCTGCTATGCCAAACATGGGGGGAGAGAGGCAGGACTGCCCTGGGCTCTGCCTTTAGTTGTGCAGATAGAGGCTCTCAAAAAAGGAGTCAGTGAAAGTGCGGCAGCCTGGACCAGGGATTAGATGCTGCAATGGCTGATTGAGCCACAAAAAGAAATGCAGACAGCCCTTCAAGCCTTCCAGTAGGTCCACTCCTCAAAAAGGTCAGTCTCTGCTCACCAGGCCCACCAAACATCAGAAGATCCTGCAAGACTTTAAAGGCAGCAATCACACGTGCAGCAGCGACCATGAATCCCATGAAGGCAGATGCGCACGAGGTACAGGGTATGGCTCTATGTAAGATGAGCTCAGTAGATGACAGATCAGTGGCATAACCAGGCTTTCTGGCATGTTGGGGCGGGGGGACAAATCAAATCTGCCACCCCCCCCAGGCCTTGTGACAGTCCCATCCTGTGCAGCCCCCTGCACAGGGCAGAAGGCATCCTAGCCCCACTCCCCCATGAAGGGGGGGAAATCTTTAGGGGCTAGGCCCCCAGACCCTACTGCCAGGCTGCAGGGGGCTGCCTGGCTGGCCCCACAGCAGGCTGTATTAGAGGGACCCTGGCCCAAGGTCCCCAGTTCTGGGGCTAGGCCCCAAAGCACCTCCACCATCTTAGCAACCAGGCCAAACTGGCAGTGGAGTGGCTGCAGCCTCAGGTGGTGAAGGGGACCCTGTTCAGTGCTGGGTGGCCGGGGGGACCAGAGCCAGAGTCTGCCCTCTGTCTGCTGCTCTGTAGGATTCCAGGTTGGAAACAACTTGGGTTAGGGAGCAAATTGTTCCCACCCTGTTTTCCTGAGTACAGATTAGAGCCAGTGTCAGGGACCCAAGTGTGGAAAATGAAACCCAGGCAGTAGGATAGTGAAATCAGGAGAAAAAGATTTGGTAAATACAAGAAACAAGCCATGAGGAAGGGGATGAAAGAGGAGATCCCAACAGTCATAGCAAGAGGAGAAGCCTAATAAGAAAATAGAGGGAAGTGTGACAAATACTCTGAGCCTAGGGTGGAGGCATTACCAGACTCCCCTCCCCACTACCAGAATGCCAAAAGGAAAAGCCCAGGTTCATGTTGGAGCATTAGAGGAGACAGGAATGCTGAACAATCAGGCAAATGAGAGGTACTACAAGCCCTGCCCCAAAAGGGTCAAGGTTTGGGAGGGTGGGTCCCTGGTGCAAGGATCTGTGGGTAGACCCGATTGTGGGGGTGACCGCCACCCACAAAATGTGATTCCTGTGGATGGAGAATAGGTGGACACCATGAAGTGACTCCAGATGACTACTGGGGTTTGGGTGAAGAGCAGTTTAGGCCAAGTAACACCTCCACTGACGGAGGAAGATACCAAGGAACCAACGCCTACTGTGCCTGCCCGCTTATGAAGGCCCTCTCTCAGCCTCAGGGGAGGTGCTACTGAACCTGAGTATGGATGGCCCATGCAAAGTTAGGAAACAACTAATGAAAAGCTGGGACAACAGTGAAGGTCATAGATTTAAAATCAGGGATCCAGAGGGGCACACTGAGCAGAGAGCACTGGAGAAGTGCAGCCAGAAGTTTAAGAGAAGGTTCTGGAGGAGCCGCAACATGGTGCACTGGAGATTGATGTGTGCCAGGGACTTTCGTATGCCTTAAGAGGGGGCAGGTGTTGGGACAGGCATGAACTGCACCAAGTGCATGCCCATGCGTGTGGTTCCATGAAGGACCTGCCAAGTGATATTCCCAGTGGGCTGTGGGACCAAGGTCAAGTATAGGGCAACGTGCCTGGGAACCAACAGGTGAACCAGCACTCTGATCATGGCGGTGGGGTGGACCTGGCTATGCCTAATTAGCAGATTAGGAGTCCTAAAGAACTAATTGTCTCATTAACACAGAGAAGGCTGTCTGGGTGGAGCTCTCAGCTCCCTCTGGGTAGATCCTGCTCCTCTCCTCACCTCCTGCCATAGAAAAACTAATTCTGAGTGTAGAGGACATGGGGTTTGGTTGATTAAGGTAAGATGAAGAGCAGTGTAAACAAATTACACACTGTGTTAAGTAACTCTAAATTAGGGGTGTCAAACATGCGGCCTGTGGGCCAGAGAGAGCCCACAAACCTCTTCGATCCAGTTTGTGACTGCTCACTGCACGAAGGCACTCTCTCCCTAACAGAGAGAGAGGGAGACTGTGGGCTTATGGGTATTGTGGAGTGCAGTCTCGCATACCCAGCTCTCCGTGATGTCCTGAGAGCATCAGGTCTCACAACATCGTGCAGTGCTGGGGATGCACGACTGTGCTTCATGATACTGCAAGACTACACTTTGTTAGGGAGAGACTGTAGTATTGTGGAGTGCGGTCTTGTATACCCATCGCTCTGCAATGCTGTGAGAGCGTAGGGCCTAGTATTCTGATTTATGGGAAATACAACCAACTTGAAGTATACTTAAGTCAAATCTGGTCTGCCATAACAAATGAGTTTCTCACCCCCTCCTTTAAATGATCTGTGCAAATAGAGCCCGGCCCATCACAAGACTAAGACTAGGCTGGACAAAAATTTTCTAAGGATGGTGCAGGGTATGCAAGGTCCTTTCTCAGGACAGGGGGCTGGACGAGGTGCTTCAAGGTCACTTCCACTCCTACATTTCCATGATTCTATACTGCTTTGATTTTGTTGTCATGAGCTATGATGGGTATAAAGCATCTTTTTTTCCCCAAGTATATTAGCCTGGAATGCTTGAAGTTTAAATAGTAAAAGTATAACTTAGATCTTTAGCAGCAACTGAAGACTTTAGCTTATGTTGACTCTTGAACTTCAAATGTCTTCATTTGTTTCAGTCTAATTCAGCTTAGAACACAGCAATGCATTGCACAAGATCATATAAGCGTGTATTGCAGAACTAGAAACAGGACCTAGATGTCCAGACTTTCATGTCCATATTTTAGTTGCACGGCAATTCTTCCTTTTTCAGTAATTCAGGTCTCACTGATTAACACTGGTCTGTTCAAAAATGAGGGAATGTCTGATCTGTTTTAAAAGTTCTACCTTATACAGAATGCCAGCTCTAGCAAGGTGTCATTAGGAAAAGGGGACAGTAAAGGGAAATTAAATACAATTTCAACACATGCAGAGCGAAAAGGGCAAGCAGAAATGAGTATTAAATGGAGTTACATCTGCAGTACTCCCACAAGGACATACCAGCTTGAAAACACCATCAAATCTTTCATTTGTGTGTCTAAGCACTGCCACAACTGTAACATAGGCTATGTTAACACTGTCAAAGTTGTTTCAAAATAGTTATTTCAAAATAACTGTTTCAAATTTAATTTCAGAGTAATTATTTTGAATTAGCATTATTTCAAATTTATTATTTCAAAATAGAGAGTCTAGTGAAGACTCTCTATTTTGAAATAAGGTAGAAGTTCACTAGACTATTTCAAAATAGGGGAATGCTGGGAAAAGAATAGGGCCATTATTTTGAAATACGCCAGTTCTGCAGCTTGTAATGGCTTATTTTGAAATATTAATTTTGAAATAATTACTATTTTGAAATAACTGCAGGTTTTATTATTTCAAATAGTGCCTTGTTATTTCGAAATAATGAAACACTTCTTTCAAAATAACAAAATACATGTGCGGATGGGAAATTAGTTATTTTGAAATAAGCCTCCTTATTTCAAAATAACTTGAGTGTAGACATACATAGAGACTTTGATAGATGTTGGTAAGTGTATGTGCTATATATAGTAGGGACACAGTGGGCTAAATTAAAGGACTCAGCTCTGGCTGCCTATGCAATAAATACACTGTGATCTTATTTTTGGTTTTTCATATAGCAATGTAACTTAGATTGTTTTTTTTTGAATCTGGGCTCTGTAACAGAGTAACTTCTTTTTGTAGTGTATTACCATGGACTTTAGTAATCTCATTTCATTTGTGTAGTTCATGCTTGATCCTCTTACACCACAGCCTGTACAAAGGGGATTGTGATTGGGCAAAGGGGGTGGTGGTGGCTGGGAATCAGAGAGACCAGTTGCCACGAAGGTGCCATTTGCTGAAAATGTTCTGATTAGGGGCATTTTGCTCTTTAGCAGACCAACAAAGGACTCAAACAACATAAAATTAGTTTTCTTTTGCTGCTTTATAACAAATTAAATATAGCATTAATAAAAATAATGTCAAGGCTGTTTCCCCACTCTGAGTGCAGAAGGTGGGGGGCCTGCAACAGGCCTTAAAAGCCACTGGCCTTAACACCTGGTCTTAAAACTCTCCAAGGCCTCCCATTCCTGGCCTTGGAGTGGTATCACTGCCACCACCCAAATGCAAAAACTTCTTGAAACCCAGGAACCCTGGTGTAGGCTGGACCCACACTGGCTGTGATTTCTTCCTGGGACTAGGAAAGAGCAGGATTAATGAAGTACAATACAAAAGTCACTACAGATCACATGATCTCAGCTTAGCTCCACTGTTGGTCTGGGCCCTCTCCGTCGCAATTGCTTTATCTGTGGTGGCTCTCTTCCTGATTTGGGGGGGGTGCTTATTTCCCTTTTTATAGATGGGCTCTATATTTCACCTTTACCAGCCCTCAACTCTCTCCCATCTTCCATGACTTATCAAAGATGATTGTTAATGGCTCGAATATCTTCTCAGTCAGCTCCTTGAATCACCTACAATGTATTTCATCAGGCCCTAGTGACTTTAAGGCATCTAATTTGGCTAGGTAATTTTTAATTTGTTCTCTGTTAGCTTTTAACCCTACTTCATTTTCACTAGCATTTCTTATGTTGATATCCCATCAATACTTTTTCAGTGAAAGGTAAAACTCAAGTCATTTACCTCTGCAGCCATTTCCAGTTATTGTACCCCCCTCTCCTATTGAGTAGTTGGCCTAACCTGTCCTTTGTCACCCTCTTGCGTCTAATGGATTTGTAGAATGTTTTCTTGTTACCCTTAAAGGGTATGTCCACACACACTCCTTATTTCGAAACAACAGAGGTTGTTTCAAAATAAGGAGTGCCATGGCCACACGACACATGGCCATTTCGAAAGAAGCAAACCGCTTCTTTCGAAATGGCCGTGGTCTTTGCGAAACAACTTAAACCTCGTTACATTTCGAAACGGCGTTGTCCCGAAACGGTTGTTTCGAAATAACGCCAAGGGGACATGCCGTTTCGAAACAACGGTTGTTTCGAAACGAGTTGTTTCGAAACAACCGTTGTGGTGGTCGTGTTATTTCGAAACAACGTTTGTTTCGAAATAACCGGCTGACCTTCCTCCCAGGGTGCACAGCACCCTGGGGGACTTCCTGCCAGGGCGTGCCTGTTAGGCTGCATGGCAGGGAGGGAGCTAGCAGGCAGCCATGGCCCAGCAGCCAGGTCCCTCAGCCACAGGACGCCGGAGGGCGCCTGTCTGGACGCAGGAGGATGTGACCTGCCTCCTGGGCATCTGGCGGCAGCCAGACATACTGGAAAGGTTCCAGGCCAGCCACCGGAACCACGACATATACCACGACATCGCGGATGCGATGTCCCAAGCAGGGCACCTCCGAACAACCAAGCAGGTGCGGAGCAAAATAAATACACTCTGCCAGGAGTATGCCCGCACCCGGAATGCCCGGGCACTGCAGGGGCCTGGCAGCCAGGCCATGTGCCCATTTTACGAGGCCCTGGATGAATTCCTGGGCACACAGCCCAGCGGTGCCCCCGCTGCATCTGTCGACACCTCTGGGGGGCATCAGAGCCCCTCATCAGGCCTGGAGGCAGCCGCCTCTGACGTCTCCATCGGGGGACCACCAGCCGCACCACCATCAGCGGCGGAGGCCAGCCCCACGACCCCGGAGCTGTTCAGAGCCATGGAGGTGGGCAGCAGCACCGAGGAGCAGGGGCCCACCACCGCCCCAGGCTCCGAGTCAGACCCCGGGACAGCTCAGCGGACCTCTGGAGCCCCCGTGGGTAAGTACACCCCCCCCACATGGGAGCACACAGGGCTGGGCCTGTCCAGCAGGTCCCGGGATGGGTGGAGGCCAGGGCCAGGCACCAGGGCGGGTAGGGCCCAGGGTTTGTGGGCACAGAGGGGCCCCCTGGCCACGGGTCCCACAGACACAGGCGTCACCGGGGACAAAGGCCCTTGTGTGCCGGAGGGTGGTGACCAGGGACTGGCTGGGAAAGATGCAGCAGCATCTTGCGTGGGGTGGAGAGCAGGCAGGGCACACCACTGGCAAGTGGCCTCAGGAGACCTCCAAGTGCAAGGCGTGGCTGGGTCCAGTTCACCCTTGTGGGCACCACGAGCATGTGTGCCTCCGGGGTACGGTTCCCAGATGTCTGGCAAAAGGAGACCATGGTCTCCTTTCCTCTGCTCTGTTCTTCTTGTTATCCTCTCATTCTCTGTCTTGCAGGCAGTTCAAAATACAGGGGTTTGTCAGGCTTTTTCCCAGAGGGGCTGAAGGATCCTGGACTGCCAGAGAATACCGATTTATATGGGGAACTGTCCCAGGGTGCCTTAAACCCTGATGACTACCTTGGCCAGACAACCTTCTTGCCCAGGGTCCTCCAATGTCCTCTGTCGGGTACCATCCCGGCCTCCTTCCGAGGCTTTGGGGGCCAGGAGCCCTACCCCACGGCAATGTCCCACGGGATCTTGGGACCCTGACAGTCAGGGCAGAGGTGTGTGCTGCAGACAGGTGCACACAGATGGGACCAGCAGGCGGCAGGGGCTAACTGTGTTTTTTGCGTCCCTGCAGCACATCGCAGAGCCCCTCCCCGAGGGCCAGCACCCACGCCCGGACCCCACCGCCGAAGCCCCACGCCACCGCGGCGACAGCGGAGGGCCCCCAGGACCCGCAGTGAGCTCCTGGAGAGCCTGGAGGAGCTCGGGCGTGACATGCACGCTGCCACCCAGGCCTGGAGACAGGAGCAGGCGCAGCGGCAGGCAGCTGGGCTCCATGCCCTGGAGCACCTCGAAGGCGCTGAGGACAGGGCGGCGAGGGCACTGGTGGTCCTGGCAATGGAGCTGCCAGCTGCTATTCTGCAGCAGGCTGCAGCCATCCGCCAGCTTGCAGAGGGCCTGGCTCCCCGACGTCGCCAGGAGACATCACCGCCCCAGCAAGGACAGCGGGCGGAGGGCAGCCGTGGGCACAGGCGGGGCATGCCACCCCCCTGGACCCTCCCACAGGCGTTGCCTAACCCTCCCCGCCCCAGCACCTCTTCACCCCTGTCCCCTCCCAAGTTCATGTTCCCTCCCCTGGACCCCCCCCCCCAGATTGCCCCATCCCGTATCGCCCCCATCCCTTCCCTTATTGTGAATAAACCCCTGGAACATTAGTCATGCTTGTCTGTGTTTTTATTGGGGGGGATTGGCAGTGTGGGTGGATGGGTGTGGGCTGGCTGTGGGTGGATGGGGGAGATGGTGATTTGGTGCAGGGCAGGCCTGGTCCTCAGTCTTCCTCCATGGTGAAGGCGAGCCGGAGGGCGTTGTGGATGGCAAGGGCTCGCGCAGATGGCTGCTCCTGAGTTGGCCGGGATCTTGGTTGTTCATAGTCCCTAGCAAATGCTTGGACCTCAGCCTCCCATGCGAGTGGGATGGGTTCCCCCTGCTGCTCACAAAAGTTGTGGAGCACTGCACATGCCGCGATGGCTTGCGGCAGGCTCCGCTCAGCGAGGTGGAGGCGAGTGAGCAGGCACCTCCACCGGGCCTTGAGGCGTCCGAATGCCCGCTCGACCACCTGTTGACAGCGGGCCAGGCGGCGATTGAACAGCTGCCAGCTGGGGTCGAGTGGCCCGGTGTATGGTCGCATTAGCCAGGGCCGCAGGGGGTAGGCCGCGTCCGCCACTATAAGAACGGGCACCTCTACGCCCCCAAGGTGGATGGTGTGGGGGGGGAAGTGGGTGCCCGCCTCCATGCCCCGATACAGGGTGGAGTTGCGGAGGACCCTGGAGTCATGGGTCCTCCCTGGCCATCCCACGTAGCAGTCCTGGAACCGGCCCTGGTGGTCCACAAGGGCCTGCATAATGACCGAATGGTATCCCTTTCGGTTGCGGTACACCGCAGCCCTGTACTCCGGGGCGCGCACAGGGATATGTGTGGTGTCCAAGATGCCAGCACAGTTTGGAAAGCCAAGGGTTGCCATCCCGGGCATGGTGTCCTGCAGGTCCCCACGTCTCACCAAGCGCCGTAGGAGGATGTGATTGATGGCCCTGGTGACCTCGAGGAGGATGGTGCCGGTGGTGGACCTCCCGACGCCAAACAGGTGTGCCACTGCCCTGTGCGACTCCGGGGTGGCCAGCTTCCACAGGGCGCTGGCCACTCGTTTGTCCACTGCAACAGCAGGCCTCATGGGGGTGTCCCTGTGGCGCAGGTGCGGGGGCGAGTTCGCCCACCAGGCGGGTGAAGCTGGCCCTGCTCATGCGAAAGTTCTGGCACCAGAGGTCGTCGCCCCAGGTGCACAGAACGACCCTCTCCCACCAGTCGGCGCTGGTCTCACGCGCCCACATGCGGCGGGGCATGGGGAGGGCCAGGGGCAGTAGCTGAGCCCTGCGGCTGAGCTGGATGTACTCCTCAGCCACAGGCCAGTCCTCCTCGGGGTCTACAAACAGCGTCTCCCAGAGGTGCTGGAGCCCCTCGATGTGCGCCGAGGGGCCGGGTGCTGCACGGCGCTGTCTAGGCAGCCGAGCACTGTCCATGGCTTGCAGCGTGCTGCTAGCGTGAGTGGACAGGGAAGTGAGGTCAGGGCCAGCTTTTATGTGAGTGGCTAGCAACACGGCTGCCGGCGTGGCCCAGGGAGGCGGCCATGTTGCCACACCTCCCATGCTGCACTGCCCCTGGAGCGAAATAGCACGTCCACACTGTGGAAACGCTAGTTCGATTCCTGTTTTTTGCTTATTTCGAGGACACCGTTTTGTTATATCGAAACAAGTTATTTCGATATAACATGTTATTTCAAAATAACTTGTTTTGAAATAACAAAACGGTGTGTGAACATAGCCTTTATGTCTCGAGCTAATTTCATTTCATGCCTTCGTCCTTCTAATTTTGTCCCTACACACTTGTAATATTTGCTTTATAGTCATCCTTTGTAATATAACCTAGTTTTTGCTTTTTGGGTGGTGGACTTTTTTTTTCAATTTCTGATCATTGAAGATTGCCTGGTTAAGCCAGGGTGGTCTCATGGCTGGGCCTGGGCTTTCCATGGCAGGATCTGGACCTAACCAAATAAGGCAGCTAGATTAATAAGTTTAGTAGAGCTGTTACTTTACTTGTTATAGTTTTTACTGCCCCTAACCAAATCTGAGAGCTCATGTAGAAACTTACCCATAGCTCATTCCCTGAGAATACCCACAGCTACTGGCAAACTCAAATGGTGAGTCATTTGGTACCTTGTTTCAGGTGCCAGGTTTTGCCCCCCATACAATGTAGCCCCTTAAATGTAGGGATGGCCCAAGAACTTGTGCAAAATATTACATCCGCATACTGGCTCCCCTGCGTCCAACATTCCTGTTGCATTATCTCTAGCTACCACTCGATGACTCCATCTGTAATTGGCAATGCAGCGGCCATTCTTCCACATTTTGACCCCCCCCCCATACATCCAGAGAGGGGAAGGGGGGGGTCATCTATTTGTGTCAGTGTTTTCTTCCTTCCGGCGCTAGAGGCCTATTACTTAGGTCATGGTTAGGCAGGGAGAGAATAATGGGGTGGCACCCAGCTCTTGCAAGTGCCCCCTTTTTGGGGGGGAGGGGGGAGGGAGGGTGTCTGCACTTCTGCCAGTCCATGGAGACTGCTTTGGGCAGCTTCTCATGACTCATATCTCCAGCAGGGTCACACAACCTGTATGTAAAGCAATTCAAATAGATCCTTTCTGGGATATTAGTCCCAATGTTTTTAATTGCTCCCAGTCGTGGTAGGGGGCTGTGGCCCCAGGAATTCCTTCCTGAAGGCTCTATTCATTTTGGTCCTAGTCTTGCAGTTGGACCACTTCATAGGTCAGAACCCTTTTTAGGAGTTTAATCACTGTTCAATTGTGGGCCATTTGCCCAGTACATTTACCTACTACTCCAGGTCCTAGCTCATGGATCCCTAAAAATAGCAGCCACAAGCCACAGTGTTCTTTAACTAAATTACTTTCAGTTCCTTCTGCCACAGCCCTGGCCTCAAATATTGCTTCACTCGTAGCTTAGGGATCTTATATGTTTACCAACTGAGAGCTTTTTCTCACCCCCCAGTGCCTACCAGGTGTGAGTTAGCTGCCGTGTTGCACTCATTCAGCCCCTAGAAGCACTGGGTTTACTCTTCACATTCCAAGTAGCAACTGCGTCGCCTTTCATACTAGCTTACAACCCTCTGATTGGTTAACCCCTAGTGGCCTCACCACCCCCTCCCCAATTGGCTGCTTTTCTGAAGCCTCGCTATGTCACTTGGGCTATGACTACACACACATCGTTATTTCGAAATAAGGATTTTTGAAATGAGTTATTTCAAAATAAAGTCCTTATTTTGAAATAAGTTAATTCGAATTAACAAAATGTTAATTCGAATTAAGGGAAAGCTTGCTATCGAAACGGCTGTTATTTCGAAACAACATGTCCAAACGGCCTTATTTCAAAATAACCATTTCAAAATAACAGCTGTTTCAAAACAATCAGGGTTTAACCTGTTTCAGAACAACAATTCTTATTTTGAAAGGACAGGATCTGTCCTTTTGAAATAAGAAAACGTCATGTGGCCCAAATATCTTTTATTTCAAAATAACCAGTGTTATTTCGAAATAAAAGTGCTGTGTAGACATACCCTTGGAGGCCTTAGTTCCACTACTCTTTTCCTAGAACCAGAGTGGCAGGACCCTGAGATCTCCACTAAGGGTATGGGCCTACGTAACCTGTCTCAACAACACATCATTTACTCTGTACCTAGCAGAGTACTGGCTGGAAGTGCAATAAAGCCTATTACATTTTTTTTTTGTCATCATTTAATCTGTACTAAGACCCTCATCTTAAGAAGGAGTTTAGGATCAGCTAGCTGATGGGGAAGCACTGACGGCCCAGCGCCATTGCAGCAATGCCATCCATCTTAGAACAAGGAATGCCTACAGCAGGGGGTCTCAAACACAACTCACCACAAGGGCCACATGAGGACTAGTACATTAGCCCACAGGCCATGCTGCTGAAACCTTGTCATATAATGATAATTGCAAATATCATTACCGATAGCTTCATCGCAGGCCACAGGCAATAGTTTTATGGCCCACGGCCTGCATGTTTGAGACCCCTGGCCTACAGAATGGGGAACTACATGCTGGAACGTAGCAATTCTGAAAAAGATTGAGAGGTCACAGTGGACAAGCATCACAACATGACCTAGCAAAAAGGACTAATGTGATACTTGAATGTATGAACAGAGGCACAGTGAATAGGATGGCCAGATTACACAGGCACTCAGGATGTAATCTTTGGGCTTGTAAATTGGTGGCGTGTTCCCATGCTGGGATCTATGGTATCAAATACTTGTAAGGCATCTAGAATTGCATGGCAACCTTGTGGGATGCCCCCTTTCTCCCCCACACCTGTAGGGTATGATCTATGTAACTTTTCTGTTCACCTTTGCAATGCACTTGTATGGTTTACTGCAAAATATGCTATGCAAGGTTCCTTTATGAATGTACATGACATGCTCTTTAGAAGTACTATGGTATCATGTTTCCAGCAGCATCACACATGCACCTATGTGAAACATGTTCCCATATATTTCCCATGGCTTGGTTGGCGGGGGGGGCAGACAATCAAAGCGGTCGCCCAGTATGTAAACGGTCAGGGCTGCAAACACACATCTTGAGAAAATATGAACGACACTGGGCTAGATCAATGTCAGCAGCATCTTGGCTGGTGAGGGGGGCGATAACCTGCTCTTTCTGAACAACACAAATGACCTGGCCACAAGGAGTAAGAGGGATGGGCATTTGAAAAGAGAAGCAGTCACATCTGGAATGGTTAGAGGCAAGGACTAAACCTATCCACATGGCTGGGCTGCTATTACAATAAACGTTAGCTTAGAACAGCAGTTTTCAAACTTTTTTTTCTTAGGACCCAGTTGAAAAAACTCATTTATGCCTGTAACCCAACAAGTACATCTTTGAGTAAAGCATTCCAGGCTTTCAGTGATGGCAGCAGGGGGTACCATGACTCAGTACCTGTGTTTGGGAAAAATTTGCCTGGATACAATCGGGACTTCCCACCTGAGGCGCCTGTCAACCTCTGGCACCTTGTTCCCAGCAGCAGTGAAAGACCAGGCCAATTGAGTTAACAACCAATGATTTATTTAACCAACACCCCCGAGCAACCCAAGTATAAACAGTAATCCCATAACCAAAACAAACCCCTAATTAAAACACAATGCGATAAATGATCAAATAATCAAACCCAAGCAAATACCTCCCAGAACCTCTCAGGCTCTGCCCTCCAGTGGGATTGAACCCACACCACCACCACCCATCTGAGGAAGCTCATCACACCAGGCCAGGCCACTATCAATTAAAGCCCTGACGCCCTCACTGTTTTTCTTCACCAGACCCTCGGCATTGAACCCCGACTCCCGTGGTGACCGAAGTGGTCCCTCATCGGCCCCTGGGTTCAGCCTCCAGACTCGGACTGTCTACTTCAGGCCTCTGGCAGCCCAGGGGTCCTTTAATCAATAGTCCTTTCGTCCCTAATCAATGTCCAAAAAAGGAGCCTGCTCTCAATCAGAGGCCTCCATGTCTTTGGTGAAGTCGTCTTTGGAGACCTTCCTGAGGCACCCAGTCTCACAGAGCTTCTGATCGTAGAAGACAAGACACTCAGTCGCAATGCCACTGGGTCTGCAGGCTCCCATAAGCATCCACACAGAGTCACACACAGGACTGCTCTCTGGCAAACCCTCTCTGGAGACCCATGTCTCCTCACGGGTCTCCCCTTAAATACCCGGCCAGAAGGGCCAATCACAATACGCCTTAATTCATGCCAAAAACTGGGCTCCATAGGACACTATGGCTGTGTTCAAACACAGGGGGTTATTTCGATATGGTTGTTTTGAAACAACTTGTATCGAAATAACACCTTATTTCGAAATAACTTAATTCGAATTAACAGTTTGTTAATTCGAATTAAGGAAAGAAGCTCAAAGCGAAATAGCAGGCTCAGGCAACAGTTATTTCGAAACAAGTCACTGTTGTTTCGAAACAACATGTTCGCACGGCATTGTTTCGAAACAATCATTTCAAAACAACGTTGTTTCGTCCCTGCACGGGGTTTAACTTGTTTCGAAACAACGCCATTGTTTCGAAACAACGGGACCTGTTGTTGCGAAACAACCGTGCGTCGTGTGAACAGCCTAAATCTTATTTCAAAACAGCCTATGGAGAGAGTGCCGGAAAGTCTGTAGCTGGCTCTGCTGCTGCACACAGCCCCTGTTACTGAGCAGAGTTCACTCTGCTGGCTGCCTTCCAGCATCCCCGTCAAGCTCTCAGTGAGCCTGTGTCATCAGTTGCCAGGTAGACCTGCTCAGCAATCCCTGGCAATACAACCGTGTTGCAAACACACACACACAGTACTCCCATTTCTGAGGAGAAGAAAACTCAAATAAACAACAAACCATTACAACCTGCATAACATAACTTGTGCCAAATTTTCCCTGACACCTGAGGGTCTGTGGTGCAATACTGGGTCCTGACCCATGGTTTGAAAACCACTGGATTAGAACGTGTTTTACATGTTTCATGTACTGCTGGTAACTCCTGACTGCTTGATTAAATGACTGTGCATTGATGTGCTACATACACACTTAAATCATGCTCTAATCAATAAACTGGTGTTTGTTTTAGCTAAAGCTGTGCTAATTTTAGAGAGTGTGAAGGAGCAAAAGCTTTTTGCAGTTTCAGTTTCCTTGTTTAACTGAGAGGCCAGAATTTATGAGCCTCCAGTGCTCCAGGAAGCTCCTGTAGGAGAGAGGGTCCTGGTGTGGCAGCTGGAGGTCAGTTCCCTAAGTGGTTAGAGAGTGCATGTCCACTGCCTGGGACTGATTACACACATGAGGCTGGTGTGGAATGACTCAGGAGTGTGTGTGGGGTGTCCACCCAGCAAAATGAGGTAAGTCGAGGTCCAGGAGTAGGCAATCAGGGAGGCACAATGGCACACCAGACCAGTCTGCCAGGGGAGGAACTTCACACCCTTGCTGGTGTACATTGCACCACCACCACCCCCAATATGCTTACAACTGGTGTCCAAATTTTAAAAGAATCACTGAAAAACTGAAAAGGGTGCATAAGAGTTAAAAAAAAAAAAAAAAGGCAAGATTGGACAAAATGTTTGCTGTGTGAGAAATAAGGTGCGGAGACTAGTTCTTTTAAGTCTCTAATACCTTAATGGGGAGAAAATACCAGGTACTAAACTAAAGAGCCCTTCAATCTAGTGGAGAAAGGCACAGCAAGAACCAGTAGCTTGAAGTTAGAGTCAAATTACAACTAAGGGGCAAATTTTCACCTGTCAGGTTGATTTGTGCCAAATGACAATGGTAGATTCCTCACCTTTTGAAAGGGTTCCTAGCTAGATTGGATGGTTTCCTAGACAATATACACTTGTCCAACACAAACACAAAGAATACAGCATAGGTAGGTGAAATTCGATGAGGTCTGTAGTACAAGAGATCAGACTAGATTATCAAATGGTCCCCTCTGGTTCTAAAAAGCTTTGAGCCATATTGAGGGGCTAGGTGGGAGGCTGTCTCTGAGCTTGCATAAGGGCAAAGGATGTATATGTGACTGTCCTTGGCCTGCTGCTTTTTCTAGGATTTAGGAACCAACACTGTGGCCAGGGCCAGATTAAGGGTCCTGGGGCTGTCCACTTACCTAGCACCCCCCCACCACAGCACTCAGCACAGGAGAGGGGCTGGGGCCGGTAGACCATGAGTGGGCCAGCACTCAGTGCTGGGGTGGTGGTGGGCTGGTGCCATGTCCAGGGCCTACAAATGCAAGGTTATTTCAGTTTTCCATGTCATTCTACTTCCTGCCTACTCCTAGAGACAACCAGAATGGATAACAATTAATGACAGGTGTTATAGCTTCATTTATCTGGACATCAGTTCACAAAGAAGTGGGATTTGCACATTCATTGGGTTGTATTTTTCAGGAGATGGAGGGGTGCTTGGTGGAATGTAGGTTACTAATTATTCAGACACTATTATTGGCCACTTTCATAGAATCATAGGGTTGGAAGGGACCTCATGATGTCATCTAATCCCAACCCGTGCTAAAAGCAGGCCCACTCCCACTAAATCATCTCAGCCAGGGTTTTGTCTAACCAGGCCTTAAATGTTTCCAAAGATGGAGATTGCACCACCTCCCTAGGTAACCCATTCCAATGCTCTGCTGACCTATTGAGAAACTTTTCCTAATATCCAACCTCGACCGCCCCAGCTGTAACTTGAAACCATTGCTCCTTGTTCTGTCCTGTTACTACTAAGAACAGCCTAGCTCTATCCTCTGTATCAAGGGGTAGCAAACATTTGCTACAGTGGCCCAGATTTCACTTAATGTACTTTAGGTGGGCTGTACATACCATAAAACAAAATACTATGACACCCTCATGGCATTACAGAGTGCTGTGTATGCAAAACTATGCTCTATACTACCACTCTACATCAAAGACAAAGTCTGTGTAAATGGCAGGAAACTCAAGCATATGCTTGTTGAATTCTTCTCTTTAAAAATGCAGATACATCCAGAAAGAGACTTAAGAAGTGTTTCTGGACTCAATGATCTCATGAGGTCCCTTCCAACCCTATGATTCTATTCTAGTCTATTAATCTTTCATGCCTATTCCAAGAAGTCTTCAAGAGGACAGTGTTAGTCTGACTGCCCTCACAAATGGATTAAACCTTTTAAATTCTCCCTTCTTGAACATTTCCAGTCATCAATAGTGCTGTAATTCTGAAAAATTCCTATAGAAAGGAAAGAGCTACAAATTTACTCAGCTGAACAATGCTCCTTCACATTTTAAGGAGCTCTTCCCATTAAAAATGTCATCTCCTTTTTATTTGTTTGATATGAAGACTAAGTAACAAACATTGAAGCTCTGAGTGCAGGCAAATAGATGCAGAAGGGATTCCAGGTGCAGATTAGTAAGCAGAGCCACAGAGGGTTTTCAGAAGTGGATGTTTTAAAAAAACCAAACCAAACCAAAAACAAAACAGAACAAACCCCCACAACAGGTCAGCCACTTGTTCGGGGTTGTTCCTTGGGTGTGTATTCTGGGTGGGACTGCTGTAAAGTTCGGGGGGGGGGGGGGGGCGCGGGGCTCGGGGGAGGCTAATTCACTCTCAACAGGTACCGAGCATCCTCAGTGATCGAAATAGACCCCTAGAATGAATCCCTATAAAGTTTTCTTAACCTCATACTACAGCTGTTGAAAGATGATGTGTATATGTGGAAATAAAAAAACAACAAGCAGTTGTGTGGCACTTTAAGACTAACAGATTTATTTTTTGCATGAGCTTTCGTGGGAGAAGATCCCATTTCCACATCAAGACTTCAAAGAGAAACAGCTGAACTCGAATTAATATGCAAGCTAAATTCTGTGAAAGCAGGACTGAATCGAGACTATGGATTCTTTTCCCATTACAAAGGATAATTTGAATTCAGGCTTCCCATTCTTTAAGCCTGTAAACTGCTCTGATTTGCTGTTACTTTATGACCTGATCCTATGTTTTACACCCCCTTGCATTTAGTTTCATTCCTTTCTGTAAGTTCACCCATCTTCGAAGCATCTGAGGAAGTGGGATCTTCTCCCACGAAAGCTCATGCAAAAAATAAATCTGTTAGTCTTAAAGTGCCACACAACTGCTTGTTGTTTTTTTACTGGACTAGACTAACACGGCTATCCCTTTTGAAATTGATATGTGGAAATACCTCTTTCCTCTTACTAGCAAAAAAACCAAACCAAACCAAACCAAACCAAAAAACAAAAACGAGAAAGGTAAAAGATTGAACACTCAAACAAAGAGCAATTAGTTAAAATATATGTAAATAAATAACTAAACCCAAACAATGGGTGTCTTTATCTTTGTAAAACAAACAAGGAGTCCAGTGGCACTTTTAAAGACTAACAAATTTATATATTGCCTGAGCTTTCATTGGCAGAGTCCCACTTCATTTGTGTCTGATGAAGTGGGATTTTGCCCATGAAAGCTCATGAAATAAATACATTTGTTGTATTTAAAAGAGCCACAGGACTCCTTGTTTGTTTTGCTGATCTAGATTAATATGGCTCCCCTTTGGAATTTATCTTTGTAGTAAGAACAATATGTTCAAGTTCATGGTGATGACTGGAGGACTAGAAATGAAGAATGCTCTTCACTGAACATCAGAGATCTGAAAAAGCGGTTGCCATTATGCAGTTTGTATTACCAATTTGTGTGTCTGTTACACAGGAAAAATGAAGGGACTCACCCTTTATTGTATCATGGTTATTAGCCTCACATTCAGCAACACAAATGGAAGACTGGGATCCCCATTAGACACTCTACCCTCTCAAGAGGCTAGCAGATGAAACCACTGAAAAGGACACTCTTTTCAGGTCTCCACCCTGCTAAAAAACATTTTCTACCTGGTCTTCTGCTGTCCAGAAGTGCATGGATCATGCAGCAGACCACTCCACACAAAGCATTGTCCTAACTTTTCCATTACATCTAAGATGCTGCACACCTGAATAAGGACTGATCACAAACTATAAAAAGTTCGTCAGAACAACTTTTTCGGTCCTTTACAGGTGTGTAAATGATGGCAGAAAGCAGTGCAGAATCAGGTCTGTTTTCATGCCCATCCCCTTCTTAGTAGGGGAACCTGCTCCTGTTTCCTCTGACTTTGATGAAAGGTGTCCTGGGCCCTAAAAAGGAGAAAATCCTGGAACATATCTTCTAGACACAGAACTATTTCTACGCAAAACATTGCTCAGCTTCTCATTAAGTGTTGATTGCTCTTTCTAAAGATAATCATGGATTTTTTTTCACAAATGTTAGTAACCTGGAACTATTAGGCTGTTTGAGAAGCCAATAAAAAGTAATTTACAGACAAACTACTTCCATGAAATTTTATACAAGCCAAGAAGAAGAAGCTATAATTTAATCTGAAGCCAATAACCTGTAGAGGAACAGTCAGAAAAAGAGTTTGATATCCAGCTGATGAGTATTCAGTTCTTACTGAATGTCATATCCAGCTATGAAACACCTTTAAGTCAGTACTCGGAATGACTGAGACGCAGATTTTTTAAAGGGAGTTTAGTTAAATGTTTCAAGGAATCTGTTATGTAAGAGTTGGATATTTAAAGTTTATTTCTTTATGATAAAAATAATGTGTATTTTTCAGTTATAAAATGCTGTATAAATAACATATTATTCATAGCACATAATACAATAGACATACTAAAAACAGTGCACACATAAAAAGAATCCAAATAGGCAAATACTGATGCATTTTAGGAAGGTTCCTTTTACCTTGTTGTCCTACTTTAGTAGGAATTATTTATAGATTGGAGGGAGGGGGACTTTTTTGGTAGCAACACCTTTTTGGGCTCCACAGAAGAAATTTCAAAATGGCTTTGGGATTTTTGCTTATTATGGAGAAGAGGCTCTTGGTTTCAGGAATAAAGAAAGACATCTTTCTATGATATGAAGAATAGAAATAAGGCACTAAGTGCATGTGGGCAGAAAAAGACTGGGTTAATGCAAAAGAGGAGAGTCTGAGAGGACATGATAAACTACATTGCCAGCAGGGATGTTGCTAGTGCTTGGCACACGAGGCATGTACCCTGAGTCCTGGTGCCAGTGCCCCAAGTGCCTGGCAAGGCCTCTGCTTCTCCCAGATCCCTGGCCAGGAGAGGCAGGTGCCAGCGTGGGTGGCCTGGCCCCAGATCCAGGCTGGGCAACTTACGGTGGCACCTGCCTCTGCTGGCCAGGGATCTCGGGCCAGGCTGTCAGCAGGGTCCCGAGACTGTATTGGGCCTGGGGTGCTGAATCGGACCCAGAAGGTAGGGCCTGGGCCTGGGGGGAGTGGGGTGGGGCCCGGGATCTGGGTCTTTTCCTAGGGCAGCAGCTCTCCTGATCGCCAGAAGGAAGGAGTGGGTGTGTGAGCAGTTTTGCAGTGAGGCTATGTAAGGCAAAAGGTAGCTCATTCTTGGATGTCTGCAGGCTCCATTGCATCTTTGATTCTGTAACCACAAAAGGATTGATATAAGGTGCTCCCTAACAAGGCTTAATGGTAAACTTTGCACACATTGTAACACTATTGTTTTCATTCTCAGACTGAATGAAGCAAGCTGAGCAATTCTACAGCACTACTATTTCAGAGGTACTTCACAGCACACTGGATAGCTACCAGAGAAGCACCCTTGTCAAACTACTTTCTATGTATTACTTCCAGCAATATTCAGAACAAGACTTTTAATCTGGGGTCTCTCTATACAAACTAAACTGTAGAATTATGTGTGTGAATGGGTTATGAAACACTCGTGTTTCTATTAATGGGATTGCATTTTGCACTCCCAGGCATACATCCATATTAATGCAAAAAGGCACTTTTTTCAGACATTTTCATCCTGAATTTTGTATCTTTGCTGTTGCAGTGTACCACTTTTTTTGACCAGACTGAAAACTTGCACATTTGTAGTGTACATAGGTAGGAAAAAAGCCTGACCTACTCAGCCTGTGGTTTTTAACTAGATACAGCATGGATGCATTCTACTACCTACCATACTATCATAGTATGGCCAATGTTTAGCTTCGTATACTCAAACTATTAAATATGAGTTTACCTGAGAACATTAACCAGCAGTAAAGTTCATGTGTGTAGGTGGCAGTGTTTAAAGGGAGGACTAAACTTCGCTCTCATTTACAGTGTCAACTTAAAGAATTTATTCTAGATATACGTTTATGTAACTAGGAACAAAACCTAGTCCTATGGAGTTGCTCTGGATTTATGTTGGTGTAACCAAAATCAGAACACGCTCCAGTGGAGTTACTTTGGATTTACACTAGTTTAACTGAAAGCCAGTTTAGGCCATAAATACACTGTTCTATCAAGGTTTTTAAAAGACTAAGAAAGTGAATAGTTTTCAACCCTTCAAAATACTATAAATGAGATTTATTCCCTATTTCTCCTAATATTTCATGACAGTCATTCTCTCAAGGTAACATTTCCCTTTTTTCTTAAGCAAAAATATAATGTAATATACATTAAAAGTTAAAACAATGGAAAACTGGGAAACAAGGCGACTTTCCATTGCTTATGGCTGCTTAATCCAAAGAAAAACTTCTCATTTTTTCTGCTAATTCTTGTCTCACTTCACCATGCTTTTTCAGGCTTTGTACTTCATGGGGAAGCTTAATGTCCCACACAGAGATACAAGAATGCACTTCTGTAAAAATAATTAAAAAAAACAACATGTAAAAGCTACACAGATAAAATCATTGCATTACAGAGGTCATTTTACTGTTTTTTTTTATTAGTTAGAAACAATAGATGTGTAAATGAGACTCAGGCCCAAATCATGAATACGGAATTATATACATGGAGTACTTTCTCCAAGCAGCAGTCCGACTGGTTTCAGTAGAGTAAGAGGAAGAAAGGACTGCCTGCAGGATAAGGTCCCAGAATCTCAATTCTGATTATTTAGGTATAGTTTTGGATTTTGTTACACAGAGTAAAAAGGCAAAAAATTTTATTGCATTTATAATCAGGGACCCTTAGAAGACATTCTGGTTCAGTTTGATTTTTGAGAAAAGGTTTGTTTGATTCTTCTTTACCCAAATCAACCAACTCTTATATTTAATTTTATATGAATATGCCACTGTCATATTTTATAGGCTCAACTTGGCAGGAATCTAGAAACACATTACACAAAAATAAATCTGAACAAAACTGCAGTGAAAATATTTCAAACGATATAATCAAATTCCTAAGAAATGTCTTTCAAAAAGTTTTTTTTACAACATTACATAAGTAATATGGATTAGTAAAATAAGTTCCCTCACACATACCTTTCTGATTTTTGTTGTCTTCATTATTACTTTTATAGTGGTATCCCAAAACCAGCATGACATTCTTCAGGTTCCCTTTTCAAGAATAAATGTTAGATTTTAATTTTAACTAGCAATTAGATTTCATTTCAAGAATGAAAGGAGAACATTATGGCTATGTCTATACTTAGATTGTTAAATTGATTTAACTTAAATCAATCTAATTGAATCAAAATAAAAATCATTAAATCGATTTAAGATAAATCGATTAAACATGTTGCCTTTAGAAACCCAAATTGAACTAGCATGTCCATAGACAGTACTTGCCAGTTCGATTTAGAATAGGAGCACCATGGGAGGTGTGGCAAGATAGCCCTGAAGAAGGGCCATGCCTCCACCCAATATATAGAAAGAGGAAGGCATCCTGCAAGGGAGAATGGCAAAAAGTGTTAAACTGAAATAACAGTTAAATTAAAATAACACGGCTAGGCTGCGTTATTTCAAAATAATAATTTTGATTTAGCCATCTTTTTGATATAAAGCGAGGTTTTATTATTTCAAAATGACTGTTCCTTATTTTGAAATGAGGGAGCTCCTCATTTCGAAATAAGGAAAGCTAGCGTAGACATGCACTACTTTAAATCAAAATAATCATCATTATTTCGATTTAAAGTGTAAGTGTAGACATACCCTACGTGTATCAATGAAGAATCGGAAAGCTGATTTCAGTCAACTAATACATACTATGTATTTTTATTAGAAAAATCAAGATGGTATATTACATATCAGTAACACAAAAATGCAGTGTGTGCATGCCCTCATTTAATATGAGGGATTTCAAAGACAAATTACATAAATATTATAAAGAATCACCTTCGTTGACATTCATCCAGCCCCACTCGCCCTGGTAAATTAAAAATGGCAATGAACAAATAAAGAACAAATGGACAAACTGGAGAAAGTCCTGAAAAGAGTAATATGAATTATTAGAGATCTGGAACACTTGACTAATGAGGGAAGATTGAAAGAACTGGGTTTATTTAATCTGGAAAAGAGGAAATTGAGAGAGGATATGATAACAATTTTCAAGTACCTAAGGGTGGGTCTACACTTACAATTTAATTCAAATTAATGAGGATTAATTCAAATTAAATTAATGCCTGCCTACACTGGCTTTCATTAATTCAAACTAAGGAATTCCTTAGTTTAAACTAATGAAAGCTTACTTCAAAGTTATAAATCCTTGCTTAACTTCGAAGTAAGGGTTTAATTCGAATTTATTAGTTTGAATTAACCCAGAATAGCCGTCTTAATTCTAACTACCCATTCATTCGAATTAATGCATTTTGACTTTCTTCCTCTCAGGGTGCTTTCCTCTGTCTACACATTGTGTGAGGGCATTGCTCTTCCTGGGGGCCATCTTGTCACACCTCCTATCGTGCCCGTCTCCTAATTCAAACTAGCAAGTCCTGTCCGTGGACGTGCTAGTTCAAATTGGGTTTCTAGCAGGGCCTTGTTAGTTCAAATTAACTTAATTCTTAATCAATATTAGTTTGAATTAAGTTAATTTGAACTAACTTTCTAAGTGTGGACATAGCCTAACAGGTTGTCACAAGGAGGAGGGAGAAAAATTGTTCTCTTTAACTGCCGATGATCGGACAATGGCTATGTCTACACGGGGAGTGCTTGTTTCGAAACAACACATTTCGAAACAACTTATTTCGCTGGACAAAAACCATGTCCGCGAAATAA
>ML682010.1:1967864-2039095 GCA_007922195.1 Podocnemis expansa
GCGCCTCCAGGTTGGGGGGCAGCCGGGGCTTTAAAGCCCCTGGGGTGAAGTGCCCCGCTGCCCTCTCCTGGCGGGTGCTTGCAGGGGGCTGTAGGCACCCGCCAGGTGAGGCGCGGTGCCTGCAGTCCCCTTCAGGCACCGGCGGCGTGCGGCGCAGCCCCACGCCCCTCCCCACAGACCGTGGACACCCCTCAGCACCCTGGCCAGGGTGCTGAGGGGTCAGCCCTTCCTCCCAGGGTGCTTAGCGCCCTGGGAGGAGGGGCACATGTTGTCTCGGAACACTTTGTTCCGAAACAACATGTCCAAACAGGGCTGTTTCGAAACCTCTGTTTCGAAACAACCCTGTTTCGACAGGTAACGAGGTTTAGGTTATTTCGCAAAGACCATGGCCATTTCGAAAGAAGCGGTTTGCTTCTTTCGAAATGGCCGTGCGTCGTGTGGCCATGGCACTCCTTATTTCGAAACAACCTCTGTTGTTTCGAAATAAGGAGTGTGTGTGGACATACCCAATGAGCAATGGGTCTCAGTTACAGCAAGGGAAGTTTAGGTTAGACATTAGAAAAAAATTCCTAACTGTCAGGGTGATTAACAACTGGAATAAGTTTCCTAGGGAGGTTGTGGAATCTCCGTCACTGGAAATTTTTAAGACCAGATTAGACAAGCAATTGTCAGGGATGGTTTAAGAGGGTACTTGGTCCTGCCATAAGTGCAGAGGACTGGACTCAATGACTTCTCTTGGTCCCTTCCAGTTTCTATGATTCTATGAAAATATCTTAATGCTGTATAAGAGGATAGGCTTCAGCCCCGTGTCTTCTGGAGCATATCAAAAACTAGATTGTGGTTTACTGTCAAAGCTGGAATTGTGGAAGGTTTGAGGGGCCATGCTGGGTGTCCCAGGAGGTATTCTGTCTGAGTGAGCCGGAGATATTCTGTCTGAGTGAGCCTACCTTCCCCTTGAGTCTCACGGGGAATGCTTTCTAGAGCAGCAGTTATCCCACTATGAAAATACACATACACCATCCTCATGCAGGGCTAGCTCTGCCCACTATGGATGACTGACATCTGAACAGCGCATCTGTCCATTTCTAGATTGTACAGATTTCTCATCTCCGGATTATAAATCAGCATGATATGCATATTTTTTACAGAAAACCACTAGAGGAAATTTTGGGAGCTCAGTTTATACAGTTAATGTAAACACCTTGTAAAGAAAAACAAGCAAGGAGTCTCATGGCACTTTTAACGACTAACACATTTATTCAATACATGAGCTTTTGTTGGCAGAGTCCCACTTAATTTGCATGTGTCTGATGAAATGGGATTCTGCCCATGAAAGCTCAAGCATTAAATAAATTTGTTATTCTTTAAAAGTTCCACAAGACTCCTTGTTTGTTTTGCCAAACTAGACTGACACAGCCACCCCTCTGGATGTTGTAAAGAAGATGCTGTTTGTGAATACACTTCAGATTGCCAGAAGTTCTTTAAATAAAAAAATTGCAGTCAAGTGAGAATTTTAAGTGACAAATGCCATGTGCGGTTTTTATTGCTGTAGCATGGAAGGATATGAACATTTTATGAACTCACTGTACAAACAGAGGAGACTAATGATGTCTACGCAGCTACTTGCAGGCACTGTTCCCTCTAAGCTGTGCGCGTGTGCATGCGCACACAGGTCATGAAGCCTGCGCACACAACAAAATAAAGTGCGCACAAAAAAATTCAATAGTGATAATATTGGCGCTCACAAAGAAATGTTTTTGCGCACACAAAGAAATTGTTTGCACACACAGTCTACGAGTAGTTAGAGAGAACGTTGCTAGTTGCAGGTGTGACTTCCAGCAGAGGCAGACATTCATTTGTGCCAACCCTAGCTGTGTGGCCTTTGCAGCATAGCAGAATTGAGCTAGCCACCAAAATACACTCCTGCACCAGCCCTGGGTATGTACACACAGGTGCTAGTCCATGCCACTGTAGGAACACTGATATTTTACGCATTAGCTCAAACCCTTTTTTACCTCGCATACAGACTCTGTGTGACTTAGCCAGAAGACTGAAAACTCCATCGTAAGTCAGACAGAAAGTGTGGTCACTCAGACAAAGGGAATGTTCCTGAGAGGTGACTGCTATACTGTTACACTTGGTAAAACTGACTAAAAAGTTGACAGACACAAACTTTAACCTATCTACACAACTAAATACACTGAATGGAGCACACAAAATTTGGCGGTTTATTTTAAACCAGTATCTCTCCATATGTAGATTTAGATGATTTTTCTGCAGATTCAGCAGCCTGAAAACTAAGAATTTGAGAACCCAGATTTCAAAAATTAATAAATCAGTATTACAGTAAAATGTATTTGTTGGGATCCTCACTGCTGTATTTGACACCATTAAATAAAATAGTAGCTTTGATTTTAAATGTATTATTATTATTAATATTATTATTTACAAAATGCCTAAAATTGAGACTAAGGAGCTAACATTGTGGCTATCAGGACATTAGGGAAGCAAAATATCTAATACTGAGTTTGCAATAATTAACATTTAGCTGGCTGGCAATCTGCCACTTAGAATACTCAGTAAAACCGCTGCTATAGGCCCTGATCCTACAAATGGATGCAATGTGTCTGTCTCTGCATGGCTCCAGTGGTCCATAGAAACCGTTCTATTTATAGGACTGGAACACCTGCTTCTCAGGGTATGTCCATGCTGATGGTGGCAAAATCACCATCATCAGCCCGGCGTTCCAGGAGCGCTTATCAGCAAGTCTGAACTCGCAGCTGCACTCCCCCAAGTCGGCGCTAGAAGTCCAGGCTGCCAGGAGGTGTATGGGAAAGCTGACCACAAAGCACTTGTGGTCGGCTTTCCCGAGTGTGTCCTGGTGGCTAAGAAGGTAGCTGGCATTTATTCAAGACATTTTATGTGCTTTGCGTAAATGTTGGTTGACTGCCACTGAAAATGAGCTCAGATGTAGACTAGGGCTCAGTCACCCTGTGTGCTCTCTGCTTCTTTAATGAATATACCTTTCTTTATTGCTTGATGCACTCCAGAGCCAATACCTTTTGAAGAGCTAGTCAAAGTAAATTGAAATTTATTCTGCCTTATGAATCATAATCAGCATTGTCTGCTAAGTCTGAGTGTAGAATGTATTTTAGCCAGTGCTGCAGAAAAAAAATAGGTTGGGTTTTCAGATCCCAGGTTAAGTTTACAGTGATATCAGTGAGAAACCACATCCAAGCTTTAAAGTACGGAACTGGCTAACAGAAATAAAGTAAGTGTGGGAATTCCACAATGTTAGATCCCTATCTTCAAAGCATCTGACAGAAGTGGGATTTTCTCCCACCAAAGTTCATGTGACAAATCTGTTAGTTTTTAAAAGTGCTACAGGACTCCTTGTTTGTTTTGCTGAACTAGACTAACATGGCTCCCCCTGTGGAACTTGTCAACCTTAGCTTTATAGAGGGGTAGCCATGTTACTCTGTCTACAGGAAAAACAACGAGCCCTGTGGCACTTTAGCGTATGTCCACACTTACCATTTAATTTGCATGAATGAGGATTAATTCAAATTAAATTAATGCATGGCTACACTGCCTTTCATTAATTCAAACTAGGAAATTCCTTAATTTAAATTAATGAAAGCCTGCTTCAAAGCTATAAATCCTTGTTTAACTTTGAAGTAAGCGTTAATTCAAACTTACTAATTCGAATTAACCCAGCGTAGCCATGTTAATTAAAACTAACCATTAATTCAAATTAACACTTTTTGACCCTCTTCCTCCCAGGGTGCCTTCCTCTTTCTCTATATTGCGTGGGGGCATGACCCTTCTTGGTGGCCATCTTGCCACACCTCCCATGGTGCCCCTCTCCTAATTCGAACTAGCAAGTCCTGTCCATGGACATGCTAGTTCAAATTGGTTTTCCTAGTGGGGCCATGTTAGTTTGAATTAACTTAATTCGAAGTAATCATTATTAGTTTGAATTAATTAGTTCAAATTAAGTTAATTTGAACTAACCTTCAAAGTGTAGACATAGCCATAAAGACTGGCAAATTTCCCCAAGCATAAGCTTGTGTGGGCTCCAACCCACCTGCATCTGACAAAGTGGGTTGGAGCCCACAGAAGCTTATGCCCAAAGAAACATTTTAGTCTTTAAGGTGCCACAGGACTCCCGTTGTATTAGCTTTATAGTAACTATCCCTATGAAGGGTGTGCATTAAAACATACTGATGCTGGAAATGCAGTGTAGGGGTGCTTCACAGAAAGTGAATGTAATTCATGTGTGGTGTCACAGCATACTGTAATCATACATATATACTTGCACTAGAACGTATTTAAACCCAGCAATGGCTAGGTAGTCCAGGGGACACAGAAGAACGACGGTGGAGGAAGAGAAAGTTGCCATACCCCAGATCTGACTCCCATGCAAATGTATAAAATAGCTATGTATAAAGCAGAAGTAACTTCTTGAGAACCGCCTACCCTCACTCCTTGCTCCCACAAGGGCTCATAATAGAGGTGGCCATGGCCATAGGAATAGCTCAGAGAGCAGCACTCTATCTCAAGCTTTTATTCCCAATTCCCACTTCACACAGTTGATCTACAGGCTGCACAGATAACTCTGTCCCAGGGAAGCCCCAATGACAGTTCTGTTAAATGGGGAACAGAGAATGGGAGAGACAAAACAAGCAAAGAAAAAGGAATTATTAGAAAACAACAAGAGTCAGAGAGAGTAAGAGAAGAAAAAAGGGAGAGAATAGAGAAAACACAGGCACACAGAGCAGGAGAAAGAAAACAGAAAGAAAGTGGCAAGTGTGCTGTGGCAAGCGTGCTGTGGCATGGCTCAAAGGAATCTGGGAGAAAGCAATGTTTATTGGTCACAAGTGAAGACACCCTAGAAAAAAAGCCGGAGCCACTGCTGTCACATTGCAGCACCAAAAGCGTTTTCTTTGGTATTTACTAACTTGAGTTGATTAAACTTTCAAATAGCAAGGTAATGAATGAATGAAACAATGAAAATTCTGATTAGCTCATGAAATGTCATGTTATAGAAGAACTGTTAATAATTCTGTAATGGAGTCTATAACAAAAGCTTTTCTTTTGAGTATTTTACTTACCTAGCTGGGCTGTCAGCATGGCTCGAACAGAGTCACAAATATCATGTATTACTTGTATGGGATGACGTGTTGATAGATCAAGCAGCAGGATGTGTCCTCCCCCTGTTCCTATCCAGAGGGCAGTATTTTTTTGTAGGCAGATGGTCTTCACTCTTCCAGAATAAGCCATTGTATGTTTTGACTCTTTCGTTAGGTTTACCACTGCCTCCCTAAAGCAGAAAGAGATTTTTTTATTAAAAATTGCTTGCACACATAGGTATTTCATTGGATAATTTCTCAGTTGACTCCCCTGCACTTAAATCTGGGGTCAATGCAAGCTACATGAATCCCACCTTAATGAACTTCCTTAAATTAACAAGTTAGGAGGAAAACTACTAACTTTTAAAGAATGATCTATCTTAACTTGGGCAACCCAAACAGGGCTTTACATCAAACTTGGTTAGCTCTCCTTTCCTTTTGACTCTCAAAGCAGAATTTGAGAAATTTCTTGTTCTAGATTTTAAAGTAGAGGATGACACTCATGCTGCTATGAACGGCATTATGAGAATGAAACAGAACTGAAACACAGCACCCATTCTCACTGGTTTTGTTAGGTGAGAAAATAAGTGTGTACAATGAGTTAAATATACTCGGTTTGTGTAGCCCAGCAGGATGTAGTTGGAAGGTGGGGACTTTTTTAGGTTATTTTGTTTACCAATCTAATTAGTATTGGTTATTAATTGAGGACAAAAGAAATGCAGAAATGAAAGTTTCCCCTTCCATATTTTGAATTCTCTCCTATTTGAAAAAGTCTAGAGAGGCAGGGAGAAGAGAAATCCCAGTACATATTAAGAGAGACTAAACTACTGCTCCCACAAAAAAGCAATTCCTTCAGAAGCTAGGATTTCCTTAGCATGAGTCATTTGTTTTCAATTCATGTTCATAAACATAGTTATGTGTGTACCATACCTATGTAGCTGAGCATGTTACGCAGTTATGGTCCCTTGAGAATCCAGTATTTGCATTTTATAAATGGGAGGAAAAGGTACTACAGAATGGATTTATACCAATGGTGATTGCTTCTGGTGCCTTCAAATCATAGAGATCCCTCAGAATCTGTCTTCCTGAAGTCATGAAGTTGTGGGCTGCTGAGTATCTCCTGGGTAACACCTAATATGCCCTCATCTCAGCAATACTTGCACAGTTTCCTGAGGGCACTCATATCAACCAGGAGGCACTCAGCACCTTGCAGGATTCGGCAGGGGAGGTCTTAGTGAATCTGGGACCCTAGGCAGAAAGCAAGGATGGGGCCCCCATGCGGTGTGTGTGTGTGGGGCCATACTTGACGTTTGCCCCCCACCGCTGCCTCCTGAGTCTCACCACCGGCCCCTCCCACCTCCTCTGTGGCCTCATTGCCAGCCACCCTCTGCCTTCCCCTGGGTCTCACCATGGCTGCACCCTCTCTCCCCAGCCTTCCTGCCAGCCCCCCACCCATACACCTCCCCATCCCACTCACTCCTTCATGGCCCCCCACCTTAGCTGCCTGGAGGCCTTGAGCTGCTCCATGGCCTGGCCCCTCCTGCCCTGGTCCACATGAGTGTGTGCTGGGTGGGCAGCTGGGAGATTTACAGGCTGCCCCAGATCCTGGTATCCATCCTGCCCCCCCACAGGCAGGGCCTCTTCCAGCACGGGGCCCGGGCAAATGCCCATGTTGCCTCATAGCTAAGATTGCTTATAGGTTTAGATAGGCCCTGAAGGGTAGGAACAACTGATAGCAAAATTAAACCACCCTGTCTGAAACTTTGAGAACACAGGCACATATCTCAATCTGAGCACAGAGCAAAAGGAAGAACACAATAAGGCCTCCTAGACATCCTGTGTCAGCTCACATTTTAAATTAATAGAAGAACCTCAAGGATGAAGGCCCTGGAAAAATATCCTGAGAACCTACATGGACCAATTCGAAATTCAGGGCCAGAAGAAAGGACGGAAAAGCCATGCCTGACAACAGAATCGCTCTCACCAGTGATTCCCTTTTCCCCCCACTCCCAAAATGTGAAGTATATCACTAGATAAGAATCATCAGCAAAATCCATTATTCATCCACTACACACAAAAACAGTATGAAGTAAAATATTTACTTTAGAAAATGTGCACAATCAATTACTTCACAAAGTTGCTCTGTTTTCTTATCCCAAACTTCAACAAAATGGCTGTTTTTCTTAGCCAAGTAGATGGATTTGTCCACTGCTATTGAAATAATGTTTGCATCACTGTAAGCCTTGTGACAGAACCTATGAAAGAGGGGGGGAGTAAATAAATTAAACATACAGTATATTCTTAATGGGCAACCTCAGCTAAGCTTTGCCTACAATTTCCTTACTGCTCATCACCAACATTTTAGCTTCTTAAAAACCGGAGGTGAGGAATCACATACAATGTATGTATACTGGGCAAAAATGTATACACGTAACATTTAGCTACATAAGTATACAGGGTCAAATCATATGTTCAGTGAATGCATGTGGGCCTCAATGAAATAAGTAGGAGTTGGGCAAATGCACACATTGGAAGAATTTGCTCAACAACATTTATACATTCATGAACTTATATACTTCCTGAAACATTTGTAAAATAAAAGTGGGTACTACCTAATCTTTCCTTTAAAATTCCTTATTAAAGGAAAAATCTGGGAACAAGATATTTACAAGAACAAGCAATAGGAAGGATTCTACAATAAAACATTGACAAAAAATGTCAGTGAAAAACAAGACTCAAATTACACTAGTAGAAAAACTCACAGTGGACTTGTCTTTGTCTCAATCAGCTTTTCAACAGATAAGTCACCAGATAATGATATGATCTTTGTTCCACAGCCTCCCCATACTATATTTTTTTCAGATGTATAAGTGGAGTCACTTAAGCACATTACTGGTGTGCTGACATTCCCTATAGTTAGTATCTTCAAAGGAGAGGGACCTTTGCACTGTAAGAAGAAATATGCTCTCCATTAGAAAAAACAGTTTATACTTATACAAGATGTGACAAAAGTTCCTCCTCTACCTGGTGGGTCCCGTGCTTCCCTTTAGCAGTACCATATAGTCTTGTGGATAAACTGATTCCTAATTCTGAGCCCCAAAAATAGTAAAAATTGAGTGACTCACTTATAAGCCAAGGTCCACCCATGGCCTCGGCCCCTAACCCCTCCATTCTGCGCTGCTGGCTTCCCCTGGAGTCCCCAACACCCTCCCTAATCCCCCAACTGCTGCCACCACTTCTCCCCTGCCGCTGCTTGTCCCTGACACCCTCTGCCTCCGCTTTTTCCCCCAATGCCGCTTTTCCCCGACACCCCCTGCTGCTACTTTTCCCGATGCTACTTTTCCCTGACACCCCCTGCTCCTACTTTTCCCCTGACCTCACTTTTCCCCGACACCCCTGCTACTGCTTTTTTTTACCCCCTACACCCCCAACACCTGCTGCCACTTTCCCTGGCCTCCAGGATACCACCCAACCCCCAAACCCTGACACTGGCTCTTCCCAGGCCAACGCCCCACATCCCCCTTACTTGGCCGCTCCAGACGCCAGGGCCCCCCTCCTTACTTTAACCCCAGTCTGGACCAACTCCCCAACATGGCCACTCCAGCCACATGCTGGGGCTCCAGCCCAAAGCATGCTCAGTGGCTGCTCAGAGCTGGAGTTTTAAAACTCCTGGGCTGGGGCTGTCTGCTGTATTGACCCTCGTATAAGCCGTGTGCTTGTTTTAAAAGCAATTTTCAGGCATAAAAATCTCAGTTTATACATGAGCATATATGGTAGGTTTGTTTCCCTCAGGCCTCCAGGCCAGGGAAAGGTCTTTTGCCCCCTCTGGCAGGGGTTTTCCCTTCCCCCAGTCTTTGTACTGGTGAGGCTCTTCCTCATCAGCATTCTGGTCATTCTCCAGATCTGTCCACCTGCCAGCTGCACCTTGCCTCCTTTCACACTCCAGCTAAATGCTTTCTCTGGAGGGGAGGCTTTCTTACACGTCCTGGGCAGGGCCTTAATCAGCTCCAGGTGTGCTAATTAACCTGGGCTATGTTCACACGTAAACTGTTATTTCGAAATAAGTTATTTCGAAATAAAGTCCTTATTTCAAAATAAGTTAATTTGAATTAAGGGAAATGCTCAAAGCGACATAGCATGTCCAAAGACAGGACTTGCTATTTTGCTTTAGGAGAGGGGCACCATGGGAGGTGTGGCAACATGGCCCCCTCCCTGGGCCATGCCCCCACCGAATAAGGCTAAAAGGAAGACACCCTGGGAAGGAGAAGGGCAAAAGTGTTATTTCAAAATAATGGTTATTTCGAAATAACATATCCGAATGTTGTTGTTTCAAAATAACCGTTTTGAAACAATGGCCATTTCGATTTCATGCGAGGTTTTACTGTTTTGAAACAATGGCTGTTATTTTGAAACAACGGGTCCCGTTGTTTCGAAATAACCGAACGACATCTGAACATAAGAAATTTTATTTTGAAACAATGGCTGTTGTTTTGAAATAAAACTCTCGTTTGAACACAGCCCTGGAGTAAACACTGCTCAGATACAAGGAGAAAAGGGATTTGCTGAGCCTGGGGCTGATACACTGGTCTCCTAGTACTTTTTGGTAGCCATTCAGAGTGATCTTGTCACAAAGGCAACTTGGAAGTTAAGAAAACAAGAAAATACATTTTACAGAAAACATACAGGGCCAGATTTTCTACTCCCTTATGGCTCCTTTGTGTCAATGAGTTTTTGTTTCAGAATCCCTCCCCCCACTCATTATTATTTTAGGTGTGGGGTGGGAGGGGTTAAACTGCACAAACCTAAGTTGTTAGAAGTAAAACAAGGAGTCTGGTGGCACTTTTAAAGACTAACACATTTATTTATTGTGTGAGCTTTCGTGGGGGAGAATCCCACTTCTTCAGATGCTTGACGAAGTGGGATTCTCCCCCACGAAAGCTCATGTGAGAAATAAATTTGTTAGCCTTTAAAAGTCCCACCAGACTCGTTTATTTTGCCAAACTAGACTTAACATGACTACCCCTTTGCAATTTAATAGAAGTAGTTGCTTTACATATCACTGATTATATTTTTGTAGAAAGTACTTATGCATGTCAATTTTACCTTTACTGCTCTGTCTTCAAAAACTGCTAGTTTGCCATCTGCTGTTCCCACCAGAAAAAAATTCTTCTGTTTGCTGAAATGAAATGATGAGTTCCAAAATTGCCTCAACGGACATTTATTAAAGAAAATTTAAAAACAAAAGTGTCCAGCAGATCAGGGGTTTAATTGGTCACTAAAAGTGAACACAGAGCTATGTTCAAAATAAGCCCTTACTCTGCCTGTGAGCAAATAAACACATACTTAAAATATGTTACTGCATGCACGGTACAACCACCCATTTTATGAGTATTGCTCAGATTTTAAAATGTAGCCCATAAACTCTAAAAGGTACCTTTGCTTTGGAAAAGAGTTGGAGTATAAACAGGTAACAGAGTCTGACATTTTATAAAGATGGTATTTGTTTTTTTCATCTTCTGTGTTAACTGCCCACAGAGAACCAGACTGTGTTCCAGCTAAAATCCAGTTTTCTTTTTCTGGAGCAAGGGTCACTAAGGCCAAACATAAGATTCTTCCATCTGCAACATCCTGAGTCAAGAAAAATAATTAGAAGCAGCTTGGTTATTTTGAAGCAATGATCACACTACTGAATTGCATAAAGTAAAAGCCTTAGGCTCCAGGAAGACAGTCTCTCTTTCCCATTGAGAGAAAGCCTCAATTACCAGAAGAAACTTTCAATTTTTTCTCTGGTAACCTCTGGCATTCAAAATCCTAAAAAAAAGTGATTCATAAATAGCTATCATCCATGGTAGGCTGATGCTATGCCTGTCCTTTTCAGAATCATAGAACCATAGGCTCTGCCTACACTTGCAAATTAGTTCAAATTAAGGAGGCTTAATTTGAACTAACTTAGTCCCTGTCTACACTAGGCTTTCATTAGTTTGAATTAAGGAATTCCTTAATTCGAACTAATAAAACCTTAGTTCGGACTAGTAAGACCTGCCCTTTTGATCAAATTAAGCCCTTAGTTCAATCCTTAGTTTGAACTTGACACAGTGTGGACATTTAAGTTACTCTGTTAGTTCGAACTAAGGGCAGTTGGTTCAAATTAACAAAGTGGGTTAAGTCGAATTAACTGTAATTCAATTTAGTACACGTTGTGAATTCAAACTAATAAGTCAAACTTCTTAGTTCAAATTAACAAATTCAAGCTAACTTGGGAAGTGTAGATATAGCCAAAGAAATTGGAATGGACCAAGAGAGGTCACCGAATCCAGTCCCCTGCACTCATGGCAGAAGCAAGTACCCGCTTCAACCATCCCTGACATGAAAACTTTTATGGCTCCTCTCAGTCTCCTCTCTTCAAGACTAAATAAACTCAGCTCTTTCAATCTTCCCTCATAAATCAAGTGTTCCAGAACTTTAATCTTTGTGTTGCTCCTCTCTCAACTTTTTGCAATGTACCATCTATCTTCCCAATGCTGTGAGAAGACCAGCATGATGATCTAAAATACGAATTAGCCAATTAATTACTAGGAAAAGATCCATTTCTGTGTTTCTCTAATGACAATTTTCATATTTTCATTAGCTGCTGTATGCAAAGAACTTATCTGTGCTTCCAGTACTTTTCCATGGCACAGTTTAACTGACAGCAATAAAGCAGAGGTCTAAATATTTAATTTTAAAATGAAAACAAAGCAGCAGTGCCAAATAAAACACCGCTCACCCATGCCTGTGTCTCGCTACTGTCTCTTTTGTCACAGCAATCCTTCATTTAGCATGCTCTGTGATGAGCCATGCTCAGTGACAGTGAAAAACATGTACTTTTGCATTTGTAGCCTAGATAATCCACCCTTCAGTTTTCAAATCTGCTTCTTGTGACAATATTGGATATAAGAATTCCAGAAATAAAGTGGAGACACATGGACACAGGAACTTGGGTTGATATAGAGCAGGTGTGGCCAAACTGCAGCTTATGAAACGCATGCAGCTCTAGAAAGAAAAAGTGTGGCTCACAGAAGAGCATGGTAGGGAAGCGCGGTTTGGTTGGAGATGGGGGTGGGGGGGAGAAGTGCTGAATGGTCAGGGACAGCAGAGAAGCAGCAGCATGGTAAGAGATGGCAGGGAAGTGGCAGCATGGTCAGACGGGGGGAGAAATGTGGCATGGTCGGAGAGGGCGGGAAAGCTTGGCATGGTCGGAGACGGGGGAAGAAGCATAGCATGGTCAGGGAAGCTGCAGCATGTTTAGACTTTCTCATGGGCCCTAATACAGTTTACTCATTGTTAAAATAAAATCGTGTTTTACAAGTCCTAAAAATGATGTGGAATAATAAGAAACAAAAATATAAAAAAGAGAAAAGTTTAAAACTGAATGTAGATTACTTTCAATTTTTGGCACAACTTACTGCTGTGAAGCACTGTATTCCACAATGAAATCTGTTAAATCAAAACATTGTGCAATACTTAGAGATTAGCACCTGAGATAGCTTTGACATACTGCAATGACCAGTTACTGCCCAGATTTTAAAAAACTCACCCCTAGCCTGCAGTTCTACTTCCAGTGACAGCTAAGTTTTTACTGTATGGGCCTAGTTTTCATGGTTACCTTAAGTAATTATTAGGATCTGACATTAATAGAATCAATATATGCCCTGTCTGTATGATAAAATTAAAGTGCACAATGAATTTTAAACTTAGTAATTTTGGAGTAGGTAAACGTATATGGTTATATGCCTCAGTGAGGTTCTCGACGGTTTAACAATCAACTTGTGCAGCTCTTGAGTTCCATAAGTTTGGCCACCCTGATATAGAGAGTTATCATGAGTGCTGGGGTGTGTTTTCTGGCCTCAGTGCGAAAAGGCAGAGAGTTGTCATTCGACCAGCCCACTGGAATTAAAAAATATAATGCTATAGGACAATATTGCATGGTGTGTTGGATGGACATGAGGAGTGGAGGGAGGAGAAGATGACCATAGAAATGTAGGGCTGGAAGAGACCTTGACACAGATCATCAAGTATAGAACTCTGGGTTTTTCTCCTGCTCTGTATTCCATAAGCCAACCAGCTGCACTTGACAGAAATTCTCATGATAATCAGCTGAAACTTCAATTTGTTCAGTTCCATCCCATGATTTGTAGTCCTGGCCCTCCCAGAGAAACCCTCACTAATTACTCTTAAAGAACAAACAAAGGAGTATTTCTGGGGCTCCTTTGATCTGAGAATCTTAGAGCACTTTTCCAGCATCAGGGAATTAAGCCTCAAAGTTCCCACTTCTCTGTCAGTAATTATCAATTGTACTATTTTATAGTTCCATAGGTAAAGTCCATGTAGCAAAACAAACAACAAACAAAAAAATAGCAGTAGCTGATCTGCTTCATCTCATTGTATCTGTATGGATTCATTTATCAGATACCTCTGATATTCTTGACCATGAGATGTGGCTGACATGGCTATACAGCATGACAGCAGTCAAAGTTGGGAGCTGGACTTTCCAGAAGCCCTACCCTACTGTTAAAATACATTTAATCTGTAAATATAGACATGTCGGACCTATCAAGGAGTGAGTACTATAATATCTTTCACACCTACCTCACAGGTATGGCTGTCTGTATTTACATCAATAAACGAAATCTGTACTTTTTCTGTATTTCCATTACCTATCCAAACTCCTGTCTTCTTGCAGCTTTGATGGGAAGCGACCATGCATTCAGCTATAAAGGCACTGGGTATTGAAATATATCTCATCAAACAGATAAGCTCTGCTGAGTTCAAAATCTCAAAAACCTGCAAAGTACATCACAAGATAACAGCAACAGTCTCTAAATAAATAGGCAGCACTCTTCTTTCTACAGGATAACAAAGTCCTTTCCAAACTATGTACATAGTTAACATGTAATGGTCAGTTGTGTATGCAGTCATTATGCACCAGCAATACTATATTACCATTTTTCAGGGGGAATTGAAAATACAATTTCCCAGTTGAAACTGCAGAACAATGTCAATGGGACTTGGTCTCCGCTGTAATTTCAGGCACATTTGAAAATCTTAATGTCACAGCAAGGCAGTAAGGTGATACAAAAACTAAGGTATGTTTTAGTTCTTACACCATTTTAGAATATATATGGAGCAGTATAGACTAACCGCATCCACAATTCTATAACAAGTTCTTGTTGTGAATGTTAATTGAAAACATATATGTGGCTTGAACTCTATGGGGCTAGCACATATAAGTAATGATCACCAAATAGGGAAGTGGCAGAAAAATGACAATGATTCATGGTTAAAAAAAGGCTGATTTATATGTTGTACAAATGCTTCTGTTCAAAATAGGGAGGAGAAAGTACTGTCTCTTTTTTAAAGGGCTTCTCTGAACAGTACACTAGTCTACTACAGTGGGTCTCTACCACTGTGTAGGCACACATTAGTGTGTTGCCACACAGAGGTAAGTCTGTCGTGGACAGCTAGGGAGATTGCTGGATTTGGCCTCGGGGGAGTGGGTTGGTATGTTCCCTAGGGGTGTGGCACACCACCAAACGTGTCGCAACCCACAAAAAGTTGAGAACCACTGGTCTACATCACTGGTATATAAATTGTAGGGCAGTGGTGTGTATTAAACCAACTAATGGCCCATAAACACCCTGCTGGTACACACACAGGTTTGAAACAGGACTACATTAATGCCCAGTAGGGAACTTTGAGTGCACACCAGCAGGGTCCACGTGAGCCAGTTAGTATGCAAAATACTATGGCTCCAGTATACACCCCTCTGGTGCAGGCTATTCCAAAAGTGCACAGAGTGTAGAAAAACCCTAATTTAAATTCACCACTTCTTCTTGAACAGGTAGAGCACAGTAAGAGAGTGGTAGAAGCTAACACAGAAATGTGTATAGTACAATCACAAACTACCTGTGCAGATGTAGGTCTTTCCTGAGGGTTTTCTTTTAAACACTTGCTAATTAATTTTTCAACTTCAGGCCATGGGGCACATCCGTATTCTTTGACAGGATCTAAAATATAAAATTTGTGTTTTAAATTCAGATAATTGATTAATTATTGCAATTTAGTACAACTAAGGAATGAGAGATCTGAATACCATTCTTCTCACCAGAAGTTCTCACATAACTTCTTACAAAGTTGCCTGAGAGAAACCTCCCACACTAAGGTAAAATTGCAAACTGAATAGAAGTTAAGTGCTCATCCTCTATTAATAGCAAATTGGAGTTACACAACTAGGGTGGTTGTCATTACAACAGTCATATCATGATGCCCATGGTACCACACAGTTTCCCTATTCTTAAAATTAGATTTAAGTGGTAAATGTTGGCGAACATTGACTTTTTAAAGGGGCATCAGCAAAATGAACATATTTTGACAAGAAATGATGGGCTCTATTCACTTCTGTTATCCAAATTCTCATGATACAATCCTGAATGATGAAGATCCATACAAAAAGGTATCTCAGTGTCCCAAGATGTCTACAATCCTTAAATTGTCTATAGGGTTGGCACAGTTCAAAAGTTGAAGTGGCATCCAGAAAATTCACTGATTTACCGTCTCTTTTGGCCATTTTCCTTTGGTGAAGCTTCTACAAAGCCTAAACTGCACAAATCCCCAGGGGTTACAGTGGTCTAAGCACTACCTGCTTTTCCTAGTGCAGGCTCGGCAACCCAAAAAATAAGGGCCATTTTAAAAAATGGCATCAATAACCAAGTGTTTTGAGAGCCACAAGGGGTGCATGCTCCTGTAGTGGGGTGGGCCAGGGCACCTCCCTCTGGGTTCCCCGGCGTGGAGGAGGGAGCTCAGAATCAGGAGCAAGCCCCCCGCATGGTACCTGGTGGTGGGGGAGCCCAGAATCTTTGTTTTTCTTTATACAGTGCACTGATTTCATTCCTAATATATCTCTAATGAAGTTATATCAGGTATGATATTAACCCAACTTCTCCAAATCTGAGTTGAAAACTGTTTGAAAACTATAAGTAATTTAGAAAAACTTGAAATACAGCTCACTGTTTTGTATTATCCATTATGTAGAGGCCACTGTCACAGACAGGATACAATTATAGAAGAGGCACCATTTATCTTAGCCAATACGACAAGCACTATGTTCCAGTGTTAAATCTTGAGGAAATATGACATACCCGGTAATTTTCCATGGATTGCTAATTCATCAAATTCATTTGGAAACTTCATGCCTTCCATTATTCTACCTCCTGATGTTAAAATGTCATAAAGAAGCAAGCCAAATGAATATACGTCAGCTTGCTGATTGTAAATAACATTTCCTTTGGCAACCTCTGGTGCTCGAAATCCTGAAAATAAATGATTCATTAATAATTATGATCCATGCCAGGCTGATGCCTGTCCTGTCCTTTTATGAATAAATATCTCTTGATGAAAAATGTCACAGGACATTAACAAATTACATACTAGTTCTGCACTGCCAGCAGTCCACAGGCTGAAAATCAGAGAAGAAATGAGTAAATGGGATGTTAGTGTAGAAGAAGTATCTGTAAATCAGTTAATGAGTTTCAGTACTATTAGTGTAATCATCAAAAGAGCTTCATTACTTAACAATAAAAATCATGGGCAATTCCTGCACCCCTAACTCAAGGCCTGATCCTGAACAATGGGAGTCATGCCCTTATGTTCATGGCAGTGGGCCCAATTCTAAGATACAATAAAGCCATTTTTTCATTGCTCTGATAGTGCAAAGGGGCCTTAAAATGGGTGTAAATGATCCAATTCAAATCAATGGGAGCTGCAAGTGTTCACCACATCTGAACAACTCAGAAACCTGAAGTGCACATTTTTAAACACTAAAATCCAGCCATATTTAGAAGTTTAACAGACTCAGAAGCACAAATATTTTGAAACTTAATATATTTACCTAAAATAAAAAATAATAAAAATAATAAACCTATTTAAAAAGAGCATAAGATCCCATTATATTGCCAACATCCTGTAAAAGGCACCTTGGGAATCAGGCCCAGGATATATAAATCCATCTTCATCAGCTATAACATGGTGAGAAACACAGGACTGTAGACAGTCCAAAATTAAATGTCTTACAATAGAATTCCAACAAAATATCATCTTATTTTCTTTAAAGGTACAATGAAGCATTTTCTGACCATACCTGGTGTGCCTTCAGAGGTTTTAATCCCCATTCTGCAACAATACTGAGCAATGCCATAATCAGCAATTTTTGCAATGATGGCTGAATTGGGGTACAATGTAAAGAGCAGCACATTATGAGGTTTTAAATCACGATAAATGATCATAGAAGAATGCAGATATCTGTTAACAAAAAGGTACACAGGTGAAAGCATTAAAGATCCCACATTCTGACTGTATTCATAATACTATTGTTAATTATTATAATAAATTTTAATTATTCTGACATTAGAAGAAAAAAGTCCACTGATGTGTCATCAAGTTGATGGATTATGAGTTTTGAATTATCCCAACATATCAGTTGTCGGCACATGAACAACTTGGTGTTATAGTTCAAAAAACCTCAGCTAAAGTGACACCACCAAACTTGAAAAAGAAGTCAATTAAGCCAAAAATAGAAGTAGTTTCACCTATATCTCCACTGGGCTTCCATGACAGATTTTATAATGTTAAAATCCTATCTCCTTAGTTTATATGAGGATATTCACAGATTTTCAGATTAAAAAGAATGATACAAACTAAAGTTCAAGAGTTTGGGATTCTTCTCCATTCATGTGAATCCCACTTGTGAAAAGAAAACACATATGGCTTTTTCACACATTCATATGAATGCCAAGTGAAAAGAAAACACCTGGCCTTACAGGTGAGGCGTCACTTTATGCCTTCTGACTTTGTTTCTTGAAAACCAACAAAACAAATAATCCAGACTGTATTTAAAAAAAAGAAAGTTCAGGAACTCCAGAATCCTGTCTCCTTTGTGATATGAACAAATTAAGACTATATGATAACCGACTGCAAGGTTAGGCTACCTAGTACATGTCATCGGACACTCAAACTAGAAATGGTAGTTGATGCCCTTGATGGAATATTCTTTTTGTAACCCACACCAACAAATCTGTTATGTAAGACTGCTATAGAACTGAATAGAAAATGACGACCTTTCTTTAGTTTTTTTGAATCATCTTACATAATTTAACAGAAACACGCTGAGTTCTATACACTGCTTCAAGTACACATAGATACATTGTGTTCTCTATTCAGTTAATCTAAAGAAAAAAGAACTTATCTGAAAACAGAAGATGGCTCCATGGTGTAAAAGGAGAGGCAAGAAAAGGAAAAGAGAATGCTTTCCTTCTTTCAGCTTACAGATATTTTTAGTATAAAAATTAGCATTTCAAGAGTATTTACCTTAGGCCATCAGCTACATGGAGAGCTATCCTGTGCTGAAGTGTTCTAGTTAAGCTTGCACTGTCTTGCTGAAGCAAATGATCCAGTGAACCCTTAGGGGCTAATTCCATTACCAACATCCGGGGATGGACTGCAGCTGCCAGCAAAGACACTAAGCTAGGGTGATGGAGGTGACACAGTACTGCAAGCTCCTATAAATTGTAAAATCAAGGGAAATGTTGTACTTTTAGAGCTCTGGGATGAACTGTGTATGTTTCAACAACATTAATTACTAACAGGCAGAAAATTCAGAATTAAGGCAGATACTATGCTTCAATGTTATCAAACCCTTCACTATAATTGTTTTATTAGGACAGAACATTTCTTACCTGTCGTAGGAGTCTGAGAGAGGTGTGTTTATTAAAAATCTTTACAGCTACTTCTTCTCCGCCATACGATGCACGGTACACAGACCCAAACCCACCATCACCTTTTTGAAAAGAAAATGGAAGGGAATATAAAAAAATAAAAACTTAGATTTTTTCTCAGATTGACTGGGCCTGACTCTAAAAAGTGCAGAGCACCAACAGTCTCAGTGGGAGAAGGGTGTGCTCAGCACATCTGAAAACAATCAGGGCCCTAACATATGTAGCTCTGGCCATTAAAAAATAAACAAACAACCCTCTGTAACTCAGGATTTCTTTTAACATCGTAACAGACAAATCAAACACATTTCTATAGGAAAAAAATAAGTAAAATGTTTTCAGTATGTTCTATAATCTAACCCGATAGCTTCACTTACACAAACATCACACTTTTAATATTCCTGCCACATATTAAGTATGTAGAGGAGACATAAAATTAATATTCACCCAACAAAAATTCAGGAGCTTGGTCAAATTCCAATTCATCATTGTTTAACATGATGTTTCTAGGCAAATCAGCCAATACCAGATCAGGAGCAACCTGGGAGATTGGAATGGTATATCTTGGTTGATCTGGATGTACTAAGAGATCACCTATGTAGATAAGAAAAAAATGAGATGCACTTGTTAAAACAGAATGAAGTGTATATATATCTGTCTCTATGTACATACAACTAGTGCACTTCATATGAACTTGAATGTGTACTAATTAGTGACAAGTGAATATACCTCTCCAATTTATATACACTTCTTGCATGTGTAAATAATTCCATACCATGGTTTAATGGCATATGCAGCGATCAACATAAAATAAAGCCTTTGTCAATATTTGTCCTATAACATTAAGCTAATTGAGAAACCTTTTCTCTATACATAGCGTAGCAAATAACTCTAGCAACTGTGTGGCACTTCTTGGCTCACATTGCTTTTCTAATTGTGACCATAGTACAGGACTCAGTACACAGGACTAATGAAAACTGCAGTACTAACATATGTCAAAAATAAATCACATGAATAAGAACTGCTGATCAGGTTCTATGGATGAGTAGGTGGGTGCCTCTTTCAACCCTCCCCACCATGTACCCCAATACAAGGGTTAGTCACAGGCTGGCCCATACTGTTTCATCTTTCAGAGGTATTAGGCCAAAAGAATTATGGTTGTTGACCCACATTAAGAGAATAGTACTGTTTAGTTTATTACTATTTTATTCAAGTGTTCTAAATAATGTGAGATGCTTAAATGCTATGACAATAGGCAACATGTTTAAATATTTATATAGGTGATTTAATTAGCTTAATTAAAACATTATATACCTTCTTCAACTTTTTTAAGTAAATCATCAAGTAATATTTTTTGGTGTTCTTTGCCATCCTCAAAGCTATACAAAGCCCATTTCTTCAACAGTGTTTCTCCTTCACCACATACATCTATATCCAGTAAACCTGGAAACCATTCTTCCATTACAGAATCAATGTGATCCACAACTTGACCCAAAAGGATACACCCTGCAAAAAGTCAAGAAAAGGTCAGTAGAACCAGTCTTCCACATCTGCAGTTATAAAGACATAAATGCTGAAAGAGGGAAGCAAAATGAACAAATGCACCAGGCTCAGCTCCAAGCAGGGACGTAACTATGGCAGAGCGAATGGGGCTTTGCCCTGGGTGGCCTGGGACAGCTCAACGGAGCCACTCCATTAAAGGGTGCATTCCGCGCTACTTGCTCCAGGCACCGCTTATTCCGGGGTGCTGGAATTGCTTGTTATGGCTCTGGCTCCAAGAGTAAATACAAAACAGGGTTAGGAGTAATTTCACCTTTTCTGCAAGAAGGAGTTGTGATTTTCAAAAAACTGTCTGGATTGTTGTCAAATATTGCTGATTCCACTAGACAGTAAGCTTCAGGAGACCAATTCAGGTAAATGCCTTGTCTCCAATACATTCGATTAGGACGAAGAGCTCGTTCTAGGAGAAACAAATTTAGTCAAAGTCAGACTTTAATAGGAACTCTACAAATTGGACTGAATATTCCAAAATATACTATTCTAAGCATGTGCTTTTTAGATGTATATATATTTATACAAACAAACAATAAATGTAACTTTTCATGCAATTGTGCATCACTTGAAAAGCTAAGCATACTCACATCTTTGATCACTCCAACAATGTGTATGCAAGAATACTAAACGTTGACTCAGCTCATGGAGTATCTGGTGAACCTTGAAGTGCTAGAGAAATGGACTCAAATATAAAGTTTCCTAGGCAATAAATGAAATACATTTGGTGTCTTCCAGTTTGTCTCTAATGGACATGTCTACCTCATATACTCACTACAGATGATGTGACTGGAATTATGTGCTCAGGGGAGACCAAGTGCAGAACCGCAGATGTCATGACAGCACTTTGTAAGTGGCATGTTTGTGCACCTGTGGGTGGGAGGCCATGAGAGAGAGAAAGCAAGAGATTTCTTTGCTTTCAATCTCCCTTTCCCACTCACACAGAGGGCAGGCACAGAATGTTCCTAAGGGTTTTTAAAATTATAAGAATGAACTACTAATCTGTTTTCTTACACTTATAAAATGGCGAGAGATGAGTCCCAAACAAAAATATTAGAAGAAAATTTCACAAAAGTGGCAAGAGTTGGGATTTGAATCTGTAAATCTGAACTCAAGCCAGTGGTTACTACGTGTTTAAGGTAAACACACGCACATAAATCCTTTTTAAGTTAAAGCTCAATACCTCTTCCTGAAAGCATGTAAGGAGATACTTCAAGCAACCTGTTGATCAATCTGGACCAAAATCCCATGGGAAAGTATGGCATCTCATACAGCCTAACGATGATTTCTGAGTTTTCACAATGCGGAAGCTCAATAACAGGTCTGTGGTCAGACAAACTGAAAGAAACAGGAACATTATTTTCCACTACTTCATAATTTACTACTTCCAGAATTACTAGTTGTGTAGGCTAAAGTGAGAATTATTGTAAAGATGATTATTTTTTAGCCATATTGATAAATCAATGTCAGAAATGAATGCAACCCCAAATCATATGTGTAGGTGGTAGATCATTGGGGTTTATCTGTACCAGTGTGTTTGTTTATTTTTCATGTTAATGGCAAAATACTGTTCAATTTAAATGCCAGACAGTCCTAGTGACATCAATGAGCTATCTAAGGATGCCAGTGTCTGAAAAAACTGAAGTAAATGTAATTCCTATAGTAGCACTTATAGAACATCAGACATCCAAGGACTTTGAAGAGCTTCAGAGGTATTAATTAATTCAGACAATGCTCCATCCTTTAGAAGGTAAGGATTACTAGAAGCATTGTACAGCTGTGAAAGCTGAGGCAGAGGGGCTACATGACTTGCCATAGCTCATGCAAAAAGACAGTGTCAGCATTAGAATTAGAACACAAAACTTCTAATTTCCAGTGCCATGGTTTAATCATTAGATTATTTAAAGGCATAATGCCTCCTGGCAGCAGTGCTTGGGCAGTGCAATTCCTCCTGAGCATGGTCCTGACTTAAAACCGAGCAGCTCATATAGAATACTATTTATGACATATTAAAACAAATACCTGCATATATGAAAATGATCTGGGTGATTTGGTCATTTTACTACTGTGGTCTTATTGGAAAAGAAATAGTCTCCGAAAGTATTTTGCCTTTTACATGCACAATTTTTCATTGTGCTAACAGGATATAATCTTGTCAACTACAAGACCAGTTTAACTTCTATGAGAAGAAATCAAGTAGTATATAAATCTAATGTAGTCAATAGAAGTCTTGCTCAATAAGGGAAAATTGCTTTGATATCAACAGATGGAAATTCATTACAGCCTGAGTACTAGAGTTTTTTTATCTTGGTATATTTCCATGGAACATCTGCAGTTTTAGTTCTTTGTTTACCTGCTTGGAACAAGGAGTTGATCTTCTCCTAAAGGCAATGCAATCTGGAACTTTTCCAGAAGTTTAAAGTATTGAGACATGTACATCTTAGGGACTCTGCTCTTCTGTAAGAGGAGTTTTTCCACATCTGAACGCTTTATAATTCCCTTCGGGTATTTAGGAAAGCCTTCCACCTTCACTGTCAAAATCTTTTAAAAAAAGTAAAATAATTTCAACTCTTCAGTCATAATAGGATTGCATTTTTTCTGACAAACTTAGTTTTCTGCAATATTTTACATATACACAAAAATGTATAACCCTATTCATAGTAAAACTCAGCATTTCAGCAATGACAGCCATCTGCAAGTAAATTAATAGTAATGAACTGTTTATCCCCTGGAATTATTTAGCTACCTGTCCTTTCAGTGTAGTGTAGCAGTGTATGTTAGTGGTCTCCCTACTGCATGTTATGTGGGGGATTATTCTACATTTTAATTTGTGATGAAAATAGATTTGGAAGTCTGAATAAACATCTAAAAGTTTGGAAGCTTTTCCAAACTAACCAAACCAATGGTGGATCCTTCATTGCAGTTCATTTGCCACTCACCTGTCCAAATATATAAGTCTATACGTTCAATCCTCTTCAACCATCTATAATAAGGCCCAATTACTCTTCACCACTATTCCATGCTACTGTTATTGCTTCACTTGTGATCACCAGCCTTTAAGAATTAGTTGCAGGATTATGCTGCCTCTCGTCTGGGACCTCTATTTCATTTAAGACAAAATAGACCCTCTGGAGTGTGAGAGACATCACACCTAGAGAGTAAGAGAACTAAGAATGGAGGCATTGGGGTACACCTGACTCCTACAATGCATATTTAAAAGGCAATAGGAGGAGTCAGGCAGGTCAAACTGGGGAACTGTGAAACAGAGTGGGTCACGAAACTGGAAAGAAATTGAGCAAAATGAGGCCAGGTCAGCTACTGTAGCCTGGAATGGAACAAAGAGTTGAATGATGGGATATAGAGAATATAATGATATGCTAACCTGTGCCATGATTTTACACAGCCACTTGGGTTCCACAAAATACAAATCTCTTAGCTGAAGTGCTGGATCTTGAAAATGTAGCAGTACACCTGTACAAATAATACTGTAATTAGAACAATATCACACAACCTTCATATGAAACAAAAAAACCAAAAAGCATTTGGGCTGCCTTTCTCCTGCTATTCTAATTAAGGGTACATTAAATGTTAGATATTCTTAAGAATAACTCAAAGTATCAGAGTACAGTCATATGTTTACCTTTTCCGTTAATTCCAGGTGCAATATTTATAGTCGTAATCTGACCTATTCCTTTCAGATACTTAATATCCTCAGTGTGAATGCTCAGTGTTTATTATTTTAGCATCAGTATCCATAATCATATATTCTGAACAGTACTGAGATACCATTGTTAATAAGATTGTGTGACTACTGTCCCATTCATAGGCTATCCTAAATGATCTTATTTTCCCTCCCAAAATTCTCTTCTCTATTCTGCAGGTTTATTATTTTCAAATACAGTCAAGAGGCATAAATTGTTCACAGAATAATCCATCATACAATCTTTCCCTCAGGTTACAAAGTTTTCAGATAAAATAAAATCACGAAGAAGAGAAACAGCGCCTGAAGGACGGTAGGACTACATGTCATTCCAGATCAAGCTGATTTCCTTCTTTGACACAATTACTGGTGCGCTTGATGGAAGGGAAGCAGGACATCATATATCTTGATTTTAGTGAGGCTTTTAACACAGTCCCACATAACATTCACATAAGCAAAGTATGGAAATGTGGTGTAGATGAAATTACTATAAAGGAGGCTTCCCAACTGATTGAAAACCCATACTCAAAGAGTGAAAAAACAGTTACCTTTCTGTAACAGTCTCCAGGTTGCAAAGGGGTAGCTGTGTTAGTCTAGTTCAACAAAACAAGCAAGGAGACCTCTGGCACTTTTAAAGACTAACAAATTTATTTATCGCATGAGTTCATATGGGAGAAAATCCCAGCTGAAAGCATCTGACGAAGTGGGATTTTCTCCCATGAATGTTCATGCGATAAATAAATTTGTTAGCCTTTAAGTGCCACAGGACTCCTCCTTTATTAGTCTCCAAGACATGCTGGACATGGCCATTCCACTGTCGGTGAGTGTGTGCCTCATACACAAATGTTGGAGACTTTTTCTCCCTCAGCAGTTAACCAGTAGGATGGCTTTGAGCATCAGGTACCACTTCATGCTTGTGTTAAAGGGTGGAACAGTCCCCACCCCACCTCATTTCCCTCATACCAGATGTACTTTGATAGACAGGGGAAGGTGAGTGGGCCATGGAACAATGTGTGCAACATAAACTGAAGAGCAAGAGTTATGGAAATGCAGGTAACGTTGTTTTCCTGAGTACCTACACATGTCAATTCCACTGGAGGGACCAACAAACAGCAATGAATGTGGATTCAGGGTTTAAAGTAAGCCGGAACGCACAGGAACGCTGCTCTGGGGCCCACTATTTTTAGGGGCTCAGCATTCCAGGGCCCCTAAAAATAGAAGGCAGAGCCAGAACGCTGCATTCTGGGGCCCACCATTCAAAAATAGCAGGCCCTGGAATGCAGCTTTCTGGTTCCACATTCTATTATTTGGGGCTCAAACGCTGGGCCTCTAAAAATAGCAGACCCCAGAGCAGCATTCTGCTGCGTTCCGGCGAGCAGGGCCAGGGACACTGCTGAGGGGCTCAAATCCTCCCCTTCCATGCCCTGCCCCAACCTGGGGACTGCTGCCTCCGCCCCAGCTGCTCTACCACCTGGACCCAGGGCCTACCACCCCTCTCCTCCCACTGCACCACTGCTGGTGAGTGCAGGGTGGCCCAGATGGAGCTGGGGAGCTACTGGGAGCAGGGAGCGGGGCGCTGGCATGGGGAGGGCAGGAGCTGGGTCCAGGGGGGCCCACCAGCGCAGGAGGGGGGCCACCAGTATAGGAGTGTTCTGGGTCCCCCCAAATTATACTTTAACCCCTGGGTGGATTTGATTAGAACCATCTGAAACTGGCATCATATCTGGACTTATGGTAGTGAGAAATGAATGTGGAATGAAGAATGACTGTGCTCTAGGTAGAAAGCTAACACCTCTTCACATCTTTCTCACATTCAGTGAGTGAAAACTTTATGGTTTTGGTGATGGGGTTTTGGAAAAAGTGTGTGAAAAGAGGTATCTTGGGCAATGTACAAATTATAGATTACTTTTGTAAGGAACTTTGGGTGCACCTAAAGATAAAACTCAGGGAGCAACGCATTGTTCCAGTGCTGAGCCTGGTATTGAAAGGAGAAAATTCCAAAGGATGCAAAGAATAAAAACTCAGTGCTAACTTACTTGAAAATCTAACAGATTAACTTCAGCTATCTACAATAAAGGAAGCAGTTAATAAGTGAGTCTGTGATCACTTCAACAATTTGCACTGGCTGTAAGAAGGAATCACGGTGAGTTGGGGTCAGTTCTGCCCTCTTACACCTCAAGGCAACTGGGAGCATTTGAGCTATCCTGATGGATCCCACTGAAGGAAAAATAAAATCTCTGACACACCTAGAGTAGAACTGACAAGTGCAAATCACCTGAAGAAGAATTATCAATTGTTTGCTCTCAAACTAGACGTGGGTACCTAGTCAGGCCCTGCATGGGTGAGTCCTGAGTCTGGTACAATTAATTACTTGGATAATGGAGAGAAGAATGCACTTATAAAATTTGTGAATGACAGCAAGCTGCAGGGGAGGGATATTGCTTGCACTTTGCAGGAGAGGATTAGAATTCAAAATGACTTAGACAAATTGGTCTAAAATCAACAATATGAAATTTAATAATGACAAGTGCAAAGTACCACACGGAGGAAGGAAAATGATCAAATCCACATCCACAAAATGGAGAATGAATATCGGGCAAAGGATCTTACAGAAGATCACAAATAGATTACCAGCCAACAATGAGATGCAGGTGCACAAAAAGGCTAATATCATTCTGGGTGTATTAGCAGGACTATCATATGTCAGGTGTGGGGGGATTTATTCTCCTCTATGTGGCTCTGGTAAGGCATCAGTTAGAGCACTGTGTCCAATGGGCAATGGGCTTAAAAGAAAAGATTTAGACAAACTGGAGAGAGTCCAGAGGACAAAATGATTTAGACACCTGGCTTATGAGGAAAGGTTAAAATAATTGGGTATGTTTAGTCATGAGAAAAGAAACTGAGGTGGAATCTGGCCACAGTCTTATGATATATTTAGGGCTTCTGTTTTTCAGTGTTTAATAATTTCATTTTTGATGGATTTTTTAAAGCTAGTTTTAAGGTTTGTGTAGTTGCCCAGAGATAGGGGTTTCCTGGTCTCTCTTTGTATATATGCATTATCCATTACTGTATTATATACAGTTTATACATTGTAATGAGTAATCTCTTTCTAATGTCCCCAGTCAGGAGGCTTCCAAGGGATACATCAGCTTGTTTAGGTATTTGCCTAGTGTTACAACGGGCCACATAAAAAGCGCTAGAAGCCAGTACAAACTAACCTTTCATACATACAATGACTTGCTTACATTAAGGTATATATTATACACTGACATATAAGTACAGTATTTTTATTCCAATCAATTTATTTTATAATCACATGGTAAAATAAGAGACTAAGCAATTTTGCAGCACTAGTGTGCTGTGACACTTTCATATTTTTATGTCTGATTTTGTAAGAAAGTAGTGAAACCTGTGGTATGCAAGACAAATCAGACTCCTGAAAGACATACAGTAGCCTGGGAAAGTTTGGGAATCAGTGCCCTAGTTCACTTTAATGATGTACTCCTTCTAACAGAGTTATGTTGAAGTGCTCTAAGTAACTTCTAGTGCGCAACAGCAGAGTCTAAATGGACCAACTAACGAGCAACATGCTAGTGTGCACTGCAAGTCATACTCTGCTAATCCACATTACTGTGCCATGTACACAAGCCCTCAGACAAAACTAACCATTTCTGATGTTTTTCCATTGTTAAATATCAGTTATGTGATGTGGACTTTGTGTATGGGAGGATGTTTTATCTGTGTTTATTGGTTAAAACCTAAAATCAGAACTGCATATGTTAATGACCAGTATAAAGAGGATGGTGATCAGCTGTTTCTATGAAGGTTGGAGAAGTTGTAACAGGCTTAAACTTCAGCAAGGAAAATTTAGGCAGATATAAAGAAACACTGTCTGATTATAGGGATAATTCACTACTGGAATAGGTTATCGAGAAAGGTTGTGGAATCCCCACCATTGAAAGTATCTAAGAACAGATTAGAAAAACACCTGTCAGGGATGGGTATACTCAGTTTGGCTTAGTGGGGAAAGTGGGTGGACTAGACAGTTTCCCAGGATCCACTGCAGTCCTACATTCCCCATGATTCTATTGCTTCAGTGAACCATGTTATGGCAATCTAGTGCAGGTGTGGCACACACTGCTGGCACCAAATCTTGTCCCAATAAAGAATTTATAGTACCTGATTCATTCAGAAAGTGAACTGCATGAGGAAGTTCATTTTCATCCAACTGTAACTGGCTTTCTTGTACCAGTTCTAATAATCGCTTCTGGTCAATCACAGGAAATTCAGTTGGAACATTTTCACGTTCAAGTAAAATTCTCTTCTCAAGCTCTAGATAGCTGTCTGGGATTAGCTGACCCACTACTGGCTGGTCTCTGATCTGTGTAATTATGAAAAAAAAATTCAGACAGGCATGCAAGATGTAAATTAAGCAGAGAAGATTGACCAATCACAGGACTTTGGTACCAGTGTCAATAGAACAAAAGAAAAGCTATCTGATAACTAACCCTGGCTTCTTAAAAAGAGTCCCAGAAATTTAAAAAATGTTAAGATAAATTATGAAAATATTTTAAAAATTAAATATCTTTTGAAATTACTCAGTAGTAACACATGCCTTTCTCTCTTGAAGCTACGAAAGAAATCATGAGTATTAAATTGCTCCACAAACTAATCAGTTATTTAATAATATTCCTCCTCTAATTTAAAATGCTTAATAATCTGGTGCTGGATTTTATATGTGGCAAGAAATATTACATCCTTAAGTACCCTTAGAAGTCTGACAGCCTTAAGTTACCTATTTTTTTTTACTGAAATCACTTTACTTTAAAGCCCTACCTGATTTCTCATGATTTTCCTTTCACTAAAGTGTTACAAATTCCCCTTTTCTCCTTCTAGCTGCCTTATTTTTACCATCAATGAAGCCTAAACACAGTGCTATATTATAATCCTGAGACCCCCTGAAGGGAAAGGGTAGGAGGATCACCTCTAAGAATTCTGCCTTCCTGGCAAAAGCCTCTAGTACTGCTCAGTTGGGCTTAGTGACGTACAGCAGGTGGATCTATTACATTCCACATTCCAAAACATACCCATTCTGGGACAATAAGCAATGGCTGGCTCCCATTCTTTGCACTGTTGAGCATACTCAGCCAATTTATGGATGTTACTATGCTGGTACACTGTGGGAAAAGAGAAGAAAGGTGTTTCTGCAACTTTTCCCAGCATTTAGTGCACCAGCACAAGGATAGCCATAAATGTTTTACTTGGACTATAAGATTTTTAAAGGCAGGCACTGTGGGGGAAATTGTGGCTACAATAAAGCCAGTAGTTTCCACTGACTTCAGTGGGGCAGGATTTCACTTTGTGTCTTTAAAGTATTATGCTCATGATGGCACTAAACGGTGCAGAAGCAGACCCAGAAATAGAAGACAGAGAATCTACTGGGAAGACGAGTCTATCTTCATGTCTCTATCTGAAGATCCTTCCACCACTTCTAGGCGTAAAATCCTGGGCTCAGTTCTCCTCTGAATCTGACTAGAGATTAGGCACAGTGGAGAGAGGGCCTGACAGGACGTCATTTGCAGCACCCTCTCACTTCCTCTCTCCTCCATGAGTAAGCTCTTCTCGTCACCTTTGACCTACACCCTGCTTTGCAATTCCTTATGTCTCCACTCCCCTCCAACACATGGTCACACCTACACGTCTTGCATGAGACAGCGTGATGCAGCTGGTGTAGGAAACAACAGAGTTTTACTCCAGTGGAGATTTTCAACCCAAAAATTTTCTAGGGGGTTTCTGCAGCTGATGTTTGTTTGCTTCGTCCTTCAAAAAGATTTTTTTAAACAGTGCAAACTGAAAGTAGAGGATGGGAATATCTGGTTCAGCAGGCTTCCATTCAGAACTGCTTCTATAAAATAACCCAGTCTGACTTTATGAATTTGCCACTACCATCATGATACTGGATTAACCTTTGGAACATAAAAGCATAATCCTCCAGCAAATCACAGTGTCACAAGATTAAGAATATAGAATTGGCTGGCTGCCAGTATCACACAAAAAACGCTTCTATCTGTTATTTCTAACAGCAGTATATTGCAGTTCAACAAGAGTGGATAGCTCTTAGTGGCTTTATTAAGCCGACTCAACACAACGTGGACATTAAAGTCGACTTAGTAAAGTCAACTTAGTGCAGTGTAGCCATGTAAGTCAACTTAATGGAGTGTGGACTCATGAAGTCGACTTAATGAGGTCTACTTAAAGTCGACTTAGCTTTTATAATGTAGACACAGCCGATCAGACCAATCCAGCATAAAAAGGCTCATCTATTTCATTTCTCGTATCTTGTACATTAAACAAAAACTACCTTTAGAAGGTGTTTGATGTTAGACATAGGGGGAAAAAAATGAAAGCAATCCCCTGTATTTTTTGTTTAATGATCTGACTCCCTTATTCTATTACACCTAAGTTACTATAGGATGCATAATGAATTTGATTTCAAGCTAACGTAACTGTTAAAACATTCTGTTTATTCAGCAACTTTCATTTTATAGAATAATATACCTTGAAATTCAGACTCTCCTTTATTATAGTTTTCCGAAGTTTGATCATAGCATCAGATTCTTCTGTAGCGTTTACAAAATGATAATCTTGGATCACTGGGAAACCCCTCTTATTCAACAGCTCTCTGGTAATTTTACTCACACAGGCCTTATGTTGCTTCTCACTAGAGACATCTAAATGAGTGCCAACAAGAATCACTGGGGATGATGAAGCTCGAGCCTGTTAATTAGATCCATACACTTTGTTATCTCAATGTTGAATCATGATTTTCTTTTTGATTATGTTTACACAATACAGACATGACACCTGAAAAACTCCAGCAATAAGAAAAAGCAACCACATTTGTCACTTTTGCCCCTTTTCTTCATAATTTATATTTGTCTATTTTCTTCATAGAAGTGAAAGCAGTGTATTAGAAATTTTAAAAATTGATCTTTTAAAATCACATCCTACCAGAATTTATGAAAAAATCTGAATTTTTAAAAAAAGGAACACAAAGAAATACCTTAAGTCTGCTGATGGAAATCTGAAGGCATATGCATTTGAAGCCACCTACCCATTTATAGTTTTGCTTGGATAAGGTAATAAAAATTACAGTACTATGTCTATAAAACATTATATGACATGCAGGCATAGGTCTGAACCAAAACATGGAGTCAAACACATCTTTATCTGGGGCCAATTTGAACCCATAATTCCAGTTTCACAGTTTGGCTCCATTTCTAATAATACACTCTAGCAAATATATTTTTTAAAGAAAAGAGTATTTTCTAAAATGATTGACAGTGAAGGAAATGGTACATGAATGAATGTTTGTCACTTATGGTCTTAACTAAAAATTCACTGATCAATGCTTCATTTTGTGTTTCCCTGCACCAAGGTATAAACACTCTGATGAGTGAAGGAAAACAGTAGGTAACAGTTATGAGTAGAGTGCAAAAAACTGATACCGTTGGCCTGGCCTACACTGCTGGCAAATTTGGTGGCAGTCGATGGGAATTATGCAAGTCATGCAGAGTAGCTTGCACAGCTCCCATTGACTTTGTAACTTCCTTTTAGTGTGCTATTTTTACTGTGCTGTGCTGACAGAAAATGCTTGCCAGTCAACACAGTGCTACATCACTTGAGTGGGTGGTTTTAAATCGTGACTGTTCAGTCAATTAGAAAAAGTGATATAACAGTGACAAATTTGCTGCTGTTAGCGTAGATATACCCTTTATATCAACCAACCTCTGGTACGATTAAACTGAAAGCGGTGAGAGTGTAATGGTCAACCTGAAAGTTAAGGATACAATGAAGTCATGGATTCCCTTTAATAGACCTTTATGACTTTTTAGCTTCTGTGGCTGCAGCCAAGATTGGAGCAGTCAGAGACAGAGGCTGGAGCTCTCAGCACCTATAGGATGAAACTATCAGCAGGCAGGGCTGTCAGCCCTGCCCACCTCCCTGGTTGCCCACCTCTCTCCTCCAGCAGCAGGAGGCAGAGGGGAAACTGTCAATGGCTGTGACCAAGAAAGAGCTTTTCCCCACTCTCCAGCAGTCAGGGCTGGAGCTGTCATCACCCCCTAGCAGTGGCAGGACCCGTCAGCCTTCCCCAGCCACAGTAGGACTCTTGGGTTGTCTTACCTCCCCTACAATCAGTCCCTCCCTCCAGTTATTTTTAGTAAAAGTCACAGACAGGTTGTGGTGTCAGTGAATTTCTGTTTATTGTCTGTGATCCCTCCATAACTTCTACTAAAAATACAAAATAAAATCTTAATTTTATTGACAGTGGTTTCATCCAGTAGTAACAACAAAAAGAAAATGTTAGCCAGATTCTCAACCTGGGTTCGAGTGTGTAAATAAGGAATAATTCCCATGTTACTCCAAGCAGACATTGCAACTGTAAATGAAATCAGACTATGGCCCACAGACAGTATATGAGCATTTTATGGTTACATATACAAGTTCTAGGCTTGATTCTGATCTCACTTATACTTGTTTTAAACCAGGACAACTCCATCAGCTTCACTGGAGATTATAATGGCATGAACTAAAGCCAATGTTCAGAACTCTGAACATAACTATTTAACGGTCCCTCTGTCTCTGTTTTATTAGTCTATGCAAAATAACATCAAAACTTGCCAGATTCTCATTATACATGCCCTACTGCACAAATTTCAATTAAAACTGCACTTCATAAGTCACTCAAAATTTTTCATAACCATTAATACACATTCTAGATATGTTCTCATCTTAATATTTCTACATATTGAACAGCCCATAAAAACATTTTCAAGTGAATTCTCTGATGTTTTCATAGTTACTTGGAATTTAAAAATCAGTGTTAAAGAAGTTTTGCTGTCTACTACCTTGATATTAAATAACCATGGCTTCATAGCATCCACTTCTGCCTGTCCTTTGCTGAGATCGTAAACAGCAAGATACAAGGCCCTCTGGATCATAAAATGGGGATGAGTGCTGTAGAATTCTTCTTGTCCTAAACAAGGAAGAAATAAATACATCATGCTACTTACCCCACTACACTCTATCAGGTAAAAGAAACACAGCAGAATCTCACTTATCCTCTGTTCATTAATCTGCAAACCCAATTAATTCTTACAAAAATCCTGACATCTCCACTCAGTTGTCTGAAAAACTTCCCATTGACTTTAATGGGCTTTGGATCAGACTCATAATGAACTGGGGTTTAGCAACCTCAGAGGCTGCTTTTCCTCTATGAACTTCCTAAAGAGCTAAGGACAGGGACGATGCAGCTAAAGAGACCCAGGTTTTAGACAGTTGGCACCAGAACATTCTAGCTGTTTGACATGGATCAGACTGAGCCGAACCGTGACTGTGTTCAGATCTAAACAAGACACAGATCTTTTGATAAAGATTTTTCCTGGGAACAAGATCCAAAGGGGCAGCCGAGTTAGTCTAGTTCAGTAAAACAAACAAACAAGGAGTTCTGTGGCACTTAAAAACTAACAAAACATATTTGTTAGTCTTTAAATGCCACAGGCCTCCTTGTTTGTTTTCCTGGGAACAGTGACCACTTTTAAAAAAATCCCTAACCATATAAACTGACTGAAACATGGAAGAACTTCCTGGGTGGAGAGGGTGGTGTGGGATAGAAAGTCAATGCCAAAACTCCCACTGATTTTCAATGGAACCAGGAGTTCACCACAGTTTTTCTATTCACTCATTTTCCCATAATTTTATTTGGTTCTAACATACAAATATGAGGTCAATTGGATACACATAAATATAGAAAAATGAGGCTGGTTAGTGTGCACATAGCTTGCACATGTATTTCTTTCAGTGAACCAAAACAATTCTGCTAAAGTACAGGAGAGACCCCCCTTACAACTGTTACAGAGTGCAAACTTAACTTCACTTTAATTTAATTCTGCTTCTGTGCATGGGGAGCAATTAGATGGTCTTGAGGTCCCTTACAACCCTACATTTCTATAATTCTACAGCAAACTGTAGTACTCTATTATTCTGTAGTCATATTATCATAATTAATACCAAACCTCTGTCATCAGGGTAAATGATCAGATTACATTTACTGATGAGGGCTTTATGTATTCGTTCAGTTCATCAGTAATTTACCAAATTCAGCAACTCACAATGAGTTCTTTGAGTCTGAGTATGCAATAGCAAGATTCTGTTTTGGTTTGAGATTTTTAAGACTGTTTCTAGGAACAAGAATTGCATATATAAATGAATAATGGATATAAATTAATACACTTGTGAACCAAATACCTGCAAAATCCCAGACATTTAATATTAAATCTTTCTTCACTTTGCCTTTCAGTGGAATTGACCAGTCCTTTACATCTATGCCTATTGTAGCCGTCTGTGTCCCCGAATCAGATCGTTTGCACTTCATTAGTTGCTGTAATAGCATAGTTTTACCACTACCAGTATTTCCAACAATCATGAGTTTCATTCTGTTATAAGGGACAGCCTTCTTTAGCCGCTGTTGAAGAAACCTGGCATGAAACACATTTGGTAAGATAGAAATGTATGATATAAGATGCACACCAAAAGGCATCTAAACCAGGCAACTCAAAATCATTCCAACCACTTTTCAAATTATTTACATGAAAAACCTTTTATCTAATATTACATTTAATATTTTGACAGTACATGTTCATGTCTGATTTTTTAAAATTTTTTAATACAGACTAAATACCTTGCGTGTTTTGAATAACTGCTGCAAGTAATGTGAGAGATTTACTGTTACATATTACAGATGTACTAAGCAACCAGTAAACACCGTTGTTTGCATGATAGTCCTGTGTTTTTATAAAGGTATCATCAACTCAAAGGGGCACTATAAAATTTTCACCTGGCTATGAGCCACATTTTTCCTGAGAATCAAAGGTTCACCAGAGTCGCTGCTAAATCAAAGATTATGTGGGAAATGAGTTGTTGCCTTTAAAGGGGCATATTGTTACCACACAACCCATGATGAACTTCATGAAGATATTGGAAAAAGAGATAAGAACAACAACAGTAGGGAAACAAACCTTATAATGTCTCTAGCTTTGTATCCAACATGTTTGAAATCTAAATTAAGATGCAGTCCATCCAAACAAAGATCCCAGACTTTAGACAACCTTCCCATTTCATCAGGGAAGGATGTCAGGTCAGGATTATAACTTACATCCAGAGATGTCAAATTTTCAAGGAAGCCAATCTGAGGAGGAATCTGGATAGAGAAAGTTTAAAATATAAGCATTTATTAAAAGGGAGCATTTATTTGTTTGTGTATGAGGATGAAACTCCCAAGCAAACATTTAATAAGACCAAACACAATTACAACTTTTTTCTTCCATTTACTACTGTTTTGATCTAAACCTTTGCACCACATATGCCTAATATCTCTGATGGGAGAAGAAAGTAACTCCTAAAGAACTAATCTGAGACCCTTTAAAAAGAATTTGTGTCTTTAATGTATGGTAAGAAATACCGAAGACAGTCATATTCTTTTCAAGGCAACATACAGCTCTAATTACATGCTATTTTACTGCTAGGATCTTCAACCACAAAAAGTAATGCAAGAAGGATCAGATTTAATTTAGGGTTGATCTGAAAACCAAGTGATCACTGCAAAGAGACTATATGTAAATATGAAAAGCATTCTGATGTTCTTTCCATATCGAAAAATTCATAGCATACCTCCTTTAACTTGTTATGGGATAGATGTAGCTTTTCTAGCCTAGACCAGACATATGCTTTTTCACTCAGGTCCAAGATGCTTATTTGATTGTAGTTAAACAAGAGCTCTCTTAAGTTTAAAGATTTCCAGTGCATAGGGCCAGGTAGGCTTACGATTTTATTGTCACTTAAGTCTACAGAGCGCAAACTAAGAAATAAAGGGAAAATATTAGCAAAGAAGATAAATAAAATGGATAGTAGCTTTAACTATATTAACCTTTTATAAACAAACAAAGTCACATATGCTAGAACAAGATTTCTGTTGGGAATTTAGATAGAAAGATGGAAAATTATTGATGCCAGTGGGCCAGCCTCTACAATATTCTTAAAGGAAGTAAGGGTAGAAAACAAATAATTATCTGAGAAGACACTGCAAATAGATTGTAGCTATTCCAGGAGAAAAAAAATGAAAAAGGAAACCAGAGAGCTATGACGGATTCAATAAAGTATACTTTTAACATATTTATTTAAACATGAAATTATATGGTCTTGAAATGAATGCTCCTATTACACTGAATATACTTATTTCACTGACTGAACCAGAAGTGTCACTTTCAAAGAGATGCAGGTACAGTTATGAGAGTATATAATTATACAGCTTGATGGGTGTGCATGGTGCTATCCAGATTGATAAAAACTAATTTAAATTCAGCCCTTAGTCATACCCATGTAAATATACAATCTCTCCAATGAAGTCAATAGTTATTCCAGGTTTTAACCCATGTATCAGAGCAGAATTTGGCCAATGGTCCCTAGTTCAAGGATCTTAAAAATAATGGCATGCTTACCAAATAAATGAACTTAGACAATCCATTATAGTATATCAGAAGAATGTATTTATTTAAAATTGTTTTATGATATCCGACTAAAAAGGGACTAAGTGTTTTTCTAAATATTCTTGCACGTATATACTTGAGGACTACATGCTGAAGAAAGATGCATCATATGCATTTATTTCTATTTGCAAGCTATTGAACAAATGCAGCTGTATTATTTCAGTGTCAAGCATGAACTATGCAAGAAACTCACAGACCTCCCTTCTAACTAGTCTGGGCTGGGAGAAATGAAGCTTGGGAACTGCATCTCCTTCTGTATGTATATTAAATTTGCTACAACAATGTACAATCTTAGCACTTTGTGCCAAGTGTGTCATTCTGGCCATCCTTTAACTGAAACCACATTACTATTAGAAGTGTGAACACTCAGTCCAGAGTTGAAAAATACACAGATCCATGAGGTTTTTTTTAATTGTGTTAATTATTTTAAAAATAGCCTAGTAACATCTCTTTGCTCAACATTCCCCATATACGTGTTCCTTCCCACTGCCACTGTCACTCCCACTCCTTTCCAAGCTCCAGACAGGTTTAGGCTATGCCAATATCTGCTTTTTTAGTTCAGACTTAGTAGCCTGAACTAAAAAAGTCCAAGGTTATTCCAAACTACTAACCATGGCTTTTTACTTTGAAACAGCCGCATGTCCTAGTTCGAACTAACTTTTTAGTTTGAACTAGTAAGAGTGCCTAGTTAGAACTACAGGCTTAATTTGAACTTTTTTAGTTTGAACTAAGCTTTAGCCCATGCCTACATCATGCTAGTTTGAACTTAAAGTTCAAACTAAGTGCTTAGTCTGGACTAACCAGTTGAACTTATTAGTTCAGACTAAGCTTTGCTTAGTTTGAACTAAGAAATTTCTGAGTTTGAACGAGGCAAAGCCTAGTGTAGACATGGACTAAATTAGTCCAGACTAATTGGCTAGTGTAGACATAGCCTTACTCACCCACTTTGCCCTGCTATCCCGCCAGCTTGATCACTACTCTCAAACCCACTTTCTCCTATTACCTCTTATGCCTCAGTACTGCTCCTTCACTTGACCCTTATGTGGTATCCCCCCTCTCCTGCCACATGTCCCGGTACTAGCACTGCAGCTCTACCCCCTCTCCTATCCAATATCTCCGTGGCCCACTGCTGTTGCTCCTTCCAATGCCCATAACTGGTTACGCCAACAGGGCAGTGGCCAGGCTGGGCTGACCTCTGCTACTGAGGCTTAATTAGGGGCAAAAGGGAGCTGGCTGGGCAGGCTGGCTAATGAGCTGGAATGAGGACTAGTTGTGGGGCTTGGAAGGTCAACAAAAGTTCCTGAGAAAAGGAAGCTAGGAGGAAGAGCAGGGGCAGCTCTCGAGTGAGAAGGCTGAGCACTGTGCTGCTTTGGCGCATGACTGCAAGACCCAGTGCTGGACCGGACACTTGTAAATAGATGGTGATGAGCAACACACACTGAATGAAGTCAACGGGTTATGCAAAAGAGTGGTTTTGGATGCGATTTGTGGGGCCAAGGGCCTGAAGAGTGGGGAGGGGGGTGCAAGCCCAGACAGTTACGGTTACATACTGAGTCCAGCAGCTTCTGTAGAAAAGTGGAATCACCACATTCTTTGTTTTCACACGAATAGTGCTTTTAAGGAACAGGATATATTGTGATAAATGTAGCTCTAGCACAATTCAACTTAGTGAGCATATGCAGTGTTATTCTTTGGGAAGAAACCCATTGTATAATATTCCAGGAGAGAGCCACTGGACTCAAGCTGTCATGTTCAAAAGGATGAAATCACAAGACTTTATGAAAGGAAAAATTGCCAGTTTCTTTTTTATCTTCTTTATACCAGAAAATAAATAAATAAAAATAGATTCTGGTTCTGGAGACAAAATAAGCAGATTCAGCATTTCTGAAAACATCTTTTTTTGCTTAAAAAAAAAAAAGAGGTCCATAGTTTGGAACTGTCAATGAGATTCAGGCTTTCTGCAATTACTGAACAAAAAGTGGCCTATTTTAACTTGAATTAATGGCTCCTGTGTCTAAGGTTTTGTCTTTTTAGGATGATTTGCTGAAAACTTTTGAGTACAACCATGCTGAATCTTCTGCTTAATGGCCATTCCACTAGATTCTCCTTCAGAGGGACATAACACTGGACTTAACAAGTGAAATAACTTACTGTGGAAGAAGAAGAATCTCTTCTGGAACACTAACAAAATGATTTTGAGATAAGTTTAAATTTGTTATGCTAGATGACAAATCAGGTATGGTATCTAAAATACAAAAGAAATTGAATTATTTTCTTTAGGCATCATTTTTCAACACTGTTTAACTCAGTTTATAAGGTAGTCATTTTCTAAAATTCAAGCTAGGTTGTGAGGCTAGATTCCAAACCCTCATATCTGATAGTATTTTCTGGCACTCAAATTGGCACTGAAAGAGTAAATAAAGTGTTTCAAAACACCCAAGTATTGATTTGAGCTCCCAAAGGCAGGATTTGGATTTTCTTTCCAAGAACTCTCAGTTGAAAACTGAGTTCCCAATTTGAAGAGTGTGGAGCAGAATTAAAATAACTGTTTTCTCCAAATACTTCTACAAAGAATTTTCACTTTTATTAGATGATATGATATTTAATTTCATATTATTATCCAATATTGAAATAGTCTTATTTACATTTTTCTCTGTTACTAATACCATGTTTCTATTATTTTACATATGTAGTAAAACACCATATGTTTATAAAGATTGCTTAAAAACTTCATTTACTTCAAACATAACAGCTCCCTTCTAAAAGGCTGAGAAACAAAATTATAAGCATGTGCAAAATAAAAAGCTCCCTATGTTGGAAAGACAAGTAAGAAATTCTAATAATAATTTCAGAACTCTTATAAATTCATTAGGACAGGTGATTCATTTACTGGATTTTATCAAATTGTTGATTTTTTTGTATAAAATGCATTGTCTTTGAATCATACTCTGCATTGCTTAGTTAGAAGACAGTACTAGCAGATGCCCAAAGCCTGGCTCTCATCACTTTCATTTAAACCAATGAATTTTTTTTTAAAAGTGGAATTAAACCAGTATAAAAAAAATCAACATGAGAAAAGAAAATTCAAGTCAATATTTATCAACATTTACAACACCACAGCACTTCAAATACAACAGTCATATCCGATGGCAAGTATAGGGAAATAGTACTGTGTAAGTGACAAATGTGTAAAAATGGTAGCTAAGGGGAAAAGGGTGGTAATTGTTTATAAATGTTTGGGAGGCTACTACTATATGGTGACCCTACTGTTTTTCAAAAAGTCTTTACACTAACTCTTCCTCTTTGCTTTGTCTCTATCTGAACTACAGCATGTATCATCTAAACTTTTTGTATCATCATCACTTTTTTTTTTTTAAAGCAACTCTCAAGATACTTACCAAGCAAATTCATCCCAGCACTGAATATCTCCAACTTTGTGCACTCTTTGAGAAAATTAACAGCCAGGGATGAAATGTTGTTCTTACTAACGTTTAAAACTTTCAGTTCCCTCAAGCAAATTGGAAAACATATACCTGTGATTTTGTTTCTAAGGTAAAGGAAAAGAAAATATTACAAGTGTTATTCAAAACTACTTGCTAAAAAATGGAAAAAAATGAACCTGGTTTTCCTGGTTTACTCATGAGAACAGAAGCTGAGGATAGTTTTTCCTGAGTAAGGATTGATGGATCAGGACTGATACTTGTCCACAAGACCAATGCGTATGACAATGTAAATTCTACACTGATCAATATCTAGACCATATTCATTCATCTGATGATTCAAATGTTAGAATGTGCAATAAAGTATCATTTTCTGATTACACAATATAGTCCAATCCAGTCATTTTCAACCGGCATGCTGCAGCACACTGGTGTGCCATGAGAACTATCCAAGTATGCTGTGAAATTTGTACAAAGGTAATGAAAATCAATGTAACACAAACATTGCTTCATCTTAAATAATATTCTATCCAACGAAAATTACAACTTGTAAAACTTGTGAAAATTAATAATAAAATGAAAAGGGAGGTATCAGTCTTTTGATTTTAAAACGTGAACGCACTAAACGCAGGTGGCCAAAGGGCAAAACTGAGATGACAAGTATTTTTTTTTGCCACTGGATTTGAAACATTAATACATTTGACACCTCTTTAGCTTGTCGTATGCAGTATGTTGTGACTCTCTAGTAAGACTGTACCCATAGTAAATATAAATAAATGTGACACTTATAAGCAATCAGTTCAGCAGAAAAAAGGTGGATGTGCTGTGGAATCGTTTGTCTCACTGAAGTATGCTGTGTTACTGAAAAGGTTGGGAACCAAATACATATGTGATTAATTTTAAGTAAGGATTTGTCTGCACCACAGCTAAAAACATATTTGGCACTGGCTGCCTGAGCTATGGAACCCTCTCACCTAGGGTGCTGGAGTCTAGCTACAGCCCAAACCTGATACTGTGATTAGATCACCTTTTAGCCTGCCTTTTACCCTGTGAGCTCAGCTCATCTTGTCTTGTCTGGGCCAGCTGTGGGTGTCTAATTGCAGTTAGGTAATCAAGCTCCACAGGACATTGCTAGACAAAGAGAAAACAGAATTCTAAGATTGCTGTATGATACAATTCATGTATTCTCTCAGACTGAACAAGGGAAACAGACAGTTAAAGATATTCGGTGTGAAATATAAACAATGATGTTACAGATATTTGGGAATGAGAGGAATAGCAAAATCCTCTCTACAATGGTGGTCTTAGAAATACAAACTCACTTAATGAAAAATCATAAAAATGAAGAAAATGGATGGAACGGAAACCTGGATTCTGCATCTCCTTGCTTTTGAGAATCTAATTCAAGCCATTAATTTTTTAAATCTTTTTTCTTGGGAAGAAAAAGATATTTTTTATTTAAATCAAAAGAAATAATTAAAATGTGAGACAATTCTGTAAATGGTAGATAATATTAATAATATTGTCTCCTCTAGACGAGATATTGGCATTGTCTGTATCTCAAATCAGTAGCTAAGATAGTACAGCCTAAAAAATATTTATTTCCTGTACTTCTAGAGATTAAAAAAATACCCAAATTCAGGAATCAAACATAGCAAACCACTCATTAAACAGTTCGTAGATAAGACTCTTGTGTATGGGGATACAAGCAAAATAATTCTTATGATAGACACCACAGTTAAATAATTAAAAAAACACCCACAGGAGATCTTGCTGATATAAAGTTCAAAATCTAGGCAAAATTACTAATTTAACGCCTTTAACCAATTTCTTGAACTATCTTATTTCTGCATACTACAAAATCAGAAATCATAACAATGTGCATAAGCACCCTAAAATATACCTCTTCACTGTATAACAATGGAAACTCTATAATCATTTTACAAATTTATATAACACTGATCATAGTGAAATAATTTGATTATTTCCTGCAACTTTTAAACAGTAATAAAATAAATTGGTCCTATTCTTACCCTTCTAACATTAGCTGTTCCAGGTTTTCTACAGCATCAGCAAGAAATTTAGGAATGCATGACAATTGATTGTATGACAGATTAAGCTGCTTTAGAATTGGGCATTTGATATGTGGATCCAAATCTAAGGAAGGGCCGATGTCATTCCGAGAGATATCAAGGTTTTCAATAGAATTCATTTTCAGTAAATGAGCAGGAAAAGATGCAAATTGGTTACTGCGCAAATCCAAATAAGTCAAACATTTCAAAGTCTGAAAGAAAAGGAGAACTTATTTGTATGAAGCACAACATAAGATACGAATTTCTAATTTTTAAACTAAATTAATATTTTAGGCAATTGTTTCATTCTTATTTTATTTACCCTATCAAGTAAAATGAGAGAAAATGATAATTTTCATTATATATTATACAATAGTACTTGAGAAAATAAAGAGGATATATAAGAATGTTGTAATAAAACTGTTATAATTACACAAAGCCCTTAACATATAAGTCATGCATGCAATTCTGATTGCCATTTATATATGCAATGATGTAACTAGATGTAACATACTTCCCAAACCGACTTTCTGCAGCAAGTACTCCACAGAAACTTCCTCTGAGTGTCTGCAATATTAACTAGCTTATTGTGCATTGAAGTACTACATGAAAACTGTACATATGCAAATAAGTTATGTGAATGTATACATGTATGCCCAGTTACAACATTCTGGCATTTAATCTTAAAAGATCTGATAATGCTTTGCAGGTAACACTGTCTTGCGTTATGTAAAATAACATAAAATTACTTCACACAGTTGTTCTGGAATGCTTGTGAGTGCATTTTGGTGCAGCTCCAATTTCTCAAGACGTTCCAAGTGACCAGTTAGGCAGCAGTTCTGACTGATGGCATCTATATTCTCTAACTCATTTGATGAAAGATCTAGTGACTTAATACATTCTCTCTCAGAAACCAATGAAGACAAACTGTCTGATCGTCTTAAATGTGACTGGACTTTTGAGATGCCTTCTGTTAAAACAAAAACAAACATTCATCTGCACTGATAAAACATACAACACAATTTCATTTACAATCCACAAAATTTGAGGTCCAACTCTGTATCCAATAAAAGCAATGGCTGTTATAATATTGGTTATACAGAAGCCACTGAAACTTCTGTTGAGTAGCTGTAATTCAAATTCCCATACAGCACTACAGGGAGTGGCCTACTACAAAGAGCTTTAAAAATGACAGTCACGAATGTACATTATTACACATAAACTTATAGAAATTCTTTGTAAAGCTGAAGACAAAAGTCCTTTACTTCATATGCAACATTTGTACCATTTTATTAATGTTTAAAGAATTATGAGTGGTTTTTCTAAATGATAATTTTAGAAAACTTACTCTTAGTTTTTTCAAATGTTAATAAAACATCACTAGCATTGCCTACACAGTTTACTGCAATCAAAACTTCAGCTGATTACTTATTACAGTTAAAAAATGTTAAACTGGAAAATCTGTTATGTATTTTCTACACCTTACTTACTGGGAGATTCATCTGAAGACAAAAATTTTCTTCTCTGCTTCAGTAATACGTCATAATCTGAACCAGGTCCCTGATAAATCCCAAAAAGAGAACAAAAAACAATATATGAATGTTTTTACATCTCTAAAAAACGTACAAATTCAGTTAACTTTTTATACCAATCTGCAAATAATCCATGTAGTAATGCAAAAGAGGTATAATTTTTAATCTTATCTAACAACAAAAAGTAGCTTACCTACTATTTTTTAAGAATTGCCACCTTGTATAAAACAAAAATAGATTTAAAATATAATGAAATTAACAGGCTATTTTTCTTTGGCAACATAAAAATGACCATTAGTTTAAAAAGTATTAGAACACCAAGCCTCAAACTTAAATAGTTCTCATTAGATCAGAATGGCTCATTAGTAGTGTTTGTCAAAGGCAGTTCATAAACATTTCCTGAAATAAAATGTCATCTGTGACATTTTATTTAAATGGGAACAGTCATTACACCATTATGGAATATTTTATAAGGTATGAAATGATGTACTTGTGACAAACAGTCATTTTCTGACACCTTATTATAAAATTGTAGAATCACAGATGATTAGGGTTGGGAGAGATCTCTGGAGGTCATTCAGTCCAAACCTGTGCTCACAGCAGGATGAACACCAATATATCATACCAGCCAGGGCTTTGTCATATCATAACTTAAAAACCTTTAAGAATGTAGATTCTCCCACCTCCCTTGGTAAACCATTCCAGTGCTTCATCATCCTCTTAGTGAAAAATTTTTTCCTAATGTCCAACCTAGACCTCTCCCACTGCAACTTGAGAGCACTGCTTCTAGTTCTGTCACCTTCTACCAATGAGAACAGCCTAGCTCCATCCTCCCTGGAAGCACCTTTTAGGTAGTTAAAAGCTACTATCAAATCCCCCTTCATTTGTCTCTTCTGCAGACTAAACAAGCTTAATGCCCTCAACTTCTCCTCACAAGTCATGTGCTTCAGCCCCCTAATCATCGTTGCTGTCTTCTGCAGGACTCTCTCCAATTCATCCATGTCCTTTCAATAATGGGTGGCCCAAAACTGGACACAAGACTCCAAATAAGGCCTCATCAGTGCTGAATAGAGGGGAATAATCAATTCCTTTAATCCGCTGGCAATGCTCCTGCTAATGCAGCCCAATATGCTGCTAGTCTTCTTGGCCATAAGGGTACATACGGTTCACTCCTATTCAGCTTCATTTTCACTGTAACCTCTAGATCTTTTTCTGCAGAACTGCTGCCTAGCCAGTCAGTCCCCAGACTGTAGCAGTGCCTGGCATCCTTTTGTCCTAAATGCAGGACTATGCACTTGTCCTTCTTGAATATCAGATTTCTTTTGGCCCAGTCCTCTAATTTGTCTAGGTCACTCTATTCTATCCCTGCTCTCCAGTGTACCTACCACTCCCACCACGTTAGGGTTACCTGCAAACTTGTAAACTATTATCATTAGTAGTTTTCCATTAGGCTAAACACATGATGGACTTAGGGAGGTTAATAGTGAATAATTGTCATACCAGAGAATTGTGATGCCTTTGCAAAGTAGGAGAATATCTTTGTAAAGGTGTGTCTCTGTGCAGAGCAGCAACTGCAATGGAATTAGATTTCTTTTTCATCAGAATTGGACCTTCACTCCCTATTACAAAGTGATCACAAATGACAACAGAAAATTCAGTCAAATAACGCACATCCCAGCATAAACAGCAGTGTGATATTTCCAGCACATTAACAAGAGCAGGAGCTGACTGACTAATTCAATGTACAAAATGTAAAGAATGTTAACATACTCTACTTTAGCCATATATGTACTGTACCAATTTAACTACTTCAGGTATGAACTTCAGTTTGCTTGGTTATTCATTTTGCATTCATGTTAATACAGTTTTCAGAAATGTAGAGCTGTGATACTTAAGTTAGCTCTAAAAATATATCCTCATCTGCTTGGAAACAGGGTTGCTCTGAGCTATACAGGCAAACATGCTGCTGAAATGAGTTGCAGACTTGTGGTTTCAGCATTTCTTAGAACAAACTGCTCTATCAGCCATGAGAAACCACTATAGTGGCTGCCGCTGAGCAGAGTTGCTGGTCCTCTGTCCTCCTCCAATTCTATCTTCTTGCTGGTTCCTCCTCTGCTCTTTGCCTATGCTGTGCTATAGAACAGAGAGACAGTGCTCAAAACTGGGAGGGAAGGAACAAAGATGCCTTTTGAGTGCCCCATCATGTTGAATGGGAAAAGGAGGTAGAGTGGTATCCCATCAAATCACCACCAGCTAATTCTTGAACAATGGTTTAGGTTTCCAGAACTTCAAAAACATAACATTGGCATTAAAGCAAAAAAGCTGTTTGTACAAAGTGACATAACATCTAGTCAATTTTATTAGTCAATGATAGTATATACAAAAATTCTGTTTTAACTATTTGATGATACTACCATTTACTATAATTGCTAACAGGGAAGACTGAAGATGCATCCATGGAATTGAAGTTTTCTTGAGAAAAAGAATCTTGTGAGCTACACAGAGCTTGTCTTCAGACCTAGGACAGGTCCTACACAGAGTTTCATAGCTAACTAAAAGGTGGAAACTATTGTTTAGCAGAATTAGCAAACTCATACTCTAAGAGATCATTTGAGGTGAAGTGGCCCATTAACATCTCTCATCCAATATTTTGGGGCAGGGAGGATACTTCATTATTCATTACTTTATGGCCCAATTGTTGCTAAAATGTTTTAAACTGAATTCACACCCCAAATTCTAGATGAGTATTGTTAAGAGAAGAAAAAATGGCTGGAGCACACAAACCTTCACTATCAATATCATCACTCAGGTGAAAGACACTGTCTACTAATGGCTCCGGTACAAACAACCAGTCTTCATTTTTATCCAGTGCATCTTCAGAGAAGATTACATCAGAACTGGAGCTTGATTTGTCCTCTGAAAAGCTCTTCATTTGATATCTGAGCACCATTCTTGCTAATGCAGACCCTGCATCTAAGACAGGTAAGAAGCCAGTAAGGTGACAGTTCTTTGGTAAATTTATCCAGATTAAAACTTACTGTAAAGACTTGATCTTTTATTTTTAAAGTTTTGGGGCTTTACCACACTGTAGTTCCATTTTCAAACTCTTTCTGAAGGTTTGTAAAACGTCATTAGGAGGGGTTATTATATTTTAATATAACCAGTTCTACAAACAAACACTTACTTGTTTGGTTTTTTATAGAAGCAAGTTTATTAGGGAACAAAGGGTTGAGCCAGGAAGGTTCAATTTTCCCAATACAAAATCCTCCAAGACATATACTGCTGTTAGCTACATCCAGGCTAAGCTTCCTTAACAGCAAGCTGATGATTTGGCTATCTCCTTTCTTTATGCTCACTGTTAAAGCATCTCGAACATCCTGCTCTCGTGCACCACTATTTAATAACAGTTCCACCAGTTTAGGATTGCTTCCTTTCTCGCAAACCTATTATAGGAGAAATGAATAAAACGTGTGTAAATCAGCAGCTCAGATTTTAACAAAAAAAGAGTTGTTTTAACTGTTGTTTCACCATATCCTCAATATGGCATCTCCCCATGAACTATACCGAAGAATTTCCTAAACATCAGTGCTGAGATTTTCAAAACTGCCTAAGAGAGTGGGCCCACTGATCAAGTCCCCCAGGCCGCTTTAGCCAACATGTGTAATAGCCATCTCCAAAATGTGTCAAATGCCATATATTTTGGCATGAGTATATACAAGTGGTTGGTTAAGCCAATGAAAATGGTGGATAATTTGTGTATTTTCTTGTTGCAATCTGAAGTCAACAGTGGATGGTTCCTGGGGTATCCAGGACTGTGCGTAAGCCTTTTTCTCCCATGGCTCCAGGGAGAGGGACACATGCTTGTGCTTAATTGAGTGGCAGCTCCTTGACACCTCCAATCAGCCACACAACCAATCTCCTCTGGGCTACACCAGCCTTTACTTTGCAGGTTAATACAAGGTGGTGAACCGCAGTCACCAAACATCTTTGAAACATTCCCCCATGGAGTGCTCATAATGCTCCTGGACTGGGTCTAATGATACTTAATCTTGCTCATGCAGCAGGCATGCACACACAAATTAAAATCGTCCATAAAAAGTGACACCTTTCAAACCAACACAAAGATCTACATTTTCATGAACCTACCTGGCAGATTAAAGAGCTCATCTTTGTCTTCTTATTAACATCAGCTCCCAGTAAAAGTAAACATTCAGCCATAATATTATTGGACTCAGCACATGCCTTCTCCAGCATCAGGGTTTTTATATCATCATTGCTGGCTATTTTAGCAAAGCACTTACAGCACAAACTTTGAAACTGAATGGGAGGACAAATAATTGAAGTGAAGATAGCAAATTTGAGAACATTTGAGAATACGTGAATGTGAAGTGATGGGAAGAAAGGATACCTGCTGGTCTCTTTGTTCAGTGAAACACATGGACAGCTGATAAAAAAAAACGGTGTCGAAAGATTCATGTATCAGCAGCTTTGCAAAGCAAGGTGAGAAGTCAAGGATTGTCAAGATCATGTGGAATCCCTAACAACGAAACAAAATGATGTGATCAACACAAAAACATGAAGTGACAAAAGTCAGTGACTGTGTTACAGAATTAAAAAAAAGACAAGTTATATTAGTAAAAATCTCTGTACCCTTTTGGTATAATTTGCTTTGGTTTTTAGATGTGCAATCACATTGGACTGCAAGGTGGGTCAGAACATATAATTAAGGTTGAGCATTTAACCACATACGGTCAGAGTATTTCTATACTATAGTAAGGAGATCTGACTAAGACATAGACAGGCATGCTTTAGCTAGCATTGATTGTGCTAGTTTTCTAAAAACAGCAGCGAAGCTGTCACAGTGGGGGAGACTACACAAGTTAGCTGCCCAAGTTGTACCCAGGGTCCTGGATAAACATGTATTTGGGTTAGCTAGCTTGTGCTTCTGCCTGTGAGTCACTGCAATTTTTAGTGAGCTAGTTAGAACAAAGCTGTCCTGGGCACAGCCATGTGCTGCAAACACATCTCCCTACTGCAGTGCACATATACCCTCAGCTGCAGTTTAGTCTTAGTTAGTTTGACCCAGTTATGCAAGTTAGTGGCAATGCTGGCTGACATTTTGAAAAACTAGCATTGGGTCCGACCCAGTACCAGGTCCACTGTTATAAATGAAGTTATCTAACATCATGTAAAAATAATTAAAACATTGTCAACATTTTAGGCCCAACGCTTTATTTCACTGAAATACTACCTTTACTGAAAGTCTTGATTTCCAGGTTCTCTCTATACATATTTACTCAATGTGTACCCCCATATTTATACACATTTACCCTTATATTTATAGATATTTTCATAACAAGTAGTCCATATGGCTGCTCTATAATGGTCAGTTTGAAACATTGGCTTGCTAAAATATTTACAGTAAATCTAGAAATTAAAGAGAAATACCCCACAACTCTAAATGTAAAATTTGGGGCCATGAACTAGAAATGGGTAAACTGGGTGATCATCAGTAAGAACCTTTGTTTAAAACTCAGCATGACTAAATATTATTTGGGTAATTTCTCCCCCCTAAGTATTCATTTCTCACTTTCATCCATTTCTGTACTGGGCAACAAGTTAAATCTGAAAGGGAAAATCCAAAACTTTGTGAAAGAGGGGCATATACATGATATTTCCAGTTTGAGCTGGAGAAGAAGTACTAGGACTCTCAAGAAAATGACCTCACACAATGGCTTTGCTCCATTGCAAAAATAAAGCTGATGACAAACAGAGAAAGTCTCAGACCCACAGAAGCCATTCCAAAACTACTGAAACTAGTTGCCTGACAAAATCCTCACCATGCTCAAAACTATATGAAAAATCCACATATTCAATAAGCTTTCCCATAATAACCTTCTCAAATTCAACAGCTTCCACACACATGTATTTTTAAAGAAAAAAAATCTCATCATTAACTTTAAACTTATTACTGCTGACAGAGTTGGAAGACACATTCATGTGTTCATTTTTCATAAAAAGGTGATCAGACACAATGATGGGTACATAACAAAACAATGACTGAGACAGACAGACCTATCAGGGGATTTGTATTCCAGTTTTCCAGACCGCATAGGTTCAGGTAAACATCTATACCTATGGGTATATATTCTGAAGTCAATTCATGACTTCTGAGACAGCCATCACTGTGGAAACTTCAACAGCTTGTTTTAATTTTAAGTATTCGCTTGCTCAGCTCCACACTCATTATATCACTATCATTTGTATTACCATGGTGTCTAGGAGGCCTAGTCATGGACCATGACCCCATTGTGTTTGTACATCACCTAACACAAAAGAAATCAGACATGGACAATTTCAAATTTAAATATCAAAATTTCAAAAAACAAATCTGTTCCCATTTTCTTTCATTCACTCTCATCCTTACACTCAAATATATCACATACGTGTATCTGTATTTCAACGACCTCCTTAAATCGTCGTAAAGTAGAAACCAGAACTGTGGCCATGACATGCATAGTTGCGATACACAAACTCTTTCTTGTAATCAAAGATCCTAGAAGACTCAAACCTAAGCACTGTATTTCTAGAAAAAAAGATTATTCATGTTAATTAGTGGTTCAGAATTAAAGAGACAAATTTAGTATGTTATATTTCTAATATGATGTAGAGATACGTAGGCTATTATAAGATTCATATTTAAGTCACAAGACACCTTCCTGTGTACCTTGATCATCTGGATACATCTGTAGTGTGTGAAGTACTGTGTCTATAGCTCCTTGCTGAGATAACATCTGGAGTACACCAGAACATTCTGCTACAGAAGAGAGTATTTTTAAGCCACATTTCTGAATGGCAGGATTTCCAATAAACTAAAAAAGAAATTAACACAAAATAAGGTCAGATATTCTTCTCTGCTACTCAGTGTGACAAGTTTAAAAAGGTGTCAAGTTATAGCTGATGTGACTGTATCATTACAATTTACTTGGCATGAACCTTTCCATTAAACCTGTTTCAGTTTCCACAACATCCATCTCTGAGGCTGAAATCTTCCACAATCTCTAGGTAAAAGTTAGGTCTTTTTTTGAAAGTTCAAAATGAATAAATAGTTTTCCCTTGAGTACAAGGAAAACAAAAAAAACCCCAAACCAAATGAACAAAAACAACTGCAAGCGTATTCCCCATTATCCAAAAAAAACCACAAACAAAAAACTCCACCCAAGTCTCTGAAACAGGACAAAGGGCTCAAAAACCTGTGGGAGGCTGTCGAAAGCATTTTACTTTCAATAATCCATTGGGTTATCTTGACATAGAGAAAGACATACCTGGGAACTAAACCTAAGATGTACACAGGATCTGAAACATATATAACTTTTATTTCAGATGCAACAATAGTTTAGTTCAGTGGATCCCAATATTTTGGCTCAAGGGCCACAGGTGTCATTTTTATAACTCTGAAGGGCCATCAGCTCATCAGCAGCCTTCTCCTACTTCTATAGCAGGTCTCCTATTTCCCTGGCTATAGCAGGGAAATTGCTCACACCCCCTGTAGACCTGTACACTCCACCCGTGTCTTTAGGTACCAGTTCCCTTCTGCAGCCAGAGGGATGGGAGATCAGTGCCTTCCTGCCTATGGCTCCAGCAGGGACCCCATCACCTAGACAACTAGGTGGTGCCCTTTGCTGTGCTTCCTACTATAACCAGGGGAAGGGGATCACCAATCTCCCATCCCCTTGGCTGGAGCAAGGATCTTGCACTGGTCTTGTGGCCCCGCAGCAATGCACCCCACTGGGATCTTTAGGCAGTAGTTTCCTTCTGCAGCCAACGGGGGAGCAGCAGGCCACTTTCGGCCCACAGGCTGGGAACCACTAGTTTAGCTTATTTGTGGCAATTTTCCCATTTCCTTCATTTACATTTCTAGCCTGCAGTTAAAATGCCAGCCAATTGTCCTGCTGCAAGTGATAGATCAACATCTGGGTCATTATCCATTTGTGAGTCACAAGCAGATGTCAAGGGGTGAGGGTCATACCCTCTCCTCCTTATCCTTTCATGTCAAGGGGTGAGGGTCGTACCCTCTCTTCCTTATCCTTTCATTAAAAAAACCCTAAGCTTCTAGCCCTCCTTGTGATGGGAGAGCCCTGAGAATGTGAATCAAGCACAAACTTACATAGTGAGGCCTGCCTGATTCTGCCACAGTTCTAAGATAGTGTTTCTCAACCAGTGGGTTGTGACTCACAGGGTCAGGAAAGGTAATAAGGCGGAATCACAAGGTGTTGAAAATTTTATTAGTTTGAAGCAAAGAAAATTGCATTTCCACACTCCCTACACATCCTTATCTTTCAAGATCAAGTATTTTCATTCAACCCCTTGAAACACAGACAATAAATTACATAGTTTTACCACTGTTAGCATCAATGCATGGTTTGTTGTGACAACTTTTATAATGAATGTATAAGGGAGTTGGCAAAATTTTGACTTCCACTAAGGAGTCACCAGCCTGAAAAGATTGAGAAACACTGCTCTCAGAGATGTGTGAATTGCCTCATGCATCTCAATCAAGACCAAGGAGAGTCCATTGGGACTGTGGGAGTGGGCGTTTTTCCAATGTGCCATAGAATTCAGTATTTTTGCCATAGAACAATTTTGCCGCAGCCAGGGGCTCAACATTTTCTTTTCTCTCTCCCTGTACTGCTGAGACCTGCTTGCAGATGCCTCTTGCTCTCCAAGGTTCTTCCCAAGAAGCTGCAACTGCTCTTCCCAGTGGCTAGAGGATAAAGTAGTCCCAGCCAGTTCTGTTTGGTATGGAATAGACTGAGAAACACTGTTCTACTGGAAGCCAAAAAAACTGCATTCATATTCACAAGTTTTAGGTAAATCACATTAAGAGAACAGTTGCAGATTCTTCTGTGTAAATTACATGCTAGCAGGACATTCATGGATCTTGTGTAAAACAGTTAACATATAAAATATCATCTATATCATAAACAACTGCAAATGAACTTAATATCTAAAAAACATCAGATTTTCTAATTAATATCCACGAGCTTTCATGAATCAAAGATGAACTTCCCTGGCATATTCCAGAATAAATTAAAGCAAGAAAAAGCCAGTAATGCAGATGGATATGCGTATGAAAGGTCACGTAAGAGTTTATCAAATCAACAAAAATATGATTTCATTGCATGAAACATTATACAAAAGTCCGTCAATTGCAACTGTAAAATACTAAGCACATTTATTAGGAGAAAGACTTTAACCATACCTTGTTCAAAGCATCAAGCACTAGTATGTGAGTCCCCTCCAACAAACACTGGTTTTTAATTACTTTTAAGGTAAACATCAAGTCAGCATCATCCACAGCTCCCGAGGAACCATTCTGGTGTTCTTTCATGGCATCTGTAATACATGGAAATATACTTCTTCAGGGAAAGATTTCACATTTTCTTTGTAAAACCCAATACTGAAATCCAGCTGATGTAAAGCTATTTACAACTCATGAGACTAACACAAAGTTATTTATAATTTGTGGACACTTACGTGATGGAACGGACTTCCCACACAGACCCCGAGAGGTTAAACCTATAGGCTGCTCCAAGGAGCCAGGGAGCAGGGGTTAATTAAATGAGGCTCAGCTGGATAGGAACAGGGGTGCCTGTATAAAACCCAGAAACTGAGAGCAAAAGGGGGCTGTCAAAAGGTAGTCTGCAGTCACCCCTAGGAGAAGGGAGGGTTGTCTGGGTCTAAAAGCAAGGTGCCTAGTTACTCCTTGGCAGGAGGGAGTGTGGCTTGACAAGTTCAGGTAAGAGTGAGCCAGAGAAGTAGGCAAGGCTAAGGAGAAAGATCAGTGAGGTATGGTGTAGGTTAAACCTTAGCTACTGATGAGAGGACCTCTGAGCTGGGATCCAAAGTAGAGAGCAGGCTCATGTTCCCTTGCCATTTAGTGATGTGGTGGCACTGGCAGGGGATGGAGCAGGAAGACTGCCTGAGTCCTTTTGTCCAGAGGGACTTCAACAGCCTGGAAGGCAGTGGGAGATGACATGTATGGTGACCCAGCCAGAGGGCTGAGTCATAAAGAGGAGGCTGTGGAGCAAGAGGGGATTGCAGAGCAAGGGGATGATGGGACAGACACCAGTGCAGAAGAGTGCAACAGCTAGCCAGAGTTATCTCCAGGATGGCCAGGAAGAGGCACCACCAGTGGTTAATCTACCCCATGACAGCATAATTCTGCTTTCCCACTGTTTCCACACTCCTGTAACATCACAGACTGAACTTACTGAAAGCCTCTTGAGTCAGAATTCAGATTCCCCATATTGTTTCTTACGAAATGCATACTCAGTGAAGAATTTTGGTTGCAACAAACAGGGAGGAGTGCATGTGAACTTGTACATGATGTCAGTCATTCATTAAGTGAATCCCAATTAAACTCAAACCCAGGAAAATCAAGCATCAGAGAGATCACAATCTTTTTGAGTGGGGATGGAATCTAGTCATACAGTCAACCATATAAGGCTCACAGAAGATTCGAGGGAAATAAGTTCAACTTTGTTCTTCTCTTTTAGTTCAAAATCTAGCAAGAAATTAATTACTTAATGGAACTCTTTGTTTCTGTGGATTCATACTACCCACTTCAAAATGCCTTTAAGGTTTTGTTTGTCTTAAAAGGAATATTAGGTTACTAGGCCTTTTGTTGGCAGTGGATTAGAAGCCAAGTTTATGCACAGATAACATCATCTAAAATTGTGCCGCATAAAAGACCAGAACATTGTCTAGTTTAACATTTTTGTATTTATCAGCACTCAGGGCAAAGTGGCACTACAGAAAGTACTTAGAGATAAAAGATTCCTTGGGATTCAAGAATGTCTTGATTATTCTTTCTATAAAAGAATTTAATTTACTTCCAGTATTAATCTTTAAAAAGGCCAATTTAAAAAGGAACATACAAAGGAAAAAAACACTTTTTTTTCTTACTTCAGTATGCTGGACAAAAACACACAAAATATTCACAAAAAAGAATTTTTCTTGCTTCTTTATTACAGTGGAATATTACATCTTAATTTTCCTGCTTTTGCTGAGCAGGTGTATTATGAATGAAGAAACAATAAGATTATATCACAAGGGACAAAAAACTGAAATCTGAGCTTGTAGCAGAAACCTTGATTTTAGTTAGTTTTAAATAGTCATTTTGTTTGTGTCAATATTCATTTAACTAAAACTGCTGAGACGCTTGCAAAAAAAGCTGTCTTCAGAAAGATTCAGATCCCTCTCTCTTCAGTCAAGCCTAAGAAAACCTCCACTTCAAATCTTTCATTCTCCAATGTGACTGCCAGCAAAAACAGAGGATGTAACTTAATATGCTTGATTTTTAAAAATGCTAAAGGTAAAAAAAAAACACCAATAAAGATTTTTTTCTAACCTTTTCCAAGCCTTTTGTTTCTACACAATAAAGAACAAAAGAAAAACATATTTTTTCCACCTTGCGGCTTGTGCCTATGTTGTTTCTTTGGAAAGAATTTTCTGAATCATCTAATTTGGCCTCATGACTATCTGCTGTAGACAAGAGCTAATAGGTTTTTGTGACAGGGTCAGGCTGGATGGGTATAGGAGAGTGGTCCTATTGAAGAATGGTGGTGGGTGCGCGCAAGCCCACCTACTTCTAAAACCTCTACCCCAGCCTTAGGGGAGAGGGCACTAGGCCGTTTTTCAAAAGACTCCTGGGGACAACTAAGGTAATAACAGGGACGGGTGTGAGGGTCACAGATTTATAATATGGGATTCAGAAGGGTACACTGAGCAAAGAACCTCGGACAGCGCCCACTGCTCCCAGAAGCTGTCGAGGGAGCCAGCAGACACTGCCCAGAGGAACTCTGCCCGGAGGCATGCACAGACGAGGGACCGGAAATAGGCCCCACAGTCACAGGCCCCTTCTCCAGTCAACCTCCTCTCCTTGGTCTTATAGATGGCAGTCTTGAAGTAAGCCAGGAGAAGGTTGACGAGGAGGTCCCACGACTTTGTGGGACCACGGATAGGGAGTGCATAGAGGAACAGGTGTGGGGAGAAAGTGCAGCCAGAGCCTCAATAAGAGGTTCTGGAAGAGCCAAAATAGGGGCTGCAACCCGGTGCACGCTAGGTAGGCATGCACCAGGGTCTCCCTCACACCACAAAAGGGGCAGGTGTCAGGACAGGGGGTGAACCGCACCAAGTACATGCCCGTGCTCACGGCTCCGTGGAGGAGCCGCCAACTGATGTCCCCGGCGGGTCATGGGGTCAAGATGGCATAAAGGCTGGCCCACTGAGAGTCCTCACCCTCCGCAGATGGGCTTAGGTCCCGCCATTTGGTGTCGGGGTGGAACACGAGGGCGAGGAAGTGGATGGTGTGGAGCACGAGCATGTACAGATATTGGCGGGGTGCGGTTCAGAAGGGGACCGGCTGCAGGTCTAGCAGCTGGCTCGGTGCATGGGGCAGGGGTGGCTGGTGGGGCTCATGGGGCCAGGGCCCAATCAAGAGCTCCGGAGGGCCGGGACTGAGAGGGGGGCAGGGACTACCCTCTCACAGGACCTGATTGAGGAATAGGCGAGTGGTGGAGGGAGTATATATTAGCCCCAGGCTTAATGAAGCTTTGTACCCTGGGTTAAATTAGCCGGGAATATTCTAGAATAATTGGTCCCAGGTGTCCCAATCAACAGGCCTGCTACTTAAAGCCTCGTTCTCAGGCAGGGTGGGGCAGCTGAAAGGAGACTAGAGAGGAGTAGAGCTGCTGAGAGGAAAAATGACAGTTTGTTTGGAGTTTTGCCACAACACCAAGAGGGGCAGTGGGGAATTTGGGAGAGAAAACCCTACAAGCAAGGCCACTAGGACCTGCAGCCTGAGGGTGGACTGCATTTAACTGAGGGACACTGTGGAACTTTCCAGCGCCTGAAGGCTGAGGCTTTAGAGCTAGAGACTGTGGGACTTCCCAAAGGCTGAAGGCAGACCAGGAGCAGTGGGGCCACTGAGTGGCGATCCAGGGAAGGCAGCAGCCCTCCTGGACTAAGTGTGGAGACTGCTTCTTAATAGGGTCCCTGGGTCAGGGCCTAGGGTAGAGGGTGGGACCGGGCCCCCTGACTCCCTGCTATCAGCCAACCCCTCACTACAAGGGGGAAGGAAAAATTGAGAAGAGTCAGCCAAATCTCATCTCATGATAGAAAGTGCAGGACCTACAGGGGCGCTTGAGGCCTCACCTCACCACAGTTTCTAATTCTGATGTCATTGCTCGTACTACACATGTCTAATCCTATTACTAATATTCTATATGATGTATTGAAGCAATAACTTGTTGGTATATCCACTTAGAAAGGAATTTCGTTAGTTCAGTTGATCACTCATGGAACACCCTATAATTAGGTATAAAGTCACAATAATGAATCCATACTACCTGAGTCTGTAAGTAGTATCAAGGTAAGCAGCAATGGAACAAATTAATCACTGGTGTAAGTCCATCATTGGAGAAGTCAATAGAGTTTCATCAGTGATTAAGTTGGCCCAAAATGTTCAATATCTGCCAAGCTTCTTCTTCCACATTAGCATATTTCTACCCATTTCAATCAAAGTTTTCCTTTAACTATAAAAATAACTTAAGAAGTTCAATTACAGGATGCATGATTAAACATTTCAAGGAAGATCAGAAAACAGCCTACCTACGTATATTCTCTCATTTGACCTATAATGACAACCATTTTCCTTAGATGACTTACCAAGGATCATAAAATGTAAAATGACTCGAAGAGCCTCTAGCTGCACAGATGGCACCTTTTCATGCTCCCTCATGGCCTTTATGACACCTGATGCAACTAGGATCACTACGTCCAGATGGAGGAAACTGAAACAGTATATTAATCATTTATAGTATTTATAAAAATAATGCCTCTCTAAATTGTGCGTTAGTTTACTTTGGTGAACAGCTGTGTCAGAGTCTGCACACAATCTCAGTTTTAGCTAACCAACAAATTCAGTAACTAGTTTTCTTTCTTATACAGTATCTTTCATGTTTCTAATCTCTATTTATAATATTAAGTATTATTTACACCCTAGACCATTCAGAAGTTATCTATGCCGTGTTGACTTGTAACATACATAGTGTGCTATTGTGAAGTGCACATTTCATATGCATCATTTTAAACTTTTGCTCTAGATATAAGAAAGTGCAAGTTCTCACATACTCCTTCTACTCCATAATTTCAATAAGCTATCCATGGAGCCTGCAGAAATGAAACAATCTATTGAACTGTGTTTAATAAGATCAAAAGCATACCCTAGCTCAGTTTATTGGCATTCCAAAATGGGTAGCAGCAAAGACTAATTAGCTTTTGAAGATATTTTCTCCTTTATTTTAATGTTTTTCATTACTTGAAAAATAGTTTTTAAAAAAAAGGCAGCACCAAAACACATATTAAGGCTGCTGTCTTTTGGGGTTTTCTAAATTTCACTTCTTTGTAATAATTCTTTCTTTAAAATGTTTCTGTCTATTACACAACAATTAAGTAAATAAAAATGCACTTTCTTGCCAGTCAAAAGAACTGAATGCAATTTGGGTACTTTCATATGTAAATATGGTTGTGCAACACGTTATCATTCATGAGATCAGGAAATGGTAAGAGGTAATATTTGATCAGTGAGATTTCTCACTTTTAATCCCACTGTTTCTAGACATACAATGGTTCCCAGTTATAGTAGTTTAGAGGAATGGGGCATACAAATAATTTATTTCATCATGCTCAAACAGGAAATAAATTTCACCACTGTTTATAATTACAATAATATGCTTTAAAAAAGAACCTTCTGCTTTTCAAGAAAAATTTGATTTAAGCAGAGTGAACTCCATTTCTGAATAGAAAAAAAGGAGAAAAAATATATTTAGTTAATGTAACATTTTCTGGATTAAGACTTGATTTTATAAATTTACATACATACAAATTAGAAAATTATCAGCACTTATCAACTTTTGATTAACTATATATCCACAGCAGCCAAACAGAGAGATATAGTTTTGTACTTGTTAAATTATTTCAGACACAGATTTTCTTTTCACACTATTTAGTATTGTGTCACCTGCCCCGAAAAGGGGATGGGAAGTGAAAAAAGGACTTGAAAGTTTCTTTAGGTTCATGGTAACGAGAACTGTAATATTCATGTAATTTCTTAAAGCACAGTGATCTTGGTGCCTGACAATGCAATAATGCCTTGTAAGAATTATTTTCCCTTCTTCCCCAGAAATGAAAGTTGTTTATTCCATTTTTGTCTACTTATACACTGGTCTTTACTTTAAAAATGGGACAACTTAACATTAAAAAAAATGGATAACAACTCCGTGAAAGTGTCCAAAAAATGAAAACTGATACATTCATATAAAGTCTAAGCAGAATGCATGGGTAAATAAGGATGGTTGAATTAGAGTCTGAAGAACTGAATAGTACAGCACAATTGTACCTGAAAACACTTGTAATCAATGGTTCCCAACCTTTTGCAGGCTCGGAACTCCTTTTTCATTAAATAACCCCCCCCCCCCCCCCGGCTGCATTTTATCGTAGTGTGGCTGTGCCATTGCAGGGCACAAGGTGGCTCTTGCTGGTAGAATGTGACCCTCGCCTGCAGAATGAGGCCCCTGCCACTTCGGGGAGCCTCTGCTGGTGGGATCCAGCCCCCGCCAGAAGAATGTGGTCCCTGCCACTCCGGGGAAGCCTCCACTGGTGGGATCCAGCCCCTGCCTCTCTGGGGGAGCCTCCCTGTCCTCACCCCTCCCCTTCAATCTTCCCCACTCTCTGGCCTGTTCTCCGACTTCCTCCATGGTCTAAGCATGCTCAGGAGGTGGGAGTTTTTAAAACTCCCTGCCTGGGGGAAGCTCCCTGCAACCGGAAGCCAAGGTCGCCATACACTTCAATGGCATCCAGCCCTAGCTTCAAGCCTGTCCCTCGACCCTGTGGAGCCCCTCTGCAGCCCCCCCAGGCGTCCATGGACCACAGGTTGGGAACCACTGTTTATAATCATGCCAACTGACTTCAGTGAGACTACTCACACTCAAAGTTTTGCAAGACTGGGGTCTCATTCATAGTTGTATTTGTAAGCAGGCCTTACTCATAATTATATTTGTAAGAAGGATACAGGACCTTTAAGGCCATTGAGAAATCCTTAAGTGATGCAAAGCACCAAAGGAAAATGGCTTTGTTAACCAGTGAGCTGCTTGTTTTTAAAGGGAGAAATTTACCTACTTTATCACAAAGCCTTAGCAAATTGGCTATGTGAAAAGAACTGTGATAGCTGAAGGCATGGAATAGCACTGGGTGGGTAATTTGTAATAAAATATTTAACAAATTTCACTGTTTTCTTTTTGTGAATTGTCCAAGAAAAGTTCATGGTTTTCTTTATTTTGTTACTTTCAATTATTTGACATAAAATTTATGTGAATTTTTTCATCTGTAGCTTCTCCACATGTACTTTGTTTTTTCTATTCTGAGTGATGCCACTATGCCACCAAACTTCCTCAGAAGAGAGTGGGAAGTTGGAAAGAGTTTTCAAGCAATATGTGAAAAACCTATTGAGCATGAACTGGACTCCTTAGCCATCTTAACTCTCATAAGTGACCTTCCCCTGGCAGACATCATCCTTCTATTGATGGATAACCAACAACTGTGATTCACATGCAGCTTGCTGAAAATCTTTAACAGTCCAAATCTGAGCTGTTTTGACTGGTTATATAGGATATTTATTTTCCTTGACTGGATAATAACACTCAGAATCAAGATTCCCGGGTGGTTATGCATGTTTGAGTTTTAAAATTGCTGTTTGCTAATATTTTCTGTTTCTGACAACTTTCTGAACAGTAAATGCATTTGTGAAAATGCAGACAGGGAGTAAAATGGTAGAACAAACATCATCAAAGGGTATTTATTTATCAGCTGGAATTAGTGTTTGTGGTAGAAAAATGTCCAACTCTACAGGGAATTCACTGTGGCTTATGGCATGCCCATATGGTCCATCAAGTAACAGTATCCTCTGTGCAGATGTAGGAGTACAAGGGTTCCACAGGACTTCTTTTTATGCCTACCCCCTCTGTAAAGTTGATCATGAAGTTTATGAAATTCACAATTTTGGCCATGAACTCCACTCTGCAGTGAATTTCACTCTAAGCAAAGCAAATAACTCTATTTAAATAAGTTTAAAACCTGCACTGGAACATCACGTGGTTCCACATTTGAAGATGTTACCTACCTATAGGTATACATTACCTTCCTTCGAAAACATGATTCAGCATTTTGCAGGCACTTTCAGCCACTTCAGGAGAGTATGAATGTTTCCTCATTATGTCCAATACATTCATGTGTATTCCTTTTTCCAACAGAACCTTTCTAATATTTACTACAACATGAGAAATCATTATGTAAACAAACAGGTAAATATTCATTTATGCTGTGATCCTGAAAACATCTATGCATCTTACTAACTTTAAGTGGGCAAGTAGTCCTAATAAAGTCAGTCAGACTTCTCACTTGTTTGAAATTAAGCATCTGCATAAGACTTTGCAAGACCAACACCTTATTTACTAATAATTTATATCCATACAAACTAAATGAGACATGGCATAGACTGAAGTAGGTTTATATTTGTACAACTTAGCCCAACTGAGGATACAGATTGACAAAACTGTTTGGGAATTGTTTAGCTGGAGCTGGTTTTGCTTCAAGCAGGGGAGTCTACTGAGGTTCCTCCCAAACTTGATTTTCTATGGTTCTGTGACCTCAGAAGTGCCTGAGTACAAATGCAGTAAGTGACCATTATGCAATGCAGAATTTTTTTTTTAAATTTCATTGTTTCTTTACTCCAAAATTGTGAATCGTTCTTTAGTAATCATGTAGAAAACCTATAACTTCCAAAATAACACTTGGAAAATAAAAAACAAGTATTATTTTCTGCAGGGGTCCAGAGTATGATTTCAGTTTTATTCAACACAGCTCCATTTACTTTAATGGAGTCAATCCATAACAGATCAGATTCTGCTGATTCAGATTCAATAATGAGTGCATCATACCTCAAATAACATTACAGAGTGGAATAGTCATATTTATAAGACATAAGTCCTGCATTGGTCACCATCACTCTCATTAACACTTTCCTTTCAAAAGCCAGTAAGTACATTTTAAATCATTATGTGAATTAATTCATAAATTGTACTTGTAGATTTCAAGACACTCCACCCCTATGTATTTTGTCTGTGGTAAATACGTTATTTTAAAAAGAGAAGAAGCTGAGGGAGAATTAAAAAGGAAAAATTCGAAGCTTGGTTTTGGGTTTTGAAGGAGCCAAACGGAGTTATGCACTCAGTTCCCATGTAATTTAAAACAGGAATTGTGTACCTTTCTCTCTATGATTCCTTTGTGAATCCAGCCCCTGTGCAATGTAATCACAAATTTATTCTAACAAAACTGTATGGCCTAATGTATATATACTGAGTGCATATCCATAATTATAAAAATCCAAATACATATAATTTTTGCTCACACAACAGTAACACATTTGTGTAACTTGAGTTATGTAAAAAGGAGACTGTTACATGATGCAATGACACTAAACTATACCATTAGATAGATACATAATTGTACTGTAAAGGCCTGGAAGTCTAAGGGCAATATAATACAGTCCCAACTGGAGAATGAGTGTCAGGGTGCCAGCTCTAGCCTCACTCTACCTAGACTGGCAGGGGCATGAGCAGCCCAGGACAAGAACCTTGATCCTGGAAACACTTATCTGCATGCTTAGCTTTCAGTTCATGAGCAGTCCTAACCCTAATGGTTTTCTGTAACATAGCAGTGCACTTCTCATCACCTGTAATAAATAGTTGCTGAATGAAGTTTGAAAGTGAAGACAATGACATCTATTACTGAATTCCCTTACCATTTTGCTCTGATAAAGTCGCCAAGGCATTAGCAGCTGCCTGAAACACTTCTTTTGCTGCGGAATGCATCAGCATGGCCAGCATCACTTCCCTATGGATGGGGTACCTTTCACAACATGAAATAAATCACTGTACAATAGCCACCTTACAATGATTAGTTTACAGTTCTAATATAGATTTCCAAAAATGGATTCAGTGAAATCATCCTTCATCTGTTACAATATAAGGTAATTAATGTTTTGCCACAGCAAGTTATAAAGAAAGTCATTTAAATAGTTGCAAACTACACTTATTAGGCCAAAACCCCGTCTCACTGAAATTAATGGGAGGTTTGTGAAACTGTGTCAAGGTCCACAAGAGGACAATAAAAATGTATTTAGAATTTGGCTGTCACAGGATATAACAGAGATTTTCTCTCTTTCAACCCCATGTCCAGCTTCTCTTTGAATGTGCATCTGCCACAGCTGTCCATCTAATTTAGTGAGTTATTCCTCGCCTTTTCTCCTCAGGTATTCAAGCTCCTCCCCCAGCCCAGATGTTCTGGGAACAGCATCAACTGCCTGGCTTCGGGCAGCATCCTTTTCCCCTGGCACTGCTGTTAGCCCTGCCCTGTTTTGATGAATTAGAAAGCAACAAAAGGGAAACAAAATCAATCAATTAACCCAGAAGACCTAACAATGAGCTTTTAATCTCTCCATGCTTACGAACATGTAGTTCCAGTTATTACTTACTGTTTATCTTCATCTCCAATTTTTTCATGAAGTTTGCATTGGTACATAAACAGATTGTTCAAAGCCCAACAGGCAGCCTCCTGAATTTAAAACAAAAGCAAAATAAAATACTTTAAAAACTAATTAAATTTACAACAGTTACAAATTATAAAACTTCTTAAAAACAGTTCCACTATTTTCGCCACACTGTGGTGGAAGTCAACAGATATAAAAATAGCTAGTTAAGAATAAAAACACAAATTCACTTATAATTCATATTATCCAGTTTCTTCTTGTGAAGAGAAGCCTCCTCATTGTTTTCATGACATGTGTATGTGTCTACACACACACACACACACACACACACACACACACACCCCCTCATGTTCTTACTGTTTGTTTTATTTCATGAATAGAATAGAGGAATCAATTTCCTAGGCTTGCTCATTTCAACAAGCCACATGACATCTCTTTTTCCCAGGGTGCTAGCTAATATCAAATTGATAAGGGAACAAGCACTGGCTATAGGCATGCCAGTCTCTTCTCAGAGTTGTAGCTCCTGGGTTAAATGTATGAACATTTACATTTCTGTTCTCATATATTGTGATATGAAGGCTACAGGGTAAAATCTTGGCTTACACTTCAGTCCCCTACAAGGCCTTGTAGTCTCGCCTCTAGTACATGCCAGTTATAGCACTACTGACTACCTACCCCTGATAATGAAGAAGTGATTGAGACCAGCCTACTGAGGAGATGAACTAAGCAGTGACAAGCACCGATTCCTAACTCCAGTCCAGTCTTCAAGGGCTTATGCATGTAAGATAACTCTGTTCTGTCCATATCTGAATATGAAGCCCTGAGTTAGCTAACACTACACTATCCATGACTGTCCACAGTGAGTGTAGGCTACATTAAATCATTTTCAGTAGGATGTCACCTTATTCACAAATAGGCTCCACCTCCCTTTATAAAAACTGCACTTCATATAAATAAATTGCTTTAGTCAAGATTCACCTACTGATTTAGAGAATATTTAACTTGTTTCAGTTTGTCTAGAGAAGAGTATTCTTCACAAATGGGTCTTAGGCTTATAAAAGGTATAATCAAATAGACAACAGAAAATTCTGTAAATGAACAAACAGCTTCACTGTCTGTTGGAGTTGTGAGCACATATTTAACAACAATTTTGAGTTTTCTTGCTTCTGTAACTCATGGCGTTTTCTAACGAGTGGGATCACAAGCCAGCACTTCTTAATTATGAACACTTCAAGAAAACCCAATCTTTCTTCCTTGAAGCTACAATTTCAGTATATCTGACACAATTACTTTGCTAAACATCTTGTGTGGTTTTTTAAATTTTATTTTCACACCCCATCATCCTGAAAGTCTCACCTGTACATCTATGTTTTTTCGGTGCATTTTCAATGCTTTGTAGCATGCTTCCAGCCAATATAGTTTTTCTTCTTCCTCTTCTTTTCTTTCCTCTAAATCTTGGTTTAAAAATATTGTTTCCGCTTGAAAAATAAAATGATAATCAATTCTACAGTGAACATAACAGACTTAGGCTTTGTTTGCATCTATCACACTGAAGGGTGAACTGTCAAGCTGGAGGGAGATCGCTAGTGAAGTTCCTCTGGGATTTGTGTTGGGAGCAATCTTATTTAAACATTTTATTAATGACCTGGGCACAAAAAGTGAGAATGTTCTAATTAAAAGATTGAGGATGACACAAAGTTGCAGATGACACAAAGACATTGCCTGTACAGAGAAGGATCGGGATATCAAACAGGAAGATTTGGATGACCTTGTAAACTGAAGTAATAGGAACAGGATGAAATATAATAGTGGGAAGTGCAAAGTCATGCATCTGGGGAAGTGGTTCCCAACCAGTGTGCCATGGCAGGTAGGTGTGCCATCAGGTCTGAGCAAGTGTGCCACAATTTTTTTTTGAAAAACTACTCAAAGAGCTCTGGATTGGCTCATTGGCTCATGAATATTCATGAGTTCATTTAGAAGCTATATGGTGGTGTGCCTCAAATTAATTAAAGATAGCAAGGTGTGCCATGGCAGAGAAAATGTTGGGAACCACTGGTTTAGGGAATAACAACAAGAATTTTTTCCTGTAAGCTGGGCATGCATCAGTTGGAAGAGACAGAGGATGAGAAGGACCTAGAAGTACAGGTTGATTACAGGATGACTATGAGCTGCCAATGTGATCTGGCCATGAAAAAAACTAATGCAGTCTTAGGTTGCATCAAAAGAGGTATTTCCAGTAGAGATAGCGAGGTGTTAGTACTGTTATACGGAGCTGGTTAGATCTCATGTGGAATATTGTGTGCAGTTCTGATCCCTATGTTTAAGGAAGATGAATTCAAATTGGAACAGATATAGAGAAGGGCTACACAGATGGTCCATGGACTGGAAAATCTGCCTTATGAGATGAGACTCAAAGAGGTTGGCTTGTTTCGCCTAACCAAAATAAGGTTGAGGGGAGCTTTACTTGCTTTCTATAAATACATCAGAGGGACAAATGCCACAGAGAGAGAAGAATTACTTAAGTTCAGCACCAAGACACAAGAACAAATGGATATGAACTGGCCATCAGGAAGTTTAGACTTCAAGTTAGATACAGGTTCTAACCATCAGAGGAGTGAAGTTCTGGAATAGCCTTCTAAGCAGAACTGGGGGGGGAGGGGGCAAAAATCCAAGTTGGATTCACAACTGACCTTGATTAATTTATGGAGGGGATACTGTGATGGGACAGCTTACTTTAGTAATTGACTGATCTTTGACTACTGGAGGTGATTATGCCGGTGGCCTGACATAGGATGTTAGATAGAGTGGGTTCTGAGTTATTACAGAGAATTATTTCTTGGGTGTCTGGCTAGTGAGTCTTGCCCACATGCTCAGGGTTTAACTGATCACGATGTTTGGAGTTGGGAAGGAATCTTTCCCAAGGGCAGACTGGTGGAGGCTGCGGGGGTTTTACATCTTCCTCTGTAACATGCGGCAGAGCTCCCTTGCTAGTGAATTCTCTGTACCTTGAGGACTTCAATAATACAGTCACAGGTTAGAGTTGTATTACATGAGCGGGTAGGTGGAGTTCTGTGGCCTGCATTGTGCAGGTGGTCAGACGAGATGATCATACTGGTCCCTTCTGACCTTAGAGTTTATGCAGTATGCGTATGCTCATCCCTGTCTATACAACTAACTCAGACCAAGCTGATTTTATCACAGAATAATGATGCAAGTCATTCTTTTCTAGGCGGGCTATAGATGTCTGACACAAGTTTAGCAACAAATCTTTTATTTGAAACTATGAAAAGATTTAAAAGTTCATTAGACAGAGGGTGTTAAATGTAGTTATGTCGTGGTCAATATGTCTGATTTAAAAATGCATGCACATATTTATAGAGTATTTTGTTAATGCTAAAACATGAACCTAGGATATATGTACACTGCCATTCACCACAAAGCGACCTTCATCTCCCACCTCTCTCCCATCATTAGGAAAAGAAGGGTACACAGATATGGCTAAGAGAAGTACTGCGCAAGAGTAAAACAAAATGTGATTTAAAACAAGCTGCTTCAAAATCATGAGTGAATATCACTGCTTGTGACAATGAATGGCTGCCAACATGATACTGCAATGTCATGCAAAGTAAACCCAGTTCTGCTGTCTGCTACACTTTTGGGATTCTTATTTATGTGGGAAACCCTGCTCACTGCAGTGTGATGCAGAATTATTCACACTTGTTAGGGTTATCGGATCATACCCCTAACACATGTGAAAATTATGGTCTTAATGCAACTTCAACCAAAACTCACACCTTTCAATTTATTTCTAGAACATCAACAGCACCAGGGCTGGGAAACAAGAGTAAACTGCCATAGCAGTATTAACATACAGAAACACAATGAATCACCAACCTTAGCTTCAGAATTCCAATATTCACTACTGTCACAAAAGTTTTTACTCTAAGGAGGAATTATCTAGTATGCTATCTAGGAATAGATATATTGCTTTATTAGCGATCATCAGAACAGAATACCAACTTGAGTGGAGAGTAGATAGTGTGATTAGCCAGTAAGGATACTGGTATGCTACCAAACAAACAATCAGCTCTATTTAAGATGCAAATAGGGTGAAACACTGTTGCATACCTAGTCTCAGTAATGCCTTCTGCTGTTTGAAATCTATTAGGTGACAAAAATAGAGCTGAATTATGAAACCACAGGAAATAATGCTAGCACGCTAACTGTAAAAACTTAAATATTTGGCTGGCTATTAATAATTTTTATGTATGTAATTAGGAAGAAATTTACTTACTGAGCAGAGCTAGACAACTGAGTGCTGCAGCCTGTAACTTTGCATTTGCAGAGTATCTTATAACAGCCTCTACAATGACTTCATGGACCTCATTTAATACCAGGATGTTGAAAAAGTTTCCTAAAAGTAAATTAAAATGTTATCTGAATATAACCACGTAGATTTGTATCTCTAGCCAGAGATTAGATAGCTGTATCCACATGCACAGGACACACACGTGCTTGAAGAAAAACATCAGATAAGGCAGTTAATTCATTTGACGTAGTAAGTGATTTATTTGTGAAGTGAGGATAACTGGCCAAAAGTAAGAAAAATGGAACCAGGTTCTTTGGTTTCCTTCTCATTTATGTAGGAAGAGCCCATGAAGACCCTTTATATTCCACTGAATCATTCATAGAGGACTTTATTTAGATGAGACTTGCTGGATGTGATTCACTCTAGTGCCGGTAAACATCCTTTAGGCAGCTAGAAGAGGTGTTAATGTTCACCTCTGTCAAAAGGTGGCACTTGCAGTTACTGCATCATTTGTGAACTATTCCTACCTAGGAATGGTTAATCGAAGTATGGACAAGAACTCAGATTTCTGCACCAACACTTATTGACCCTATATGGTCCAGAGAAAAAGCCATGTTAGTCTAGTTAGGCAAAACAAACAACGAGTCTTGTGGTGCTTTTAAAGACTAACAAATTTATTTATTGCATGAGATTTCATGGGAGAGATCTCATTTTGTCAGATGATTGAAAATGGGAAAAAATAAATTGAAGTATGATGCTGTGATGACACTGCATTTATCCCTCCTCTCTATACACCCTCTCCCCATTTTTAAGTTCCTGATGAAGTGGGATCTCTCCCACTAAAGCTCATGCAATAAATATATCTGTTAGTCTTTAAAAGTGCTATGAGACTCCTCGTTTGTTTTGCTTACCCTATAAGAGAAGCTGTTTAATTGTTTTCACCCACATCCTGAAATACAGATCTCACCACACAAAGCAGTGTTTAGCATAAGTTTCTAACTATACATAAAAAAATAGTTTGCACATTTTAAAAAACAGTTGAAAGATAAACTACCTTTGTTATAAATATAATGAACATCTCTATAAAGCAGTATTTACTATGATGTGTGGGGCATTTTCTACTAAAGGTTCAGTATAAGGAATTTTTAAAAGAACAAGCAAATAAAAACCAAATTCTCCTAGCCTCAAAGAAAATAAATACTATATATAAACATTATTTTAGTGGTTCCCACTTTATTAAATATATTCTGCTAATTACATCTATTGTATCTAATTTAATTTTATTTAGTAGTTCTTAATTAATAAAGGGTTGAATCACTCTTGCAGTGACAGAAAAAAATTAAGTTTTATGAGGTTTAACAGTTTTTTTCTAGTCCTTCAGATCTGATGGTGTTTTTCTGACGCATAGGAGGAAGCTAATTTTGTTTATTCCATCTCACCGTAAAGTTAATCGATCAAGGGGCTGAGCACCTTCAATTTTTCTGGCCCTCAATAGGAAATAAATGTGGATCAGCACCTTCAAGGATCTAACTCTGGCTCAAATTCAAATAAGCACTTAAGCACATCTATATCATTCTGGAATGTCTAACTTAATTTCCCTTGTAAAGGGATATAACATTTTTCTTCACTCCCTGCCCTGTGATGTGTAGTGCCCTGTTCTGTCAAACAGTTATTTCTTGCTGCATTTCCTTTATGTAGCTCACAGGCATTCAGGTGCTTAGGGATAAAGCAGTTTGAGAGCCACTCTCTAGAGGTTCTTATAAAAGAGCAAAATATGAATATGTGGCACACATAATGAACACACTTTGTACTATAGATGCCTTTAAATGACCACATCAGACACGCAGAAGTGGTGATTCTGTCTTACCGCAGATGAGCATGAGCTAATGAATTTCACCTTTCATCACTTCTCTAATTTGAAAATAGAAAAAATAGATAAGGAAGCACAAACTTAACCTAACTGTGAGCTACACTAGGCATAACCAAAAGTAAAATATCAAGTCAGTCTGACACTCTTGAAGCAGCTGCACAATGCAACAGAATCAAATCCAGATCTTGAACTTGTGCCCAAACTTCTCAGGCAAGCAGGGACTGCAAACACTGTAGAGACAGAACACAATGTCCACTGTGAGTGTGCAGGAGCACCTTGTTTTGCTCTTACCTAACCCCGATCAACAATGAAGCATTTCTGCAGAAACAGATGTGTTCAACTTTCCTTGGTCAGACAGGGCCAGATTAAAGCAGGAGCTTTAAGGACTGCAGCCCCAGGCTCCCAGACCCACTCCTACAGCGCCGGCTAGGCCAGACCATACCACCCCAGGCTGGGCACCACCATGGGGTGGAGGGGAGAACAAGAGAGGGTAGCCCTGGTACCCCTGGGCCCTTAATCTGGCCCTGTAGCCAGAGGGAGGGATACAGTGATATGGGCCTTTGGGAGCACTAAAAGGTGGATAAATGAGATGATCCCAGAGGACACCAAAAGAAAATATTGTACCATCAGTTGTTTCTCAGGTACTCAGCATCAACACTTCAAATATCAAATCCTAAAAGGAGATATCATCCATACTCTAATAACTCCAAAAAATAAGCTTTGTTACTGTTCACACATAGGTATCATTGCTGCCTTGTGCTTTTCCTGTCTATTTTATCTCTCTCTTTTCTCTTAAACATAGACTATAAGATTTTCAGGGCAAAGGCTGTCTTTTTTGTTCTGTGTTTGTACAGTATCATGTACACTGTGGCTGAGGCCTTAGGGGCTATTTCAAAACAAATTCAAATGTTTGGCTGGATATAAACATTCATCTAGTTCTATTCTAAAGGTTAATTGCTGGTGTAATCTTATCATCAGCAAGTCTGTCAGATGTTAAATGATGAATGTAAACAATGAACAATTTCAGTATAAAATATTGTGTAATGAACTTACCCAGCGTAAGCTTATGCAACAAACAGCAACTCACTTCCTGAACTGACTCACTGCTGGGGAATGTTTTCATCGTTTCCACTATGACATTGTAACATCTAACATTTCCAGACATGAGCACTTCAACATTGCTGGCTAGCATAAAAAAAATAACATTGTTATGCTACTTAAATAAGAAAAAAGAAATGATAAAATTTTAACATGGGCATGCATTCCAAAAACTGGATCTATACTTTGGTTTTAGCAGTGGTGACAATTTTAATTATTTCTACTTATTTCTACTAAGATTAGCAGAAACCTCTTCTTAAAAATGCTGTTGTAGTTCAACTTAGAGTCACTTAGAGTGTGAATTGCTACTGATCTGCTTCCATCATATTTTTAGCCATTTAACAGAAATACTTTTTACTTATGTAACTCCTTTCAGAAAGAAGTCTCTAGGGCTGTATTCACACAGCACTTTTGTTTCGAAACAACCTTGTTGTTTCGAAACAAAAAA
>ML682010.1:2039195-2142646 GCA_007922195.1 Podocnemis expansa
CGAAACAATGCGTGTGAACCTGTTGTTTTGGAACAAAGTGTTCCGAAACAACATTGGATCCTCAGCACCCTGGCCAGGGAACCCTTAGGACCCTGACCAGGATGCTGAGGGCTGTCCCTCAGCCCCCGGTGGGGGAGGGGGTTATCCGCTGCAGACTGGCTCAGCCCGCAGCGGGGGCTGCCCCCCCCAAGACCGCGGCCGGTGTCGGTCTTGTGTGTGGGCTGTGGGCTGAGCCCGGCACCCCTGACCCGCCGGGGGTGTCGGAGAGCAGCCTGGGCTGCGGGCTCAGCCCCGCGCCCCCGACCCACCCGCGGGGTCAGAGGTCAGCTCTGGCCGGGGGCTGAGCCAACCCGCAGGGGCTCACCCCCCCGCTGATGCCTGCAGCCCCCTTTCTGGGGCTGCAGGGTGAGCCAGCAGCGGCTCACCCCCAGGGGGCTGCAGCCCCCTGCAGCACCTAACGAAATAGCATGTTTACACTGTGAACATGCTATTTCATTTCCCACTTTTTTCCCTATTTCAAACTGACTTTTTGCTAATTCTCATTCAGTCATTTCGAAATAAGGCGTTATTTCGAAACAAGTTGTTTCAACACAAGTTGTTTCGAAATAACCATGTGTGTGTGAATACAGCCTAAGTGCCTTCCAAATGTCACATCTCTAAACAGATAGGTAAACTGTTCTATGCACATTTTATGGTTGAGTAAACAGAAGCATACAATATTTAAGTGATTTGTCCAAGAATATACACCAGTTTAGTCAAGTGGCAGAGCCTGGAATATAATCCAGAAGTGTCTGTGGACAAGTTAACACCACTTATTTTGGATATTAGTTCTGCCTTATACCCCCTCAGAATAGAATCATAGGGTTAGAAGGGACCTTGTGAGATCATCAAGTCCAACCTCCTGGGGCCTGAACCCAGGACCTTCTGTATATTAAGCTGAGGTGCTAGCCACTACACTATTTGCAGAGAATGCTTAGAAAAATTAATTTAATGGCTGCTTCAGCTTTTTGAATGATATGTCAAAGTGAAGATTTTAATGATTAATATTTCTATGCAAAATTTATGTTGGAAGTAGTAAGAAGCAAAAAACAACAATAAAATTAACTAGTTAAAGAGGCAGAGCAGATTATGTTCTAATAGAAATGGGGACAAAAAAACTAGGTCTGCCTCCATTAAATCAAGATGTGTCTACATAGCAATTTAACAGTTGCACCTGGCCAGTGTCAGCTGAGTTACTATTTGAACCCTGGGTAATGGGTGGGTGCAAGCCACCCAGACCTGACTTTCACAGATGTCAAAAGCTATCCATTACCCGGATGCCAATGCCTGTGGCTGTTTTTGAACTTCTCTTGGAATTCATAAACCATTATAGAGAACATTTTAGAATTGAATGCCCTAGTAGGGGTGATTTGAAAAGAGCAATCACATAAAATGATATGCACTTACATGGTCCAGCTAATGAATGTAAACAATGAAGAGCAGGAAGTATTACATCTTCTTTTTCCAGAAATTGTTTTAACACATTCAGTATGATCATGTGCTCTTTGCTTTCAACAAATTCAATCAGCTGCTCTTCTGGAACTAATTTGAAAAATAAACAGTTGTAGTATGTTTTTAAGGAACTAATATACTTGTACAACTTTATATTATTTAAAAGCAATTATTTTTACAAAGTTTTCTGATCTTTATTTTATTCCTTTTGCACAAGGCAAAGTGGTCCAGACACCAAAGTCCTTTCAATAAGTAAGACTTCCCTAAGCATTTTCTTCTTCTGGGCTAGGACTGTTATGAAATAATAGCAAAGGAAATCCTTATATATTAAAATTATGTGCTCTTTCATATCACTGAATTTTAAGCAGGACACTTTATGGAAATCAGTGATGAAGACTGCTTAAAAAAGATCAGTGGCACAAGGTGGTCTCATAACAGTGAGCTCTAACAGAAAATAAAAGTATTTAGAAAGGATCAAAACCTAAAGTTTTGTGGACATACCAACATATCATTTATTTTTTAGAATGAGCACTGCTACAATGTCACAATAGTTATTAGTTTTGTAGGCCTTTGCATCTGTAGCCATAATGCATTACGCACATCAGGGAATACAGTTTATTAATTACATGCCAGGGATTTTCACCATGGTACATTGCATTGATATTTTGGCTGTTCTTTTAGAACATTATATTTGTATAAATGAATAATCTAATTTATCATAAAAGTAAAAATGCAAGAAAACATTAATTCTACCACAAGCTTGTTAGCAATAACGTCTATTGCATTATTGCAACCTATTTGTTCATGTGGCCAAATCCTATTAATCACTTATTTTCCCATTCAGAATTGATCACAAAATTCAGTAGTAGTTTTGTTTAATAAAGCAACAATGAATATAGTCCAAATAAATACACTGGTAGTTACAATAAGAAAATAATGAAATCTAAGACAAATTGAAGTAATTATACAAATTACATTAAACTACATGTATGATGCTTATTAATAAAAATGTATACATACTTATCATCAGTGGCCTTGATCAAGACTGAGATATTATTGTATAAATTTGAACAAGAACTTGTGAAGATATAGTCCTTGTCACTATTAGCTTAGAAGACAGTAACGTGAACGGAAGACAGAACAGAACCTTCTCAAATATGTAACTTTTATAATATATTTGCTATTTTCTACCATTAATTGATAAAGTAATTGCCACTTGCTCCACCTGTGCCTCAGGCCATCATTGTCTGATTTTTTTAATGTACGTTCAGGCATAAGAGGACTGGAGACTTGTTTGTAAGTGTTGAGCAAAGACATTTGTGGACTCAGTAACTGTGTTATAGTTCTTAAAATTAACTTTAAAATAAAATGCATCAATTTGATTTAGAACCTGCTTTAATAGAAAAATATCACAATCTAACAAATCAGCTATGGCAAGATTTTCTTTTTCAGAAGAAACATTTAAAAATATTATATATAGTAAATGTGAAACTCTTCAAACCTTTAGCAATTTCAGAAACACAAAATAATCAGAATCACAGCTATTCTGAAGTGAAAACATTTACACACGGATATTGGACTAGCTTACATCTTTTTAGAATGCTAAAGCCAATAGAGTATTTTCTTGTATGATCTTGAAAGCTGGAATTTGTATTGATTCACCACACCCAGCCAATTAAGGTGTGACCCTTTCTTTCTTTATATAAAAACAGAACAAATTCTGAACTCACAGAATGTATTTTTGCACCTAACTATTCACATTTAGTTTATTCCCAAATTATAAATTATTCTACTTTGATTAACTACAAAACATAAATACCTTTTTCAAAAAGCATGTGCAAAGTGTTACATCCATATCGCTGGATTTCTTCATCGTTTGGAAAGGTTTGCATAGCATTAAACACCAACAAAAATATATCTGTCTCTTCATCCAAGAGCAAAATTGTAATTATATCTATATAGCAGAAGAGAAAATGGGAAGTGATTGCATTCTGTACTAAGCTACATTGAACATTTCTATAGGAAGCACAATACATGATAGATAAAATTACAAATTCTCTCATACTGTCTGTTAGTTTTGTACTTAGATTGATGGTCCCTTCTGGTCCTTAAAATCTAATATAAGCGTCTAGCCCAGGAGTTCTCCCCCCGAGTCCAGGGGACTCCCCCTCCACTCTCTAGGCCAGCAGTTCTCCCCTATCCCTGTCCACCGAGGATCCCCTGGAGGCACTGCTTTCAGCAGTGGGTTCAAGTGGCCCCCATTGCAGAAAGAAAACTGCTGCTCCTTTGAAAGTTGCCAGAGCAGTGGCAGCTTCTAAATGGTCAGCTGCCTGTCACCACAACTCTCCAGCAGTGGAAGGGGTACCTTCCCACAACAACACAGTCACTGCCGTACTGTGACAAACTTTTGTGTTGTGACACATCACCTGAGAACTGCTGATCTAGTCCAACCTCCTGCACAATGCACTCCTCCTTCCACACCTGCAGGCAATGAACCTATGATGGAGTCACTGAAGTCCCCAAATTATGGTTTAAAGACTTCAGGGTTCAGAAAAACCACAAGCAAGTGACCCATGCCCCATGCTAGAGGGGAAGGCAAAAACCCCCAGGATCCCTGCCAGTCTGCCCTGGGGTGAATTCCCTCCTGACCCCAAATATGGCAGTCGGCTAATCCCTGAGCATGTGGACAAGATTCATCAGCCCAACTCTCCTCACCCCAAAATGTCCTGCTCCAACTCTGAACCCATCCTATCTAACATCCTATCACAGGCTACTGGCATATTTACCATTAGAAATCAAAGGTCAGTTCACTGCTAAATTAGGCTATCCCATCCTACCATACCCTCCATAAATCTATCAAACTCAATCTTGATGCCAGCTTCGTTTTTTTGCCTCCACTGTTCCCCTCAGAATGATATTCCATAGCTTCACTCCTCTGATGCTTAGAAATCTGTATCTAATTTCAAGTATAAACTTCCTGATGGACAGTTTATATTTATTTGCTCATGTGTGCACACTGGCATGCAACTTAAATAGCCACATCACATTGGCAACTCTTAGTCATTCTGTGATCAGCTAATACTCCCAGGTCCTTCTACTCCTTGGTCACATCCAATTCATGCATTCCAAGCTTACAGCAAAATTTCTGTTATTAGTCTCTAAATGCATGACCTTGCATTTCCCACCATAAAATTTCATCCTGTTCCTATTTCTCAAGTTTATAAGGTCATCCAAATCTTCCTGTACGATATTCTGATCCATCTGTGTTGGCAATATGTCCCAAATTTGTGTCACTGGGAACTTGATTAGCACATTCCCACTTTTTGTCCACAGGTTAGAAATAAAATTAAAGAAGAATGGTCCCAAGACTGATTCCTGAGGAACTTCGCTTGTAACTTCCCTCTAGTCTGACAGCTGGCTTTGCAGTATGACCCACTGTAGTTTCTCCTTGAACCACTTCCTTATCTACCTTTCAATTTTCATATTTATCAAATCATTTCCAATTTAACCAATAAGAACTAAAGCCTCAGATTCATTGTTTATACTATAAGATTAAAAATGTTTACAGTATTTTCTACATGTATGAACCCATTTTGTTTTAAAATTAACATGTCTGTTAAAAGTTTACAATAAACTCCATGTACTGGTGAGAGTGTCTAGTACATAGCTGATCTCAAGGCAAGGTTTAAATTCAGCAGAAGGGTAGGGTTAAAATAGCCTTGCAAAACTCCACTCAGCCACTTACTGTACTTGTGACAAGTAATTTTTTCTGATGGAAGAAAAGGGTTCCCCTCCCCATTAGTTTTTTATGATAACTGTTATCATTGGAAGGTTGGACTAATAAATTTTCATGACAATTTTTCAAGGCTGTGTTAATGAAAGGTATGATTTGTCATGTGTACTATTTCGGTTGCAGCTATTTTCTTCTATTTCAAAATCTATAGTCTGTACAAAATGTATAGTTCTGCAGCTCTGCATTCTCCATGGCTAGCCATTTCTAAGAGGTGTATAATTAAAGTATAGATGTATGGAAATAAAGAATAATTAAATTTATAAGTAATAATGTTATTTCTGAAAGAAAATACAAGTTCCAGCAAAGCTATTGAAGCAAAACAATCAAAATGCAGTGATAAAGGTTAAGTTTGACTAAACAGTTACTTATATTGTATCTGTACTGGAGGATCAGCATCAGTAAGAAATAATCTATGATGGAATAACTAATTGATAATTTAGGAGTTTTGTGATGTATGAAACTGATGGAAACCTTCTATCAATAGTCATTCATTAATGACCATATTTTACCAACACAAAGGTGTTAAGATTGAGTAGTACCTAGACCTGCAAATAGCGCCTGATCTAAAACCTGTTAAACCCAATAGAATGACTCCCACAGGATCTTGGATCAAGTCCATAACCCTCACTAGAGTAAAGCCTCTAATTTATGAATGAATCAGGGTTTGAGGAATTCATAAAAATCTAAAAGTTAACAAAAAAATTAAAACATCTCAAAATTACAGTACGTATGCTGCCCGAGTTACAGTATGATGCATTGCCTTGCTTTTTTCTCATTCTTCAAATCACTGAAAAGATATTTTTGATGCCCTGAAGACACTTGAATGTGAAGGGATATTGACCTGTTTATCAATATCACTTCTGTTGTGTGATATTCCCCCCGCCCCTTTAGGAAACATTGTTCCTATAACTGACCATTTGTAGGATAGGTGCTTATAAAAATCAAGATTCTACTGGATTTGTACAGTCAGATATTACTCAGTGTGAGTAAGTGCCACACGACTCCTTGGTTTTTTGCTGGACTAGACTAACACGGCTATCCCTTTGGAAATTGCAGAATATGACCACTGGGGATACCTGCTAGTTTCAGCAGGAGTTCAAGGAGTTCACCATCTCACAAGAAGCTCTTGGGCTCTAGCAGGATGAACTCCTTAGTGAACAGAAGGATAATAATTACTGTGTCTCCAAGAAAATCCAATCTGTTCAGAAATACTAGCTAGTATAAAAGGAAGCACATCAAAATCAGTCAAACTTACCCTTCATATTAGTAGGAAAAACTACTTAACTATGCAGCAACCAGCTGTTGTTATGCTAATGATGGTAGTACTAAAAATGCTTAGAAGCAAAAAAGAAAAACTGTATTCTCCACTACCTCACAGTCAGTGGAATTATTTATACCTATGCAAAGTGAGTGCAAGGTAGGTGCAAAATACTTTCATTACAGTTTTGTAGCATTTACTCCTACAGCATTTTGCATAGGTGTAAAACATGCAGGGCAGAGGAGAATCAGACCCAATGTGCTTAATGACGCATTCTATATTATAATCTACATTTAAAAATATCATACCAAATAGGAAAATAAAATTCATGATACCTGAAGAGAGTAGAAGATTTAGTGCTTTGAGTCCTATTGTCAAAAGGTTTCTGTTTGCATTGTGAACTGATAGCATTTTAAGAATATGTCTAAAATGGAAAAAAAAAAAAGTTAAGACTAATCAAATATTAGTTCAAAGTATATACCAAATACAAATACACAGCAAACACTTGCTCGAAGCAATAGAATTTTTTTAAAACCAGAGTAAGCTTTTTAAAGCCAACTTTTATCTCTGACTCAGAAATGTCTGACCTATCATTTTTTTGGCCAGCAATGACCGTAATTAGTTTTTTATATTTTATTTATATATATTATACTTTGTTTCCAGAGATCATATACCTTATAGAAAGAAAAAGAAGGGAGATGTAACAATAGACAATTACATAACAAAAAGGAAAGGGTTAGAAGGGCCCTTCTAAGTCATTAACTGCTAAGGAACAATTTCTACCATTAGACACACGTGGACAATTCCCAGCAAAGTCAATGGAGATGTGTAAGCATGAGAGCAGAGTCTGGCCCTATGGGAGTAAAATGGTCATAAGAAAAAAGGGATGCCAGGGCATACAAATATAAACATAAAAGATATTATATGAAGGAAGACAACAGGCCACATGCTGCTAAGTTTACCTGCAGAACAACTGGTAAAAACCAGATTTCTCACACAAATTTCAGTTCCCTCACAATTGTTTCACCTAGGAGAAAAGCATTTACCATCTTGCCTATAACAAATAGTCCTCCAGCAGCTGTGTAGATGTAAGGCAGGTCTAGAGGCTGGGCACTTCTCGTATTGAACAGCTAAAAGGGGCAAAAGTGATCTGACTGGGCTTTGTATTTGCATGAATAGAATTAGGTGTTTGCATAATCTCACTATATAGATGCTGGACATGATGGTAAATTATATATATGGGCTGATTTAATAAAAAATCTTTCAGTGCCTGTATTTCAGCTGAAGAGGGACATGTAATGTTGTCTTTTCATGATGTGCAGCCCTTTGATTGTATAAACTCTGTTTAGCCTAATTACGGAAAAGTCACCAGCAGCAGCACAGAACTTGGAAGAGTGAGCAACTCTACTGTTTCAATCTTGTTAAGCTCAGAGAACAGGGGAAGGGGGTAGCATTAGCTCTGCTAAAGAGCAATGCTTGAGACGATGCCTCACCCTCTGTCCATTGTTAAATGATAGACTTGATGACTCCTTGGGGAGTCTCCTTTGTTATCTTGATCAGAGGTGTAGTCTCTGGTATCCTGAAGTCTGGAGCTAAAATTGCTGACATTTTCTCTAAAACAGGGCTCAAACTCAAATCACCACAAGGGCCACATGAGGACTACTACATTAGTCCAAGGGCCGTGCCATGCACGAGGACTAGTACATTAGCCCAAGGGCTGCACCACTGAACCTTTTCATACAACAATATTGCAAATATCAATAACAATCATACCATTGCAGGCTGCAGGAAATAGCTTTAGGGGCTGCAAGCAGCCCATAGGCCGCGTGTTTGAGACCCCTGCTCTAAAAGCTGAAATCACTGAAGAGTGACCAGCAGGTCATGCCAGTAGCAGCAGACAGTGTGAGAGGCCAGCTGAGAGTGTGAGTGACCAGCAGGCAGTGCCAGCAGATGGAGCCAGCTGATGGCATGAGCGGCCAGAGGAAGCAGAACACAACAGGAGGGGAGGCCTGAGGTTCCCCCCCACACACACTTTTCGAGGTGGATGCTAAAACTATGGTGGCCACTATGATGGTCAGTGTGAGGGTAATGGAGAAGTGAGGGACATTCTGTACATACAGTGGGGTAGAGTAACTGCTGTATCGGGTTTCCTGGGAAAACTGTCCTGCACTGATTCACCAAACCAGTTCTGGTTTTGATATTGCCTCTATAAATTCTTTTATTCTATCAATAAAATTGTGTGTACTACATTCAGACTCATGCTTAGGAACAGGAAAGCATTGCCCCTATAGGGCGCCCAGGGATCAGTGCATGATTTCCCAGGAGACTGGGTGGGGGCTTGAGCCAGGCGGTGTTGTAACACTGTTTGGAAACCCATAGATATAGAAGCCGGCCCTTGCTGCTGCCATCTCTGCCTGGCAAAAGGGTTACATAGATATTTGGACTCCCTCTGGAGGCCAAGCACATTGGCATGGAATCCGAAGGCCTCTGCACAGCTCACTAGTCTTTCCTCTCTCTCACTCTAGCCAGTTCAACCCACTGTGACATCTGAACCACTGGAAATTGCTGAGTCCCACAGGAGTACACTGCAGAGATTATCTGTTCCCCAGCTCTTCCTGCCCCTCTCTACAGACCCTATTGTGAGACCCAAAGCACCCCAATCCAATAAAGTGGTACCTGTAATATCTAGGAGCCAGAGATGAGCTACAAGAAGAGCAGGGTATTCTACCCCCGTGGTTTTCAAACTATGGATAGGAGCCCAGTACTGGGTCACAGACCCTCAGGTACTGAGTCCAGGCACCCCCAATTGCTGGTGCCAAAAGACTGGAATGCATTGCTCAAAGATGCAATTCTTAGGTTGTGGACATGAATGATTTTTTCAACTGGGTCCTGAGGAAAAATGTTTAAAAAATCACAGGTCTACCCTAATCACACCTCATGGGATAGGAGTGTCTTCAGCCACAGTTTACAGCTCTCCACACCACACAGCAAAATGACATGTTGTAGTGTTACTCATAAAACAAAATTTCTAGGTTGCCTATATTTTATGTCAGCAACATGCATTTGAAAGCAGCTGACTATTGGATTTGTGCACCAGTTGGAAATAAACAAAGACACTGAACTGACCTGTTACAAATCCAATAAAAGCCATGCCCCTGTAGGATTCAAGCAGCCATTATATATCCTATGTATAGAGAAATTTAGCCTTGGATCTAGTATGCTATTAGGATCCAGTACGCCATTTGGGCCATTCTTAACAGTGGAAATCAAGCTTCATATAAAAACAATCTTGATATTCATAAGAAAAGATGACATACTGCATCAGTATTTATTGATCTCTTCTGTAGGGCTTAAGGAGGACCTAAGGATTTACACAGATTTTCTACACTGGCGCAAAGACCTGTCACAAATTCTTAGCTGAGCATCCAGGAATAGTTGGACAGAATTCTGGGAAGATGGTTGAAAGGAAGGAAAATATTCTCCCTCCAAACTTGCATAGTAGCTCCCCAGTTTCCCCAGAGGATACTTTAACCCAATGCCTGGAGTACCATAGTCCTGAACATCTCTAACATACTCTGTTGCAGGGATAAGATTGATCCTTTGGTCTCATTTCTTCCTTCCCAGCCTGCATATAAGGAGAACCCAATGTTGGCCCATATGACTCTGTGCAGCCTCCTGAAATAAAGTGTTTTCCTTTGCCTCGAAGAACCTCACTGGCTCTAGTACTTGAAAGAAGATGGAGATTAGATTTGCTCCTGGGCTTAATGGACATTTTATAGCAGGCGAACTGCCAACCAGCAAGTCCCTAAGTATTTCCATTCTAAAGACACAAGTTAGCTCAGTATAGTGCTGTGTAACACACACACAGACTAGGTCATGGTTATGATCAAAAGACTGAAAGTAAAGCACAAGAAAGAATTTCTTCAGGCAGTGTTCCAGCTCAAAAGTGAAAGTGAGAAAGCTGAACCACTTTAACATCATTTACTGATTAAAATGCGTCTGTCAAAATGCTTGAGAGCACTTAGAAAAAGGCCCAATATGCCAAGAGAACTTCCCTATTTGTTCTTTTTTGAAAGCTGCTGTATAAATGATACAGAAACATATCAGTCAAGATGTGAAAAGTCACAGAAGACAATGAAGAAAATGAAGTAACAGTTAATAAACCTTTGTTGAGCCAGAAGGTGTTGTGAACCAGTTAGCCAAACTAATTATTGTCATTGTTTATGTGTCATACTTCAGCACCTAGATATAATAAATTAGGACCCATAGTGCTAGGCAACGTACAAACATGGAGTAAAAAAGACAGTCTGCCTCAGAACACTTACAATCTATGCCAAAGTTTCTAACTTAAATTTTCTGTTCTCCATAAATACAAGAGGATCTATCATCTTACAGTTCAAACTAACTTTATAATAATGACATTTTCACCTCTATCCTTAACAGCATAGGGCCCCTTTGCAACCATCAAGCAATTGATGTGATGAAGCAGCTCTGCAGCACGTAACATACTTCTATAATGAGCTCTAAATGTAATGACTTATTTGCTCTGCCTTATGTGCTGACCAAAAAAACACTGGGCTTACCCCCTTACCAAAAATTACTAGTTTATTGCCCATGCTTTCAGCTAGGGACTATGCAAAGTGGGCCAAAGTACTTTAAGTGGGAAGAAATAATGTTTGATGACATCAGCAATAGGCTTTACTGCTCATGCTGAGAAGCACAGTTTGTATCTAGATATCTTTGTTTCTATCACCATTAGTGTGGACTGTTGAGGAACTTCTGTGAATCGATTGTGAGAATAGGGATCATCTATCTTGAGTTCAAGAATGAATACAATGCTTATTGCCACTACCATACCACTCTTCTTTGCATTCACTGAAGAAAGTGTCTTTAAAATGCTAAAAGAAATCTGATCTATCCCATTTGGATCCAATCACCCTCCTTAGCTTATGGAGCACATGATACAAACATGAGCTATAAACAAAAACTGTCAATGCTCCCTTAAAGGCATTAACACTATAAACAATCTACCATATAATAATGTAGTCCTGCCATTGCATAATGAATTATAGCATGATGCAACTTGGCATCCTTTGCGAGTAAAGGTATGGGGAAGATTGTTAAGAGTGCTCACCTGACCTGCACTGGATCTGCAACAATGGCCTTTCCTAGTTACATATTTGACAAGAATTGCATATTTGACTACACTAGTTATATCCTTCCTTAGCCATAGATGAGGAATGTACCTACATATCTATCCTGCTGCATTACTTGGCTACATTTGATAGCTTAAATCATAAGATGCTGCTGTTCCACCTTAAAGACCCGGCAAGACTGATGGAAACTCCCTGAAGTGGCCTCTCAACTTCTACCACAAAGTGACCACACTTCCACCTTGCCTATTCTCATTTGTGGCGTTTCAAACAACTTTATCCATTTATCAGTTTAAGATATCTGTAACAGCTAGATAAGACCATAAAATACTTAAACCTATCAACAGTATGTAGATATCACACAACTATCTCTCCCTGACTCTGAATGCTAAGAATGGAAACACCAGCTTTTGTAGTGCCTAAATGAGATTGGCATTTGGATGCAATAGTTTGCTGACAACAAACCCAGGGAACATGGAAATGATGCTGGTGAGAAGAATCAATTAAATTTGAAGATAAAGCGAACACCGTAAAATCACCCCAACTTAGATGTTAGCCCCCATGTTGTCAAAATGGTTCTAAAATGTATTCTTTCACCTTTGGCTGGCCAAGTGGTCTTTCCACATCCTGACAAAAGAGAGCCTAGTGATAGTTCATCCTCTTAGAACCTCCAGGTCAGGGCTGGATTAAGAAGCCTCAGGGTGTCCACTTTCAGAGTGGCCCCGTCCTCCCACTGCAGCAGCCAGCCTGGGAGCGGGCCGGCAATCAGGCACAGCAGCCCCAGGGCTTCCTGGCAAACCCACCAGCCATGGAGTTGGTGCTTAGAGCTGGAGGGGGACCAGCTGGCTGGTGCTGGGGCCAGACGCCATTGTATGCAATGCTCCTACCCTGCCCCTGGGCTGGCTAGTCTGGGTAGACCAGCCCATGGTGCAGCCTCTGGTGGCAGTGCTCCAGGGTCAGGAGCATTGTTAGGTGACTGCACTGGGAACCCCATGGGACCAGCCAGGCCAGCCTGAATCATAGGGGCCCTGGCCCTGGAGCACTGCCTTCAGAGGCTGCACCATGCGCTGGCTGGCTCTACTCCCTAAGATGCAGCTACCACGTGCCAGTCTGGCCCACCTCTTGGGGCAGACAAGCCAGCCCAGGGGCAAGGCAGGAGTATCACACACCATGGCTTCTAGCCCCAGGGCCTCCATTTCTCCAGTGCCAGGTGTGCCTCTCCTAGCATGCCCCAGGCCCAACTGCACTAGGCTGGATCACTGAGGAGAAGCAGGAGCCAGTACTGGATCAAGACAGGGGCATTAGAGGCTGCAGCTTGGGGCGCTCCTTACCCCAGGGCTGCAGCCAGTAATTCCCCCGCCTTGATTTGGCCCTGCTCCAGGTTTGTAACTATAAAGCAACATTAAACCAAACTTAACTCCAGCTGGTTCAACACTGACTGTGTCAGCCTACCTACTAAACAACATAGCTCAACACAAACACAACACAGCTGATCACTAAAGGCTCCTCATACAATCCTGGACCAAGTCAATTTAATGGGAATGGCAAAAAACGATACAGCAATTTACTGGTTCACCTGCCAATAAATTTTTTTATACAAATATCTTTTCTCCTTGCTGTGACAGTTTTTATACATTAGATCCTGTTGCAAACAGTGGCGTCACTGACTCTGGGCACACAGGGCCCATGCCCCGAATCTCCCCAGCAGGGCCCCTAATAAATTTTCCCCAGGCAGTACATGTGCAGAAACCTGTCTACCTAGGGAGGGTGGAGCTAAGCTGCTGCCCACCCACAAACCCCGAGTGTGCTGCGTGCATGCAGACACACTCACTGCTTCAGCGTGGCCGAGGATTGGTCAGCGGGGAGTGAAGTCAGGCCCTGGGTCGTGCCGGGCCAACAACTGCATGGCTGAGGATCAGCTGAGGGCTTGGGGGCAGGCCCCAGGTCAAGCCTGGACAGCAACTGCATGGCTAAGGATTGGCTGGGGTGGGCAGGTGTCAGGTTGGGTCAGGCCTTGTTTGTGGCAGGATGTTCGAAGATCCACATGGCTTGGAAGGGGTGGGGCTTTGGCTAGGAGCAGAGGCTGGAAAGGGTGGAGCTTGGATTAGTGCCTAGGATCTTCTCCCTACACGGCAACACCCATGGATCCAAACAACCTTTCAATATTTACCTAAGTCTTAAAATGAAACTCTATTGCAGTGGTTCCCAACTTGTTTGGCTGGTGGAACATAGCTATCATGTTTACAACCCTGAAGGGGCTATCAGTCTCCACCAGCAGGCTCCCCTGCAGCCTGATGGAATAAACTGAGCAAGCAGGCTGCCTGTCCTCCCATCTCCTTGGCTGTAGTAGGGAAATTGCACATGTCCTTGAGCCCTGTGTGCTCCACCTGGGTCCCTAGGCAGTGGCTCCTTTGTGCAGGCAGGGGTATGGATGATCAATGCTCCCCTGCCTCTGGCTCCAGCAAGGACTCCAGCACTTATGGACCGAGGCTGAGTTCTTTGCCATGCTTCCTGCTACAGACAAGGGAGGGGAGCACTGATCTCTTCTACCTGTGCCTGTAGCCAGACAGACATCCTGACCATAGATATCTCTACCCAGACCCTGGTGTGGACTTGCAGGGACTGCAGCCTGCAGTTCCCTGTCACCAATGATCAGGCTGGGGAGATGAATCGATGTGACAGGTGCCTGCTGGTGGAATCTCTCAGGAGGCAGGTGGGAGAGTTACAGGAGGAGGTGTCTCGGCTCAGGAGTATCCACACCCTGGAGAAGTTCCTCGACAGCATCCACGAGGAGAAGTGCAAGATGGAGGGCACTGACCAGGTACCAGAGACTACTGCCACAACACTGGAGCTGGATGGGGAGCCTGTGGCAGGGGGAGGACACTGGCAGCTGGTTACCTCTGGCGGTAGGCAGTGCTCCACCCCTGCCCAAAACCCACCCTCTGTTGTGGTGAAGAATCGTTATGCGGTGCTAGAGACGGTGAAGGAGGTGGAAGAGGAGAGGCCATGCACCCCCGAGGCTGGGAGGATCACAGCCACCACAGCTAGGAGGAAACGTAGAGTTGTGGTGGTTGGGGACTCACTTCTGAGGGGGACGGAGGCACCCGTCTGTCGCCCTGACAAGATCTCTCGAGAGGTATGCTGCCTGCCAGGTGCCCGCATCCGAGACATTACGGAGGGATTGTCGAGAATCATCCGCCCCTCTGACTACTACCCCATGCTTCTCATCCATGTAGGAACCAATGATACTGCGAGAGGTGATCCTCGGCAGATCAAAGGTGACTTCAGGGCTCTGGGAGCGCGGGTGAAGGAGTTTGGAGCACAGGTGGTGTTCTCCTCGATTCTTCCGGTCAAGGGTAGAGGCCTGAGCAGAGACAGATGCATCCTGGAGATGAACGTTTGGCTGCGAAGATGGTGTCGTCAGGAGGGCTTTGGCTTCCTCGACCATGGGTTGCTGTTTCAGGAAGAAGGACTGCTAGGCACAGATGGACTCCATCTTTCGAGGAAGGGGAAGAGCGTATTTGGACGCAGACTGGCTGACCTAGTGAGGAGGGCTTTAAACTAGGTCTGAAGGGGGAAGGAGACCAAAGCCCACAGGTAAGTGACTATGTGGGAGACCAGGGGGATGGGATGGAACTTGGGGGGTGCCGGGACTGTAACTACAGGGATAGAAGAGAGGATAATTGGAACATGCGGGGGGAATCAAATAACTTTCTTAGATGCTTTAATGAAGCCCTAATGCCTGAGGCAGGTGGGGGAGGTCAACACCAAAAGAAAATCCAGGGAGGTAGATACAATAGAATTGAATGTCAAAATGGGAAAGTAGGGCAATCAGCTGGGTATCTTAGGTGCCTATACACAAATGCAAGGAGCCTGGGAAACAAGCAGGAGGAATTGGTAGCACTAGCGCAGACAAAGAACTATGACATGATTGGGATAACAGAGACGTGGTGGAATAGTTTGCATGACTGGAGCTCTGCAATAGATGGGTATAGACTGTTCAGGAAGGACAGGCAGGGAAGGAAAGGGGGAGGAGTAGCACTATATGTAAAGGAGCTCTATGACTGCTCAGAGCTCCATTATGAAAGTGGAAACAAGCCAGTTGAAAGTCTGTGGGTTAAGTTTAGAGGGGAGAGCAACAAGGGGGATGTTGTGGTAGGTGTCTGCTACAGACCACCAGATCAGAAGGAGGAAGTGGATGAGGCATTCTGTGGACAACTAACAGAAGTTTCTAGAGCACAGGCCCTGGTTCTCATGGGGGACTTCAATTACCCTGACATCTGCTGGAAGGCCAATACAGCAGTGCACAGGCAATCCAGGAAGTTTCTGGAGAGTGTTGAGGACAACTTCCTGGTACAAATGCTGGAGCAACCGACGAGGGGCCTTGCGCCTCTCGATCTGCTGCTCACAAATAGAGAAGAATTTATCAGGGAAGTAGAGGTCAATGGCAGCCTGGGTAGCAGTGACCATGAAATGATTGAGTTCAAGTTGATGATTAAAGGAAAGAAGGAAAGAAGCAAAACACAGACCCTGGACTTCAGAAAAGCAGATTTTGTCTCCCTCAGGGAACTGATGGGCAGGATCCCTTGGGAGGCTGATCTGAAGGGGAAAGGTGTCCAAGAGAGTTGGGTGCATTTTAAAGAAACCCTGCTAAGGGCACAGGAAGATACAATTCCGATAAGGAGAAAGCACAGCAAATGTGGAAGGCGGCCACTGTGGCTTAACAGAGAGCTCTGCACTGAGCTGAAGCATAAAAAGGACGCTTACAGGAAGTGGAAGCTAGGACAGATGACTAAGGAGGCATATAAAGACATTGCTCGGGACTGCAGGGATAAAATCAGAAAGGCCAAAGGACAAATGGAGTTGCGACTAGCAAGGGATGTGAAGGATAACAGGAAGGGGTTCTACAAGTATATCAATAACAAGAAGAGGATCAGGGATGGTGTAGGTCCCTTACTGAATGGGGCAGGCATCCTCGTGACAGAGGATGAGGAAAAAGCTGAAGTGCTCAATGCTTTTTTTAGTTCAGTTTTCACAAGCAGGGTCAGCTCCCAGCCCACTACACTAGGTACAGTAGACTGGGGAGAAGAAGAGAGGCCCTTGGTGACAGAAGGTCAGGTTAGCGACTACTTAAAGAAACTAGATGTGCACAAGTCCATGGGGCCGGATGAACTGCATCCGAGGGTGCTGAGGGAGCTGGCTGATGAGATAGCAGTACCGTTGGCCATTATCTTTGAAAACTCGTGGCGAACAGGGGAGGTGCCAGAGGACTGGAAAAAAGCAAATATAGTACCTATCTTCAAGAAAGGCAAAAAGGAGGATCCAGGGAATTACAGACCTGTCAGCCTCACCTCAATCCCTGGAAAAATCATGGAGCAGCTTCTCAAAGAATCCATCCTGAAACACTTGGAGGAACGTAGAGTAATCAGGAACAGTCAGCATGGATTTACCAAGGGTAAATCATGCCTGACCAACCTCATCGCCTTCTATGATGAGATGACTGGATTTGTGGATGCGGGAAGAGCCGTTGATGTCATATACCTTGACTTTAGCAAGGCTTTTGATACGGTTTCCCACAGCATTCTCATTGGCAAATTAAGGAAGTATGGGTTAGATGCATGGACTGTAAGGTGGATAGAAAACTGGCTAGAACAACGGTTTCAGCGTGTAGGAATCAATGGCTCCATGTCAAGTTGGCAGGCAGTAACGAGTGGTGTGCCCCAGGGGTCGGTCCTGGGGCCAGTTCTGTTCAATGTTTTCATTAATGATCTGGATGATGGGATAGATAGCACACTTAGTAAGTTTGCAGATGATACCAAACTGGGGGGAACGGTAGACACCCTAGAGGGCAGGGACAGGATTCAGGGAGACCTAGACAAACTGGAGCAGTGGGCCAAGAGGAATCTCATGAGGTTCAACAAGGACAAGTGTAAAATCCTGCACTTGGGACGAAAAAACCCCATGTACTGCTACAGGCTGGGGAGTGATCAGCTAAATAGCAGCACTGGAGAAAAGGACCTGGGAGTCATGGTGGATGGGAAGCTGGATATGAGTCAGCAGTGTGCTCTTGCTGCCAAAAAGGCCAATGGCATACTGGGCTGCATCAGAAGAAGTGTTACCAGCAGATCAAGGGATGTGATCATTCCCCTCTATTCTGCACTAGTGAGGCCACATCTGGAATACTGTGTCCAGTTTTGGGCTCCCCACTACAAAAAGGACATGGACAAATTAGAGAGAGTCCAGAGGAGGGCAACCAAAATGATCAAAGGGCTGGAGCACAAGCCCTATGAAGAAAGACTGAAGGAACTAGGCTTATTTAGCCTGCAGAAGAGAAGACTGAGGGGGGATTTGATAGCAACCTTCAACTACTTGAAGGGTTGCTCCAAGGAGGAGGGAGCTCGACTGTTCTCGGTAGTAACAGAGGGCAGAACGAGAAGCAATGGTTTCAAGTTACAGCTGGGGCGGTCCAGGCTGGATATTAGGAAAAACTTCCTTACTAGGCGAGTGGTGAAGCAGTGGAATAAGTTGCCTAGGGAGGTGGTGGAATCTCCATCTCTGGAGGTGTTCAAGTCCCAGCTGGACAAAACACTGAATGGGATGATCTAATGGGAGTGGTCCTGCTTTTTTTGGCAGGGGGTTGGACTAGATGACCTTGTGGGGTCCCTTCCAACCCTATGATTCTATGATTCTATGATCTCCCTTCCTCTTGGCTGCAGAAGGGAGCTTGCTCCAGTCTTTGAGCTCTTTGGAAACACACTTCACCAGGGTCCTTAGGCAGCAGCTCTCTCCTGCACCCAGCAGGAGGGGAACCACTGGCTGCTTCGAAAGCCCCCCATGAGTCATTTTTGGCCCCCAAGCCAAATGTTAAGAACCACTGTCCTCATGTTTGTGGGTTTTTTTTTTTAGACTCTCCATGAGTATATTGTAATAACCAAGTTAAGAAATTAGTCTGGAACAAGCAATATTTACTTAGAGATGTTTTAGAAAACACATTTTTCTCCAGCTCTGATCTTCTAAAAACAACTCTAGGAGACATTTTGCATACAACATTTGTTTGTAAAAATTATATACTTACTGGTGAACACCAAGTACTTCCCAATCTTTTCCAACATCCTGAGGAACTATGTCACATAGAGTGGCTGGACACACTTCTATTAATTGACAAAGAAGCAACCAACCCACCTGGAAAGTAAAAATGTAGTTATTTTTCAATAGACAAAATCTCTTATTGTGTCTCTTGCCTGATCTACCACTCTATCCAATGAAAAGCAGTTGGTTGCAAACCACTGTAGCAAAATGGAAGACCTACTGCATACCGTCCCCACCATCCTCATAAACTCAGACTCAGGAGTCCCACAATTACTGTGGCTGAATCACAATGGATGAAGGGGGAAGAGCTGCATACAGTTACTATATTGTACTTTTAAAATTGTTATAGTATCAGAAAGTGGAGGAATGGGTGGCTATAGCATTTTGTGATGTAGAATATTTGAGTTGTATACTGCCTATGAGATGGATTAAAGCAAATTACAGTGTTACAAAAAGTCTAAAATAAATCCATAATTTATAAAAGCTATGAAATTCAGAAAGTAGGCTGAAACTTCCTTTAAAATCATCTCTAAAAACTGAGTTCAAGGTATTGCTACAGTGTTCTGGCCAAATTACAGTTCACAAATGGTAATTATTTTCTTCTCTATGTGGTTTTGAAACTTATCTCAAACTGAAACTGCAGGGGAATGTTTTACTTCCCATTTTAAATATCTGAGTCATTTTGCTATTGCTAAATAACTGCTGAATTCAGTTCTAAAAGTAGTGGCTGAATTGTTCCTATAAATCCCTCACCTGTGTGATAGTTGACTATGAACCATGAATTAAAGGCTCAGATTCTGGCACATTGATTTGAGATCCTCAAATGAAAAGCATAATAATAGTGCAAAGAACATTATTTCATTATTATTATTGTAACAACCATATAATCACAGAGAGAGTTAAGAAGACAATTTATTGCTTACTCTGATTTTTTTTTTAATAATGTGTGTTTTAAACTTAGAGCTTTCCCATTATTTAGAGTAGATATTTATGGGGAATTTGCATATTTTGCTTCTTAACACACTGACATTTCACAAGGTGAAAAAAATTGCAACCCTACACATTTAAAAATACAAACCAGCCTTACAGAGATCATATTGTCAGTAAACAGCCTCTGGGGATAACCTACATTTTATTTTAGGTGATTGACTGCCAAAAAAGAAGCTGTTTGATATAAGCTGGCAATGACATGGAAAGCACTCACAATATTTAATACAAAGTAAGTCAATCTTAAATTAGAGGTAACCAAGCAGAATCTTTAACTGCTAAAGTTCCCCTGCTTTTTTCTAAGGTTTTCTCTTAGCATGACTGTGGCTACCTAAGTCAGATACCATTTCCTTAGCACACACTGTAGTGCTTAAAAATGATACTGTAATTCATCCAATATTATAATCGCAATATTTGTAGCATGATACCAAATATGATTTTGAAATCTGTGCAATACAGTATTTCCCTAATTTATAAATGTACTTGTTTGCTTTGTTTTAATGTTTAGAAAAAGAGACAAAATAATTAATGTAAGCAAACTGCTGATACAACAGACTTTAGCCATCTTACAGAATATAAATGCTACATACAATCTTTTAAAAATCATGGCATGTTGCCAAGTTCCAAAGGGGCAGCTGTGTTAGTCTAGTTCAGTGAAACAAACAAGAAGTCTTGTGGCACTTTCAGTGGCGTCACTAGCACTGGGCACCCAGGGCACATGCCCCGGGTCCCAACGCCGGTGCCCCGGTTCTCTGGCCCAATCGGGTCGGGGATCCGGGGCCCAATCCCTGGCGGTCTGCGGCCACGGTGGCTGCGTCTCCGGCCAGGGATCCGGGGCCTATCTGGCCGCCCGGCAGGCCCCGCCCCCTGGCCTGGGATAGGGCCAGGGGGTGGCCATTCCGCCGCCGCCAGCTAGCCCGCGCTGCGGTGCGGCGCGGCTCAGCCTAGCTTGGCCCGGTGCAGCCGGAAGAGGCTGCTGGAGGCCGGGCCCGCGGCCGCAGCCCTGGATCCCCAGCGGGGGACGGGGCCGCTGCAGCTGCGGGCTGCTGGCCAGGTCCCGGATCCCCAGCCAGGGACGGGTCGCCGCAGCTACCGGCGGCCAGGCCGGGGATCCGGGGCCCGGCTGGCCGCCCGCGGCGGCCCCGTCCCCTGCTGGGGATCCAGGACCCGGCCAGCAGCCCGCAGCTGCAGCAGCCCCGTCCCCCGCTGGGGATCCGGGGCCTGGCTGTGGCCGCGGCAGCCCCGTCCCCGGGTGGGGATTCAGGGCTGCGGCCGCAGGCCTGGCCTCCAGCGGCCGCTTCCGGCCACACTGGGCCGGGCCAGGCTAGGCTGAGCCGCGCCGCACCGCCGCGCGGGCCAGCTGGTGGTGGCGGTGCCGCGGCCTCCCCCTGGCCCTATCCTGGGCCAGGGGTGTGTGGCCTTTCGGCTGGGGGTGGGGCCTGCCCTCCGGGGGCGGGGCTGGGCCCGTGCCCCGGGTCTTTCCCCGCCCCAGTGACGCCCCTGGGCACTTTTAAAGACTAATAAATTTATTTATTGCATGAGTTTTCATGGGAGAAAAATCCCAGTTTGTCAGATGCTTTGAAGATGGGGGGGGGATTTACAGAATGGAAGGAAATAAATGCAGGGAAGCATAAATCATGGAATCAAGTCACACTGTAACAGCAAATCAAAGCAGTTGTTAAGATTCAAACACTGGGGAACACTATACAGAGGAAGATGCAGTCAGATCACTTGTTGTAATGAGAAAAAAAATCCAAAGTTGCTACTAATCGCTGAAACAATGCAATCAAATTTGCAAATAAATTTGATCTCAGCAGCTTCTCCTTGAAGTTTCAACCTGGGATTCATCTGTCTGAGCACTGCGATTAGTAAATCATCCATGGAGTGTACAGGGAAGATGGAAATGCTCACCCACTGGTTTTAGAATATTGTGATTTCTGATGTCAGATGTGTCCATTTATTCTTTTGCACAGAGACTGTCCTGTTTGTCATTTCTGACTCATGGCATAAATCACACTGGTAGATGAGCCGTGAATGAGCCTTTGGTAGAGTAGCTGGTTTTATTAGGTCCTGTAATAGTGTCTTTTGTGCAGATATGTTGGAAAAGTTGGCAATGTGGTTTGTTTAATGGTTCTGTTGTTAGGTCTGTTGTTGCTGGTGAGTATCTGTGTAAGGTTGGGGGGCTGTGTGTAAGTGAGGAGAAGTCTGTCTCCAAAAGCTTGAGAGAGTGAGGGATCATCTTGTAGAATAGACTATAGATCTTTGATGATGTGCTGTAGAGGTCTGACATGGGGGTTGTAGGTGATGACTAGAGGCATTTTGTTGTTTCCTTTCTTTGGCTTCTCCTGTAGTAGTTGACTTTGGGGTACCTGCCTGGCTCTGTCAATCTGTTTATTCATTTCCACAGGTGGGTACTGTAGTTTTAAGAAAGCTTGATAGAGATCCTGAAAATGTCTGTCTCTGTCTGAGGAATCAGAGCAAATGCAGTTATATCTTAGGGCTTGGCTGCAGACAATGGATCGTGTGGTGTGTTTTGGATGAAAGCTCGAGGGATGTAAGTAAGTATCCCAACCAGTAGATTTTCAGTATAGGTGGGTGCTTATGTGTCCGTCCTTAATTTGTTCTGTAGTGTCCAGAAAGTGGATCTCCTGTGTGGAGGCTAAGTTTAATAGTGGAGTGGAAATTGTCAAAATCTCTGTGGAAATCTTCAAGAGCATCCCTATTGTGGGTCCAGATGATGAAGGTGTCAGTGTAGTGTAAGTAAAGGAGAGATACTTTGGAATGAGATTTGAGGAAACCTTATTCTAATCTGCCATAAAAAAACTGGCATATTGTAGAGCCATGTTGGTACCCATAGCAGTGCCGCTGACTTGAAGGTGTAAATTATCCTCAAATCTGAAATGGCTGTAGTTGAGTACATACTCAGAAAGGTCATCCACGAGGTGTGCTGTTGTATCATCTGGGATGGTTCTTCTAATAGCTTGTAATCCATCTTTGTGTGGGATGTTGGTGTAAAGAGCTTTACATCCACAGTGGACAGGATGGTGTTTTCTGGAAGTTCACCAATAGATCGGATTTTTTCAGGAAGTCCATGGTGTCTCGAAGACAGCTAGGAGTATTGATAGCATAGGGTTTGAGGAGGGAGTCCACATAGTCAGATAAACCAGCTGTAACAGTGCCAATGCTTGAGATGATAAGGGGTCTGGGGTTTCCTTTTTTATAGATTTTTGATAGTAAATAGAATATCCCTGGTCAGGGTTCTAGTGATAAGTCTGTCTTTATTTGTTCCTGGGCTGCCTTAGGGCGTTTCTTGAGTAGGTGGGGTAGTTCCTTTTGGTATTCCTCAGTGAGGTCAGAGAAAAACAGTTTATAGAACATTGTATTGGAGAGTTTATAAGCTCCTGATAGTAATCAGATTTATTCATGATGACAACAGCACCTCCTTTGTCATATCAGAGTTGTTTTTGAGGCTGTGGATGGCATTCCTTTCTGCAAGGCTGAGGTTATGGTGTGAGGGATGTTGTTTGTCCGCTATCTCAGCCTTTGCATGGAGACAGAAACAATCAATCAATACAGATGTTCCTACTGTCAGGAAGGGTTCACGAAGAATATTTTTTCTTGTAGAGTTGGGAGGAAGGTATCTTCACGTTGCTGCCTAGATCACTGGTAGGGTGGAAATATTCCTTGAGTCTGAGATGGTGAAAGTAGTTCTCCAGGCAGGGCTGTAACTAGGGCGGGGTAAGCAGGGCAAAGCCCTGGGTGCCATATTGAGTAGTTCTGTTTGAGCGTGCAGTTTGAGAGCACCTTTCCTGCTACTTTCCCGCATGCCAAAATGCCTAGTTCCAGCACTGTATCCAGTTCACCACAGAATTTTATCTTAGGTGTGGGGCTTGTGGGGCAGAAGGAAAGTCCCCGAGGTAGCACAGCTTCCTTTGGTGGACTAAGCATGTAGCACGAAAGAGTAAGAACGTTGCTGTGTGGGTTGAAGGTGTCACCCTTGTTGTCCTTTGTGGTGCATAGTAATTTAGAATTTTGTGTCTTTCTTCTTCTGTATGAAAGAAAAGCGTTATGTTGTAGATGGATTTTCTCTTTTTTGCAAAGTCTAGCCATGTGCAGGCATGCGTTGTAGGTTAGTTTTGAATGACAGATTCCAGTGTTGAGAGTTCATTTTTAATTTTCTTCTGTTTTCTACACAGGATGCCAATCAGGTGGTTTCTAGTTTCTTCTGTTTGCTGTAGAGGATGCTGATCTCATTATAACCTCATCTTCCGCTGTATGCTGTCCCCCAGTGTTTGAATCTTAACAACTGTTTTTATTTGAAGTTACAGTGTGACCTGATTCCATGACTTACACTTCCCTGCATTTATTTCCTCATATTCTCCAAGTTCCTCCATCTTCAAAGCATCTGATGAAGTAGGATTTTCTCCCACGAAAGCTCATGCAATAAATACATTTGTTAGTCTTTAAGTGCCACAGGACTCCTTGTTTCTTTTAAAAATCATTAGTTTTCTAGAGCAGTGGTCCATGATAACAGTATACCAAACTGTAGTACCTAACAGTCTATTTATTGAAATATTCCAACAAATAATTTGACACAGAGAAATACAGCAACATGGATAACTGAATTCCACAGATTAAAATGATAAGTGGCTTACTATTATTCATTTTTAATCCATCTCTGTCTCTCTTTAAAGTGGTTCCTTACTGGACTACTTGGTGGTGACTGTATATAGGTTTGTTGTAAAACAAATTAAGGAGTCTTGTAGCACTTACAAAGATCGCCAGATTTATTATAAGTCTCCCAAAACTCCTTATTTGCTGAAATACCCAGCTAGACATTTCACTGTATTTCTCTCCTGACAATAATAATTTCTCATCTATCATGGTGACAATATCATTAACAGCAGCATCTGCAGGTAGACCACTGCTGTTCAGTACTGCATGGCTAGTTTCACACCCCCAGCTACCTGGCCGGTGTGAAAGGCTGGGTACTGGCACTGCTCCTGCAGGACATGGAGCCTGCTCAAGTTGCACAACTGGGCTTTTCCAGATGCGGTGGGAGTTTTGTTTGGGCACAGACACAGGAGCAGCCAGCCAGGAAGGTTGCCTACAAATCCAAACTTCCTATGGAGGTGTGGGGAGCTTGGGGCTAGGTCTCAGTCTGTGTCACAGCCAGGGGCTGTATGTGGCTCTGCTCCAGTGGCACAGTGAGGGTCTGAGTTTAGCAGGCTGGGGAGATGCTACGGCTGTGCTTTGTTTCTATGTAGGCTGGGCAATGAGCACACACACAGAGGGATGTCTCCCAGCACTAGGGCCCAGGATACAGCACCCAGCTGGCTCTGCCTCTCCTTGAATGCCAGCCCAGCGCCCTCTCTGCACCCAGCATTTACCCACCCCTTAGCTCTATGTCAGGGAGCCTCTGCCCTGACTGGGTGGTGGGGGACACTCAGCCAGCCCTTCACCGCAGGGGTGGGGTGCAGAAAGCCCAGAGCTGCCTGCCTTTCTCCTCCTGCACCCTGTGACGGGCCAGCCTGGTGCCCCACTGCAGCCTGTCACCGGTGGCCCTACCTCCCCCCACCCTGCTCTACTCTGCAGGTAGGGGGCCAAGCGAGGCATTTACCTGCTGCACCGCAGCCACCGGCAGGTAGGAGTCCAACACCAGCAGCAAAGGCACATAGACATTTCGACCCCCAAACAGCCTGGGTGCTTGAGAGAGGGAAGAAGATGAGCCGGTTACTGACGGTACTACGCAGGGAGCCCAGCAGTATTTTCCCCAGGACTTGAAATTAGGCAGGGGTGTGGGGTTGGGATGCTTACTAAATTGGTATAACACTGTTACTAGCTGACAACTGGGGGGATGTTGGAAAATTCAGGGGGGTGTAATGGGGGTATAGGGGGATATTAGGGAAATCCCTGGAGCCCAACCACCCCACCCTGCCTGGACCAGAACTTCACTCACCCCGGGGCCGGCGGGCCAGGACCAGCAGGTCATCCAGCGTCTGCAACAGGCTCTCCAGCTGCGTCCCCTCCTGCACTTTGCTGAGCCGGACAATCAGCTTGCTCAGGGCGGCTTCCTCCCTCTCCTCCTCTTCCTCCCGGCTGCAGCTGGCCATGGCTGAGCCTCTCCTCATGCCAGGCACTGCAGTGGGGTGCTTATGCCTGTCCCCACGCACGCCCAGCTGGGGCAGGGAGAGGGAGCACCCCCACTTCTGCTACTGCTGCCAAGCCTGGGCTGTAGCTGCTATGTTTTGTCTGCAGCTGCATTTACCCGCAGCACAGCCCTGCCCATCCCGCGCTCCAGTGCATTGGCAAGAACACTCTGACTCTGCTGACAGATTGTGTTACTTGGCTTCTGAGCATGCTCAGTGCAGTGTGCTGCGGCTGTGCCCTCACTTGCAGTCTGACTGTTGCCTGTCTGGGCAGATTCTTACTTTAGCTGTTCTAGGCATGCTCAGAAAAATTTCCTGCCATGTTGCCCATCCCCCTGCCCTTACCTGGCATCAGTTTTGCTGCCTTCTCTTTAAAGGGGGCAAAAGGGGTGAACTGGGTGTGGGAGCTAGGCAGGGTCTGGGCAGGAGCTGGTATGTTACTGGCATGGGGGGTTAGGCAGGGGAAAGAGAGGGGTGAGAAGCCAAATCAGCTGGGGGAAAGGGGTCAAAGCCAGTGTCCTGCCCAGAGATAAGAGCTGCCAGCCCCTGGCAAGGGGCACAAACCCACCACACAGAAGATCAGAGGGTACAATAAAAATGACCCCACTAGTATTAGGCCCCTGCCCTGCTTGCAAAAATCTGAGAGGGAGGGCTTTTTTGTTTTCCCACTTACAGGAGTTGATGTCTCAGGAAGAGGCTCAGCTCCTGGTTCCCATGCTGGCTTGTTAAAAGCAGCTGGCTTCTTAAAGGCACAGGCATCCCAATATCTAAAGCTAGCAGCAGCTGTTATTCTGGTACATGGTGCTGCAGAACTGACTACAGGAGACTTGATTCCAGGCAGGCAGGATTTCATAGTCACCCCCTTCTTGATTTATAAGTCCACATAAAGTCTCATGAGAGCGCACACACAAATTTGTCTTATCTGCCGTGATTCTCTGAATCATACATCTTTCTTCTCCTGCATAAGAAATGCTTTGCTTCTTTTGAGATGGGATTTTAATTAATCTTCTTACTCTTACTTCTTCATCATTTATTTTTGTTATCACAGTGCTCATGCATCTCATTGTGTTATACAGTAGTTACTTAAATAGCAAATAACCCATTATAAATAATTAGGTGGTATTATTTTTATCAGGGATATCAGTATTCCTAATATTGTACTTGGGCTGGTTCTTACTATGATTTTTAATTCAAACACTTTAAACTTTTATAGCACACGTTTCTTCTGTTGGATTGTTCCAGATTGGCTGATTCCTTGTCCTGCTGTCAAGACTTCTTTTGCCATTGTTCCACCAATGAGTACTGCCTTTTGCAACTGTTATTTCACTCCAGCCCTTACTGCTTTTTTCATTTATTGTTGCTTTGACACTGAAATATTTGACTGTTTGTAATATTACCTATAACAATCTTACTGAACTGCAATAAATACTGTATTGAATATGATTTGTAAGGTATCTATTTTACAGTCATGATTTGTTAAGATAAACACATTTATATATATCAGTTGTGTATTATGAGTTGCAAATATGCATCTGCAACTCCACTAGATTACCCAAATTCCTGGGGTTCTGAGTGCTGCTAGCTAATCTTCATGTGGGCTAGGGTTAATTGGATTGCCTCTCTCTACTGCCTAACAGAGATTAACCCCAACCCCTATGGAGAAAGCAGCTGGAGACCCAGAATCCATGCTGTAAAGGACTCACAGCAAAGATTGCTCAGACAGTTACTATCCCACATTAAACTACTACTTAGAATAAACATAACAATGAACTTTATTAACTTAATAAATCTTATCCTAAGAAAACCAAAATGAATTTAAACAGAACAGTCCCTACAGAAATCCTGTAAGAAAGATACCCAAGAGTCCCAAAGTTTAGGTGGAGTCACTCATATCTCAGTTGTAGTCTCTGTTCAAGTCCTTGAGCTGCAAGAAGCAGCAATCCTCTTCTTTGTCTGCAGGGATCTTAAGTAGGACTCCATCCAGGCTTTTCTTTCTCTTCTGGAGCCAGCACCATGCGGTCAGCTTCCTGGTTAACCAGCCCTCAGTCCCATACGGATGTGCACAAACTTTGCTGTGGAAGACACCATAGAAGGGAGAAAATATCTTTCTGTTCACTTCTGGCTCAGCTTCTTCCATGAACACCAAGCACTTGGCCTCTTCTCACTGCAGCTCTCTGTTTGACAGGTACTCTCAGGCATCTGACCACATCAGCAGTAGAAAACCTTGTGGAGCATGCTCAAAATGCTACCACTCCCTATTTCCAGATACTTCTGGATCTGAGCAGCCAAATCTGCTCAGCAACATAACCAGCCTCGAAAGATCCCTAAAAGAGAAAGCTCCTTTTTAGGCCTATATGTTATGCTAGCTCACAGAGGGGGAAGTCAAGGCAGAGTCACAGTGCTGATCCAGCATCAGGGATGGAGAAGCCCCTCCCGTGGAAGTGAGGAAAAGATAGAGGTGATGGGAGAGCCAGAGTAAGCTCTGCTCTGTCTGCTAGGCATAGGTCTCTGGCCTGCTATGAGAGAGGTTATTGCACAGGGCAAAACCTGTGACTCTCAGAACTGCCAGTTTCTGTCCTGTCTCTATTTCTAACAAAGTGGTTGGAGTTAGATAATGAAATAGAGAGTACTCCACTTAGGATTTAGGAAAGCAAACATCATTCTGGGGTGTATTCTGCCACATTCACAGTTTCTGTCCTGTCTCCATTTCTGTCACATGTATACCCAATACCAAAGCAAGGCAAAACCTGTGACTCCCAGAAGTGCCACAGTGTCTCTCCTGTCTCTATTGCTAACAAACTGGTTGGCGTTAGATAAGGTCCATCTCAGTTCTATGATTCTATAATACTATGAAATAATATAATATATAAATAATATCTACTCTCTTAATTTGTCGTGTGTGTGTGTGTGTGAGATGTTAAACACACCACGTGATCACCTGGCTCCCGTGCACATGCACAGGGCAGGAAGCACTTCAAGAAGACTGGAGACGAAGCTGCGGTGCTCTGTGCACATGCTTTGGCTTGCAGACCCCTGGGTGTCAGCAGAATATGGGCCCCACCTTCTTGCCAGCAAGCCATACTGGCCCTGCTGCCCAAGAAGGGGGACCTCTGCTGCTGCTATGAGGGTTGCTGCTGGAGTTGGTGCTGGTGGAAGGACCATCTGAGGTGTGTATGTAACCCATGTGCATAAAAAGGTGCAATCTCTTTCAGGAATCCCTTATGGCTGGGTTACGTTGCTGGGCAGATTTTGCAGCCCAGAAACCAGAACCTTCTGGTAAGAGGATGTGGGAGCACATTGAGCATGCTCCACAAGTTTTATTGTGTTGGGAGTTGCATACCCAGGCAGAAGCCTGAGAGGAGCAGCCTGGAGAGGAGCAAACAGAGAGCTGCAGAGCACATGGGCTAAGGGACTCTGAAAGGTGCTGAGCAGGAGTGGACTGCAAGATGTTTTCTCCCTGCTTTGGACTGTTTTGCAGGGGAGTTGTCTGCATTGGAACTGGGAGCTGGATGGCCAGTGACCTGATTGCATGGTGCTGTCTACACAGGAGGAAGGAAGGACTGCATGGATTCCAGCTGAAGATTCTTGCAGCCAGAGAAGATGAAGATTGGTTCTCTTTTGCATTCAAGTCTCAAGGACTTAAAAAGACTGCAACTGAGATAAGGATGACTCCACCTGAACACTGGGACTCCTGGGTTTCTTACTGTTTTGTTTAAAGTCATCATGTTCTCTTAGAATAAGGTTTGTTTAGTTAGTTAATAAAGTTCATTGTATTTTTATGCTGAGTGGTAGTTTAAGGTGGGATGGGAACTCTGAGCAGTCTTCGCTGTGAGTCCTGAACAGACTGGATCCTGGCTCTCCAGCTGCTTTCTGGAGGGGTTTTCTCTGGGGGGTATGGGGGAACTGGAGAGGGGCAGGTGAATGCATTTGAGCCCACCCTAGCAGGTTACATGTACATGCCCCATGATCATAGGGTGGTGTGGGAGTCCTTCATGCTGTGGAGCTTCTTGTCCTTTGATTCGGTTAACAGCAAGGGTCTCTCGAAGTCCTGAATAGACTGTTGCATCTGTAGGGACAATCCCAAACCCTGTAGCCAAGCGGTTCTGCCCAGAGTAATTGCTGATGCCACCGTGTGGCTTGCCATATTCGTGGCATCCCATGAGGTCAGGAGCACATCGGAAAAGACGCTCCCTGGAAAAGGAGTAGGTAATCAAAGCAGGTGACTGCAGGGCCAGACAGGGTCCTGGAACCTTGTATAAAGGAATGGCTGCAGCCACAGCTTGAGTGAGGTGTGCTGCCTAGCTGTCCGTAGGAGACAGTTCTGTGTGGATTGCTGGGGTATGAGGGAGCTAGAGCCCATAACCTTGATACAAAGGTGAAAGATAACTGTGGGTGGTGCAGACATGGCCCAGGGGACAATAGGACTATGTTGGGGGTGAAAGTGGTGCCAAGAGTGGTGTGTAAGGACAGGGCCTGGAGAAGTGGGTGGGCCTGGGTCCCTCCCTGCATCCAACCAGCCAACCAGTGGGTGGCCCCAGAACTATTAGCAGCCATGGACACTGAGTGGGCTGTGTGGACTAGAGATCCTGCCCCACAAGGAGGAAACTAGCAGAGCAGCTTAGCTGGAAGGCTGTCACCTGACAAGTTCCAAAGGGGCAGCCATGTTAGTCTAGTCCAGTAAAAAAAAACAAGGAGTCTGGTGGCACTTAAAGACTAACAGATTTATTTTTCACATGAGCTTTTGGGAGAGAAAATCCCACTTTGTCAGATGCTTCGAAGATGGGGGAGCTTACAGAATGGCATCTGACAGAAACTGAGAGATGGTGTACAGGTCACCAGACAGCTGTTTACTTAAGGTATTCTCCTGAAACATGAGGAGGCACACATCAGGCAAGCCCTGTGCGAGCAAACATCTGCACAGAACATGTTTACATGTGTCTTTGAAGACTCATTTGAAACATTTATGTTCTAGGTTATATATCTGGATACAACAAAAAAGCTTTTAAAATTAGAAGAAATGCCTCTTTCTTGCTATAGTAGACATAACTGAAACTTGCTCAAATGAGGCTAATGAATGAACGAAGTTCCACTGAGGAACAAATTTATTTAAGGACACAATAGGTTGTCCTGCGGGGGGGACTTGCACTAGCCTCCAACATGTCATTGTTCCCTCACCCAGTGGAAGTGCCCCCAGGCCAAGCCACTTGGGATAGATCCGTAGCAAACACCCCCCCAGTCCCAGATGCAATCCGGAGAACTACCATCTTGCAGGGTCCAGTTCACCCATTGCTAAATCCATGCCCAGAATGAGAGAGCCTTCAAATAAAAAACTCTCTTTCAGTGTGTCAGGGCTCCCAAGTCATTAAGCAATAAATTATGTAAGGTAGTTTCAGATACATCTAAACATACTGCCAATATCGTCTATATTTAAATAAGATTTAGAGTCACCTCACTGCATTTCTGAAATAACAAGTAGAGTAATTGTCCCCCATCTTCCCACCACATAATTATCAGAAGTCAATTTAGCCAAACAGTTGGTGAATTCAGTAAGGAGAACAGTGTTAATTTATGGTAGACAAATTGAAAAGTGATTTAAACCTTGTAAACTTCGTGTAGTTCTATGGAGATGTGCTCTTGTGACAGGTATACACCACTAAAGAAAAAAAAAACATTTCACTGTTCTAACAAAGCTGTTATGTACTTGTCTATTTAAATTCATTAATGTATCTGTCACTTCTCAAGAATGCTTGTAAAAGGTGCCAATGTTCCTTAAAAAATCCTCTAAAAGTAGGTATTGCAACAGTAAGAAAGACTTTCACTAACTTAATTTTTTACTTTAGTTAACAAGTGAACTGTTCTGAGAAAAGATGAAGCAAGTAGGAAATGAGGTAAAAACAGATTGCTAGGGAACATGAACTCCATGATGTATGCTTTCTGTAAGCTTTTCCCTCCTTTATTGCTTCATTTGGCCAGTATTCTCTTGCTTTGTGTCTGGTACATTTTCTCTTTTGCTACTCTTGTAAGGAGAAGCCTTGTACTATCAATGTTTTTGTTATTCATTATTTGCAATAAAAGTTATTTTTGCTTTGACCAGTTTATAATTTGCTACTGCTGGTCAACTTTTAGTATGTAAATTGTAACCCTCAAGATAAAGCAGTGTTGACTGAAAGAAGAGAAGAATATTTTAAGACCAGTTAAGTTGATCTCTGTCAAACAAGACTTGTTACCCTTTTGGAAGGAACAGGGTAGGTATGCGAGGTTATTTGAAAACTTCATGCTTATCTATATCTTAATGCCCTGTTACCGATAGATATGCCCAATGCTTTATGTGAGAATTCTGCAGGGAATACCAACTTAACTCCTCTTTTAAAAGTAATTTATTTTTTAGACACAAGCATTCTGAAACATCTATAAGTTACGGCAAATGTTTCTTGACTAAAACTTCTTGGATTATTAGTATCAACTTGCTCCTAAAAATGTGAGGCAGTTCTGTTTGAATCATATCATATTTAAAGTGTTTACATACAAAGAAACTTTTGTCTTGGCTTCTTAATTATAGGTCACAAAACTATGACTGCATCTGTGATATGAAGTTTTAGCTTGTTTCCCTTCAAACCACTAAAAAGATAATATGAATCTGTGGTAGTCTGATGAAACAATTATTCATATTTAGAAATTAGTTGAATGTTTTTCATTTGAACTAGTGCAAAGTCTCAAGGACAAAGTCAATTGATCATATCAAACAGCACACAATTTTCTTTCTGCAGAATTAAATAGTTCAAACACAAAGATTTATCATCTACAGCATTGGTTGCAAGTTAATTTTTAAGTTTTGAGGAATGGTGCTGGATTCTTGAAGTCCTGACTTTCAAACAGTAGCTAGGATCAAAGACTTAAGAGACAGGTTTAAAACATAATGTTACAGAATGATACTTCATGAAATGATGGCTCTTTTTGCATGTGTAGGAATTTTCCTTAAACTGGAGTGACACCTAGTGGCTGACATGTTTTCATTCAGCAATATGAGGGCAATGAGTGCCTGTACAGGTTCCCTCTAGGGTCAGTTTTATGTTGAGGCAGTTAAACCTTAGGGCATGACTATGCTAGAGAGTTTACAGAAATGCAACTGCACTGACAGCTGTGCTGCTGCAAGCTCTTTAATGTAGCTGCTGGAAAGCTGAGACAGGAGAGAGCTCTCCCACTGACATAACTACTCTAGCCTTGCAAGTGGCAGTAGCTATACTGGTGGGAGAAATTCTCTTCACACTGGCCCTGCTCACATCTGCGTGTGTGTCAGTGTAATTTATGTCTCTCAGGGAAGTGATTTATTTGCACCTTTCAGTGACATAAGTTATGTCAATAAAAGCTGTAGTGTACGTGTGTACTCAGGAACTCATGAGGAGAGTTTAGAAGCTGTATTGGAAGATCTAAAAGAAGCACTGGAATGGGTTACCCAGGGAAGTGGTGGAATCTCCGTCTTTGGAAACTTTTAAGATCCGGTTGGCCAAAACCCTGGCTGGAATGATTTAGTGGGAATAGTCCTGCTTTCAGTAGGGGGTTGGACTAGATGACCTTATGAGGTCCCTGCCAACCCTATGATTCTATGATCTCTTGTGCTGCCTAGACATGCCATTGGGGAAGGTAGTTTTGAGTTACTTCTCTCTGGAATAGCAGCTGATGTTACTATAATTCAGAGTAAGAGAGTCTGGTAGGCTATGTCTGTACTTAGAAGGTTAGTCTGAACTAACTTAATTTGAACTAATAATGATTTGTTCAAATTAAGTTAATTTGAATTAACATGGTCCCACTAGAAACCCAATTCGAACTAGCCTGTCCATGGACAGGACTTGCTAGTTTGAATTAGGGAGGGGCACCTTGGGAGGTGTGGTAAGATGACCTCCAAGAAGGGCCATGCCCCCACCCTGTATAAAGAAAGAGTAAGGCACTCTTGGAAGAAGAAGGTCAAAATGTGTTAATTCAAATTAATGGTTAGTTCAAATTAACACAGCTACACTGGGTTAATTCAAACTAATAAGTTTGAATTAGCCCTTACTTTGAAGTTAAGTGAGGTTTTATAACTTCAAAATAAGCTTTCACTAATTTAAAATAAGGAATTCCTTAGTTTGAATTAATGAAAGCCAGTGTAGCCATGCATTAATTTAATTTGAATTAATCCTCATTAATTTTGATTAAATTGTAAGTGTAGACACACCCATAGAGTCAGAGAGCCTGGGGCAATCAGGCCATAGTGTTGGAGTGTACCACTATGCATGTGTGACTGCAATAGATAGCTTGCCCCTTTAAAGGCCTGGGGCCAGCTGGTCCTCTTCAGTTCTTGGAACCGAGTAAGAAGGGGTTGGGTGTTATCTCTAAGTGACTGAATCAGGAGGGCTCAGCTGGGAAGTACTGCAGTAGGAATGGAAGTAGGGTGTCCTTCTTTCACCACTCAGAGGAGAAGAGGAAAAGCCTCTGGAAGTTGTGGGCAAAGGAGCTAGTTTATTCTGATGTTTTGCCTGAGTTTTATGTTTGAAGAATTAGGGCTTGTCTACGCTTGAAATGCAAAAACAACACAGTTGTCACACCACTGTAGGAATTTCAAAATAGATACTACTTATTTTGATGATCTTGAGGATGACTGGCATTAAGAGCTAATGATGTCCATAGACAACTGATTCAGAACCATTTTCTGTATAAGATGCTTGTTAACTAATCTGCAGTTACATGTGGATGACTGACTAGTGAATTGGGCAGTGGATTTAGAGCCAAAAATGGTATAAACCTACCATAAATATCTGATGATACAGAATGTGTATTAACACAAACTAATGAACTGTCTCTATATTCAGTGTTCGTAAAACAACATTTTACAACCTGCTCTACTGATTTCTCAATGTTTTCCTATATTAGATAGTTTTTAACAGGTTATGGAGCTTACTGTTTAATATTTATTTTTTCTTAGTAATAGACTCAAGTCACTAGTTTCATCTGTTGGGGATATTCAGGGCATGTATAGTCTGTCTTGTGAAGAGTACATGCACTCATCTCCGTCTCTTGGAATAACTTTCTTCAGCAGTGAGAAGCTGGCAGCCTTAGGGGTACTATTGCTGAACACATATGTGATTTAATCAGTAACTGTAAACATGGAATAGTGTCGGCTTAAATAATTTCTGCTACTTGAAAACTGATGAGGGATGGGCTTGAATTCTTTTCCCATCCACATGTTAGATCTCTGGTGCATGTCAAACATTTTTCATGTTGAAAATTGACTATTAGCTACTTCTCTGTATGGATATATGGCTCATCAACCCGTGTTCCATCATGCATCTGGGTGTCTTATTTTGAGATTTTTAAATCAAAGTGTAATTCAAATTTCTCCAGACATGCAGTATCTATATATATAACATCAGTGACTTTGTGTGTTCATCAGACTATGACCAGCATGAGACTGATATTGAATAATTTATCATGATGTGATGCAGGAAAGGTTTGAGCATTATTCTTTCTTTCCATTTCACAGAACACTCTTACAGTTTTCTCACTTCAGCACATGTGGGAGCGTAACTGGAGAAGACCTCTATTTAATTTGCACTGGGCACCAAGAGTGTTGTCATGAATGGCTTTCTGAAAAAGGAAATTATATTATTTATGGGCAGGGGCTTCGCTGGTGCCTGGCACATGGGGCACGTGCCTGAGTCCCAGCGCCAGTGCCCCAAATGTCCGAGGCAGCCCCTGCCTCTCCTGGCCCCATCCCTGGCCAGAGATCCGGGGCCCAGCTGCTGGTGGCAGCACCTGCCTCTCCAAGCCCTGTCCCAGGCTAGGCCACCTGACATGGCTCCTGCTGCTCCCAGCCTGGTCCCTGGCCAGGAATTCAGGCCTGGCCACCTGCAGCAGTGCCCACCTCTCCTGTCCTCGTCCCCAACTGGGGATCCAGGGCCAGGCTGGTGGCGGCAGGAGCCTGAGAACAGATTGGGCCCAGGTGGAGAATCGGGTCTGTGGGGGGTGTGGCCTGTGGCTAGGAGGTGGGTCTGGGCCTGGGCCCCAGGTCTTTCCCCGAGGCAGCGACGCTCCTGTTTATGGGCTATCTGCAGAGGCAGCTAGAATTCCACTAACGCCTCACTGTTAGATGCCTAACTGACATGATACTGACCTGTGGCAATGGGAGAGGATCATGCACATGATGTCAGTGCTTACAGCATACAAAGACTTGTTTTGGGAATGACAGAGAATGTGCTGATATTGCTATGCTCCGTTGCTGCCAGTGCAGTTGCAGTACTTGATATCCTGAAAACAAATGGTACACGAGTGGAATGAATTATGAGGGGGTAGTATTCTCCTGGAGACTTTTTCCTTCAAGCTGTGACTGTAGAAGTTTCTCTGGAACACTGCTCCATAGCAGGCACCCTACTCCTGAAGCATTCCCTTCGGGCTGTCTATGGAACTACCAATACCCTGCCTCAGTTTCCCCATAGGCTACAGCTTCTGTATTGGAATTCTACCTGTTTCTAACTGTTCTTGTGCCAGGCCCAGCTTCTTTATTACCTTTTTACTCTCACAGTTCTAGGAAGATTCCCCATATTAATCTCCATCCCATTCTTCATACATTCTCAAATCATGCCTGCTCTTTTGAATGTGTTCACTCATTGGGCAGAAATCTTCACTGACCTATCTACAGATACACACAGGTCCATTTCCTAAGTTGAGACAATTAATTTAGCACATCATACTGTATCAGTAGTTAACATTTTCACCTCTAATGTGCATGAGTTTGAGTTGATTAACATCAAGCTTAATTTGTCCTCAAGCTGGTCATTTCCTTAACTTGTTTAGGGTCCTCTCTACTCCTGATCAAATAACTTTATCATCTGCAAATTTTGCATTACATCAAGAGATTAAAGTCCAGGAGCGCCATGGCTGCATTCTCTGAAATGCTTTCTCCACTTCTCCATATAAAGCCAATTAGACAGGCAGATATGTTGGGTCTAAAGCAGCGATTTAGGTTTATAGGAATTGGGAGAACCTTTTGGATAAGAAGCAGCCTATACAAGGATGAACTCCATGTAAACCAAAATGCAATCATAGTGTTGGTGGATGGCTCTACCTAAACCAAAACACAACCAGATAGCTGGAATCTAAATTTAAAAGGATTCTAGAGGAGTTTTTAAACTGAGTCCTAGTCTACACTTAGGTCTCTTCCTGGTGGCAGTCAACCAGCATTTATACAAGGCACGTAAAATGCCTTGCGCAAATGCCGGGGACTTCCTAAGCCACTGGGACACACTGGGAAAAGTCAACCACAAATCCCTTGCAGTCGGCTTTTCCCTACATCTCCTGGGGGCCAGGACTTCTGGCGCCAACCTCTAAGAGCGCTGCAGGAAGTTCAGATTTGCTGCTAAGCACTCCTGGAATGCCAGGCTGATGGCGGCAATTTTGCCACCATCAATGTAGACATACCCTAAGGCCTGGAGGGAAGCCAACAGATGCAGAAGAGCATGCTGCTCAGACAGAGACATCCTTGAGGGGAGAATTTATTAAAGGGGATACTCCATATTCTAGTAGATAGGTGAGGACAGAAATGGATAAAGTACAAGCAGGAAGGCTATGTCTACACTTACCATGTCAATTTGAATTACTAAATTTGAATTGACCAATTCAAATTTAATTTGAATTCAATCAATTTGAATTGACATGGCCACACTAGAAAATCCAGTTTGAATTGGCACGTCCAAGAACAGGGCTTGCTGATTTGAATTGGAATGGGGGCATCATGGGAAGTGTGGCAAGATGGCTGCCAAAAAGGGCCACAGCCACAGCCAATTGTATAAAAGTGGGAAGTTGCCTGAATCCCATGCGCATTTTGGCTTGCAAGAGGCAGAGCGAGCAGGTTATGGACCAAGCCGAGCTCCCGCAACTTGCTGCTGAGGTGACCAGCACCTGCACAGCACTGACCAGTGCTCTGGTTGTCTTTAGCACAGTCTTACTGGACCCTGGTGGCATGGACACAGGCACCAGCATTGCCACCACGTTGGCTCTGCCTGCTGCTGCAGCCATCCTGCTGCCCTCCATGCCTTGTCGCTTCTGGGCATGGGAAACCAGCGGCAACTGGTGGCACTGCATCATCCTGACCACCTGGGCCAACGAATAGTGGAGGCAGAACTTCCGCATGGAGAAGGAGATATTCCAGAAGCTGGTCCATGAGCTGGCCCCACAGCTGCAGAGGATGGACACCGGTCTCAGACATGCTGTGCCTGTGGACAAAAGAGTGGCCATTGCCTTGTGGAATATGGCTACTCCAGACACCCACTGGTCAGTGGCACAGCAATTCGGGGTTGGGAAGGCCACCGGGGGGGCTAGTCTCCTGCGGGTCACCAGGGCAATTAACATGGTCCTGCTACCCTGCCTGGTCACTCCCAGGAACCTGCAGGAGACCCTGGATGGACTCCACGCCCTTGGATTCCCCAACTGCACAGGCATCCTCAATGCTACTCATATCCCCGTCCAAGCCCCACTGCACCGAAGCGCGGAGTACAGGAACCACAAGGGCTGTTTTTCCATGCTCCTGCAGGCCCTAGTTGATCACCGGGGCCTCCTCACAAACATCTACATCAGCTGGCTGGGGAGGGCGCACGATGCCCGTATGCTGCGGAACTCATCACTGTACAAGCGAATGCAGGCGGGCACCTTCCTCCCACAACATGACATGCCTGTCGGGGATGTGCAGGTGCCCCTCCTTGTGGGGGATGCTGCATATCCTCTCTTGCCGTGGCTTATGAGGCCATGCACAGGCTACCGCCATCCAGGCAAGGAGGTTTTCAACAGGAGACTAAACAATGGTTGCCAGGTAGTGGAACGCGCATTTGGGAGGCTCAAAGCCAGATAGCGGTGCCTTTTGCCGTGCCTCCACCTTGCAGAGGACAGTATCTCAGAGGTCATCGGTGCCTGTTTCACACTGCACAACCTCTGTGAACTGCGGGGTGACAGAGTCCCAACCCTCTGGGAGGCTGAGGCCAAACAACTCGGTGCACGTTTCCAGCAGCCAGCAGCCAGGCAGCAGCTGGAACAGGCCCAGCGAAGAGCACACATCATCCAGGAGGCACTCAAGGACGTGTTCCTGGCAGAGGAGTCCTGACCAGCTGCACCCCACACATGCCTCCCCCACACACCCGCACCACCCAAACCCCCATCCCCAAATCAATAAACACACTGAAATGAAATGTGTCTAAAAAACATTTATTTAAAAGGGAAAGGGACAAAACAGGGGATGTGGGGGAGAACTGAGGAATTAGGGGACAAATCAGGGATCAGGAGGGGGTGCAGTCTGGGTGTGGGGTGGGTGTTCCCCACGGCCAACGCCAGGTGCGGGGGCACCGTGGTTGGAGACCATGGGGGTCCTCCTCAGTGGGATTGGGGACTGCTGGCCCAGCAAAATGGTCCACCAGCTGCCGCAGTGTGGTCTCAGTGCCTGGTAAGGCCACAGCAATTGCTGCAAGGGCCTGACTCTGGCGCTCTTGAGCCATTGTGCACCGTTCTTCCAGCTGGACAGCCCTCTTGAGCAGGCACAGAGCAGCTCCTTGGCTGTCCAGCACCTGGCCCCACCAAGCCCAGACGCTCTCCTCAGCCTCCTGGTCCAGGGGGACGAGGTCCCGATCCCTAACCCTAACCCTCCTCCTCTGCCGGCTGGTGGGTGGTAGTCTCCCTGGAGCACGGTGTCTGTCTGCAGCGTGAGCTGTGGAGGAAGAGGGAGAGAAGAGGGTTACTCCCATGGGGCTATGTTGCTGCCACTCTCTACAGCCTAACAGCAGCAAACACCCGGTCCCAGACCATCCCCTTGCCCCCCCTTTATTTACTGTAACAAGGGCGCCCCCCCAAGGTATGAGCGGCTATGCTGCTTGGGCTGGATCCACTGTTGTGCCCACAGTGCTATGCAACACTGAGCCCGACGTGGCTTCCAGGCATTGCCAGGCACCACGTTCCAGGGGCCAAAGTTACACATGGTCTAACCTTTATATTGCCATGTAAAGTTCCCCTAGCCACAAGCTCACAGGCTCCCATGCCAGCTGAATGTGCTTGCCTGCCAGCCCAGTGTTCCCTGTGGTCATCCCCATGGGGTGGCCTCTGTGAGCGCCCTGGGGCTGGGACCCTGCATGTCCCATGGTCCTCCCCCCCCCCGTATGTATCATGGGCTGGTGCAGCCATGCCCACATGGAGGAAGGAGGGAAGACTTACCCTCAGGTCACGGCATTGTCCTATGGGATCCTCCAGCAGGGTCCTCCTTTGGGGTGGCTCCCTCCTCCTGCGCCTCCGGGGTGGTAGCAGCCTCCTCAGTGGCAGCGAAGATCTCAGGGCTGGTGGCCAGGGTACGGGTGGATGGTGGCCCTGCTGCTGGACTGCAGACATCCACATCTGCAGCCTTTTCCTCCTCTGTGGTGGACCCAGTGCGCACATGCGAGCTGTCGAGTACGCTGCTGGGCAGCCTGGATGGCTCCTCGCTCAGGAAGCGGTGCATTTCATCAAAGTAGGGGCACGTGGCTCCCTGCTCCAACCCCTGCTGGAGCCGCCTGGCCTCCCAGACCTGGGCATAGTCCTGCCAGAGCGATTTAATTTTTATTCTGACCTGCTCTGTGGTCCGGGGGTGTCCCTGGGCAATCAGAGCCTCCGCAATCTCGTCGTACATAGCCTGGTTGCGGCAAGTTGCCCACAACTGGGAGAGGATGTCCGCTGTCCTCCATATCGCTAGGAGGCAGAGGACCTCCTGATGCCCCCAGATTGAGGTCCTGCGGCTGCCCTGGGTGGCAGCACGTGCCTCAGCCATGCCAGCTGCCTGCCATGTGCTTTTTGCTGCACAGGCTGTCAGCAAGGGTGTGGTGGGGGCACTGTGCCTGTGTGCACTTCTTCTTCCTGGTGCCAAGCTCCATGGGAAGGAGAAGGGCAAAATGCGGTTAATTCGAAGTGAGTAATTCCAATTGACACGGCCACATTATGTTGTGTCAATTCAAATTACTCACTTCAAATTGACCGTGACTTCGATGAAAAAGCAGGTTTGATGAATTTGAAGTCAGCTTTCCTCAATTCGAACTGAGGAGTGCCTCAGTTCGAATTGAGGAAAGCGGGCATGTCCATGCACTTATTTGAATTTGAATTGATGATGATCAATTCGAATTCACCTGTAAGTGTAGACGTACCCACACTGAATCAAATGAGGGTCCACTCAATTACATCACATGAAGGCAGACAACTAAATATTGACAAATTTTATAAGTGCTCATATGCAAATGAAAGAAGTCTACATACCAAGATTGGTGAACTTTAATGCCTGGCATAAAATGAAGATACAAACATAAGAGGCATCAAAGAACCTTGCAAAATATGATAATCAATGGGATATGGTGATACAAAGATACAAACTATATATAGGAATGACAGAGTAGATTGTGCTGGTGGAAAGTGGCACTGAATATGAAAGAAAGAACTGAGTCAAACATAGTAATAATCTTAAATGAATCAAACAGTACCATAGGATCTCTATGGATGGAAATTCCATGCTTAAATAATAAGAGCATAATAGTAGTAATGTTCTACTGACCACCTGACCAAGAAGATGATGGTAAAATTCACAGGGAGTTTAGAGAAGCTACAAAAATAGGAAATGCAATAATGTTGGAGGATTTCAATAATCCCCATGCTGACTGGGTACATCTCACCTCAGGACAGGATGCAGATATAAAATTTACAGACGTCATTAATGACTGCTTCCAGAACCGCAAGTCCTGGAACCCACAAGGTGAGAAACAATTTTTGATTTAATCCTAAATGGCACACAGGATCTTCTGCTAGAGGTGAATATAGCTGAAATGCTCAGTAATATTAAATTTAATATCCTTGTAGAAGTAAAATACCAAAGAAACCCATGACAATAGCTTTTCACTTCAAAAAGGGCAACTACACAAAAATGAGGAAGCTAGTTAAACAGAAATTAAAAGGAAGTTATATGAGTAATGTGCCTTCAAGTTGAACGGAAACATTTTTAAAACTCTGTAATAGAGGCTCAGACTTAACGTATATCCTGTTCCCACCTATGAACGCTCAACAAAGAAGTTAAAAGTGGTGGTTAGAAACAAAAAGACTTCCTTTAAAAACTGAAAGTGAAATCTTACTCAGGAAAACAAAAAGGAATGTAAACCCCAAGTCAGGTATAAAGTGTCATTAAGCAGGGCAGCAAAGAATCTGAAAAGCAACCAGCAGAAGACACAAAAACTAGCACCAATGCATGGGAGATTTTCATGCCTGAACCATTCTTTTTTGGGGACATAGCTGAAGCATTACCCCAGACTGAACTGTCAGCAGAGGAGGTTTGGGAACAAATTGATAATGAGTAATATTCTCAGGAAAGGATGGCCTTCACCCAAGAGTTCTATAGGAACTCAAATATGAAATTGCAGAACAACTAACTGTGAAAGTAATTAATTGTTTAAGCCAGCTTCTCTACCAGATGACTGGGGTATAGCTAATGTAATGCCCTTCTTTAAAAAGTCTCAGGAGGCAATCCTGGCAATTACAGGCTGTTAAACCTAACTTCAGTCCCAGGTTTTCACTTCTGTACTCATTGGCTCTTCCTTTGGGGTCTGTAGTAAATCTAAAGTGGGGGGAACTGGTTCTGTCGGGACAGAAAGTATAAAAGGCAGAAACTCCAACACAGCCAGACCCATGTACACCCACCCATAAGAGAAGGTAGGAAGAAGCCCAGGGGTAGGTTGGGGTGAGAGCAGTATCCTGCCATAGGCCAAGAGGCCTGCGTTTGGCTGTCATCTACTTGAACTAAGAACCTAGGCTATAGACTGCTCAGTTGGCAGACCCCACCTGAGGGCTGGGCACTACAGACTCTTCACCTGTCCTGCCCTGCCTGAAGGCAGGGGTCTACAGATCGTTTACCTGCCTTGCCCTGCCTGAGGGCCAGGAGCTACAGGCTGTTTAGCTGCTCTAATTTCCTGGAGGGCCAGAACTTCCAAGGCCATGTGCTTGCAGGAGGGCTCCAAAGGCAAAAGGCAATGCTTGGTATTGGGGTCTGAGTACAGGGGGACTGAAGGCATGGGTGCTGGGTGGATGAGGGAGCAGCTGCTCCATACAGTGACCCTTTCCTCTGTGCTGAGAAGCAATGGGAGCGAGAAGCAGAGAGGGGTGTGGAGCTTCCTGCAGTTGGGGGCAGTTTCTGGGGATGGGTCTGACATGGTCCAGACCTCTCTGCAAGGGAAGAAGTCCCATCCTCCCCCCTTCCCTGCCCATCCTGAACTAACACCTGAGCCTGGCCCAAAGTAGGAGCCAATATCTGGGATATCCTCAGCCCTGAAGTGATTTACCTGTCCGCTGGCTGATCTGGGCACCCAAAACAATGAGTCCATGCTGCTGGGGGCAGTACATGACTATTCTTGTGGCTCTCCTTTTCTTCATTGTCAGAAGTAATTTTTCTGCCAGGAAGCAAAGAAATAAGTGGAGGACTTGAACCCTCTGTGAGTTTGATGAACATAAGGAACCAATTACAGTACAGTCTGAGTGTTATGAACACCAGAGTTACAAAGTGACTGATCAACCGCACTGCTCACTTGGAACTGGAAGAATGCAATCAGGCAGCAGCAGAGGCAAAGAAGCAAATATAATAAAGTATTCTAGGTCAAAAATACATGGAAAGTTTAGAGAAAAAGATTTAAGAAAGTAAGGAGACCATTACTGTGCTTGTTTCACTTAAGATGGTTAAAAGTACTATTTTTCTTCAGCATAGTAAAGCTACATACGTCTTCCCACCAACTTCCCTGTATATTCAGAACATCGCTGAAAATACAAGTGCTAAAAGCTATCAGGCAACACTCCAACAGAATGCAAGAGTACACATTCTGCCTGGGTCGTATCTACTACCACAGCATTCTTCAACAGTGTCCCTGTTAGAGAAATATGTAAAGAAGCTACATAGTCCTCTGTCCACACGCTTGTAAAGCACTACGCAATAGGCCAAGCATCGCAAGCTGACACGGCAGTTGGTCAAACAGTACTAACAACTGTAAATAACACCAGCTTCAAAGTCCCTTTTACCACCTGAGGACACTGCTTGGTAGTCACCTGCTATGGAGTACTCACAGGGACTCTACTTGAAGGAGAAAGGACGGTTACTCACCCCAGGCAGTAACTGGAGTTCTTTGAGATGTGTGTCCGTTTGGGTGCTCCACTATCTGCCCTCTTCCACTCTGTACTTCAGAGTCAAAAATCCAGGTTTCCAGCTGGAAAAGGAACTTAGAGGGGTTGAGTCACATGTGCCACAAGAAGAGCAGCAAAAACTGCTGTGAAACTGCCACCTCAGCTATGCAGCTCTGATGAGCACTGCTAGACAGTTCTCTGATCAGTGATGCATGGATGCACTGACACCTACTGTGAAGCATCCAAATAGATACACATCTTGAAGAACTCTAGTTACTGCACAAGGTGATCTGTGCACCTTCTTTCTTATCATATTGGCACAATAGTGTTATAAATGGTCACTCATATTACAGACAGCATCACACTGTATTGTCAGTGTTCTCTTAAAAACTTTTGAAAGAACAACCATTATGTTTTGTTCAGAGTCATGAACATTTCAGAGTTATGAAGAATGTCCCTTCCCAAGGTGTTCATAACTCTCAGGTTCTACTGTATGCAACAAATACTCATGATTTACGTTAAGATGCATTTGTATGAAATTTGGTACACAATTAAATGCAAAAAACCAGCATTCAATTATTTTACTAAATAAAGTTGTCCTAAATGTGTTGGATACATAAAAAAAATACAAAGCAGTATTAATTGTATTGACAAAACAGATCAATTCATTGATTTGTTCCTGGTCATCATATCCTTCAAATATTAAATGTCTTCTACATTGCCTTTCTGCACAGATTCGAAGATAATTAGCTTTTCAACTCATTTTCAGCTTTTTCAACTCTTAATTAGGTTCTAAACTTTGAAGAAACTAATCCAAATGAAGAAAATATTCTCTCTGCATCTGTAGAAAGGCTAGTGCCATCAAAAGCTGGCTCAGCATTTCAGTGAACTCTTGTTCCAGTTGTTTAACTGCCAACTGTCACTAATTTCATGGTTTGACTTCCTTTAAACATCAGCAAAAAACATGTACAGCTTTAATAGTTTGCTTTCAGTCCTGAAACTGATTATGGCTCATGATTGACTGGATGATTATTCAATGCTGTAATGGACTTGCATCCCTTTTTGATACTGACCTCTTGTGTCCAGTCATGCCACAGATCCTCTCTCTTAGTCTTCATCCCTTAGGGTTCCAATAAGTTTAAGACAAACTTTATATTGGAGAACCCCTTTATTCAACAAACAATCTACCAAGCAAGAAATCTTATCATCAATAGTTCTGGCCCACTCCTATCCCTGGAGTTGAGATTCTCCACCAAACAACCTCTGACTCGTCGTTTAAAGCAGGGTCTCAAACACAAATCACCACGAAGGCCGCATGAGGACTAGTATGTTAGCCCAAGGGCCGCACCACTGAAACCTTTTCATACAACATATTGATAGCGATAGTGTTGTTGTGGGCCACAACACATAACTTAAGGAGCTGCGAGTTTGAGACCCATGCTTTAAAGAATGAAACTTCCAGCTTTCTCCCCAGATATGGGATATAGCAATCAATCCATTATCCTTCCTTATAGCTGTAACACAGTTCTCATCAGTTTTCCATTGTTCTAACACATCTCCCCTCACTATTTCTTTTATTCTCTTTTAGTAACTTGTCGGATTTTTGCAGATGGACATCAGCAATTTATTGTGCATATACAGGGCTAGCTTTAGAATCAGGCAAGCAATATGGTCAGCTTGGTCACCAGCTTCCATGGAATGTCACACTGCTGTGTTGTGCATTCATTTTTCTTTTTTCTGCTCCACTGACTGGCCTTTTGTTGTTATAGCTGGGGAGAGCTTTTTGGCTCAGCTTCTCTGTGTGAAGAGGAAAGGAGCTTGAAAACATTTTCTGTCCTGGTTGTCAAAGTACCTGGGGCTAGGCCTGCACATGCAGTAATTCATTCAGCTAAGGCTGTTGCCATTCTCCAGGTCTTCCACCTGTTAGCTTTGAGGAACTGTAATGCCTTGTATCTGGCCACAAATGAAACTTGCCACTGTAATTTAGCCCGATGTAGTTTGTGTTATGTTTGTTGTACGTGGAATGGACATCTGGCATTTGTGTAGGCTTCTGAAGCTATGTCCGTACTGTCTTGCTTCAGATTCACTGCTGCTGATGCAGTGTAGTGATAAAATGTGTTTCCATGTTTGGGCTGCTCCAGGAGATTGTCTGAGATGTTTACTGGATTCTCTGTTGTGCACCAAGACTCCTCTTTCTTACTGCAGAATGAGATGTCAGTAAGGGCTGTCACCATAGCTGCTGTTATCTGTTTTACCCATTGGATCTAATGAGCATGAATACACTCAGGCCCACCTCCAGCCTACCCAGTTTTTCCACTCCACAGGCGCTGCCATACAATCCCTTTTGGGTTCCTCTGTTTGTCATTCACACATCTTAATGTTCACTTTGGTTGCACAGGCAAACCGAAGTTCATCTTACCCCAATTTGTAAGTTTGCAAGTTAATGTCAGGGAGGAGTTTTTTGCCTAACATGGCTTCCTCTGTAAGGAACCTCTATATTGTAATGCTAACAAATACTAAATTTCTTCTGAGCTCTTGCTATCTCTCTTGTGTGCCATTTGGTGCATCCATCACATGACTTATCTTCTTAAACTGAAAATTACAGAATCTGTCAAGAGATTCTTTTCCTCAACCTTGGTTATTTCTAAGAAAAGTTGTTTCTTGTCCAGTTTCTGTTTGATAATTGTAACCTTTGTAGATCTTTCTGTTACTTTTAGGAATATACTACAGGAGATGTGTTTCTTTTTATAGTGAAAACACCCTGCCATTTTCAGAAAATTACAGAATAATGAATAGCTTTGAAGTCCTTATCAGATAAGTGCAGAACTCTTTCAGGATATTATTTTAATTGGGAAGATTGGGTAGGTGCCTTCTAATAACTTCAGTATTTCTTTTCATCTTTATACCTTTATATCTTTAAAAGATAATTATATAAGTGAACCTTTAATTCCTGAGATGTTGAACATCCAACTGCAGGGCTAGTCACAGCAATTATTTCTTTGCTTTACTGAGGCAGTCAAAGAAAAGACATGAAGAAATATTCACATGCCCCTGGTGAGGCTGCTAAAATAAAAATATCAGTCCATTTAAATAATTACTTTACATATTTTTAACTTTTATATTCATTTTATATTTTCAAAGCAAAAGTACATCATGGAGACCCTTATCAAATTTACTATAGTAATTAGATTACTAACTTCTCAGGCTATTGAAATGGAATTTTGCTGGCCTACTTTTTATATTCCAATGCTTATTCTTATTAGATAGTATGCTATTTTTCTGTTCTCAACAGTAATATTGTACTAAGAAAAGGTAAAAAAAGAAACAATGCAAGTGAGGAAGAAGGATGGTCTAGTGCAGGGGTGGCCAAAATTATGGAACTCAAGAGCCACACAAGTCGATTATGAAACCTTCAAGAGCTGCACTGAGGCATATACCCGTTTACTTTTACCTACTAAATCGATTTGCTGATGTTCTTCCGCGAGCCACACTTTTTCATTCAAGAGCTACATGCAGCTCCCGAGCCACAGTTTGGCCACACCTGGTCTAGTGTTTAAGGCTCAGAATTACATCTTGAAGTCAGAGTTCTGTTTCTATTTCTACAACAGAGTTGCTTTGAAATTTGGGGCAAGTCACACTCAGTCTAGAGATTTTCCTAACTCTAAGGTGGATATAATGTGTACAACATGGATGTGGTAAACTTTAATTCACCTAAGTATTTGTGAAACAATTTGAAGAGCTAGTATGGTATGTCATTGCTTTCATATTTGAATAAAGGATCAAGATTGCTTATGGCCTAGATATCTCTGAGTGATAATTCTACTCTTCCTGAGCCCTTTCTGGAACTTTCAAAGATGCAGAATAGTAACTTATCTTGATGTTGTGTTCATGATCACATGGGTAATAATAGGATTCGAGTTTTCTTCTGGTTAAAAAATATCTTTCACTGAAGCAGTAGGTGTGTCATAGTAACCTTCTAAGCAAGTTGTATAGCTTCTTAAACTGAAGCTGCCACAAGACTGAAGGAAATCTAAAGAAAGAAATGTAATAGCCTTCGTGCTACTTCCACTGGCCTCTGAACTTGCAATAGCTTCAAATGTCATCAATCAATGACATTCCCTATTGTGGGTTAGAGTTCTTTTCATTTCACAGGTATGCCATATATTTTCTTTCCTGTGCATGTGAACTTTAACATCAAAGGAAAAATATCTACTACTCACAGTAAAGTCACTCTAATTGTAGGAACTGGCTTATGAGTTATGGCTCCCTGTACACTTTCTTAGATCAAGTCTCATCCTCTGTGGAATCAGTATTTAACCCCATGTGTTTCATTGTGGTCTCCTTGTTAAATGGAATGTTTTCATCTTCTGCCTTTTGCAGTACTTTCTGTTGGTACTCTCATGCTCTGCTTCATCAGTTGCACCACTAGTTAATATCTAGTGAATTACACCAAATAGCTTACTTGATATCTGGTAAATTTAATCCCAAATGATAATTTCTAAAACCAGTAGCATCTCCACATTGTATTGGAACAACAACTAACAGGGACGTCTCAGCATTTCTTCTTCACTGATCCACAATATTTCATTATTTACCCTGCACCCAGAATGTTGAGCTTGACTGAACACAAGTTTAATACTTAGGAACCTCAATCCCTTTTGTCCCCCATTCACATAGAATCATAGAATCATAGGGTTGGAAGGGACCTCATGAGGCCATCTAGTCCAACCCCCTGCCAAAAAAGCAGAACCACTCCCACTAAATCAACCCAGCCAGGGCTTTGTCCAGCTGGGCCTTAAACATCTCCAAAAACGGAGATTCCACGACCTCCCTAGGTAGCCCATTCCAATGCTTCACCACTTGCCTAGTAAGAAAGTTTTTCCTAATATCCAACCTCAACCTCCCCAGCTGTAACTTGAAACCATTGCTCCTTGTTCTGTCCTCTGTTACTACTGAGAACTGCTGAGCTCTGTCCTCCTTGGAGCAACCCTTCAAGTAGTTGAAGGTTGCTATCAAATCCCCCCTCAGTCTTCTCTTCTATAGGCTAAATAAGCCTAGTTCCTTCAGTCTTTCTTCATAGGTCTTTGGTGTCCAGCCCCTTGATCATTTTTGTTGCCCTCCACTGGACTCTTTCTAATTTGTCCACGTCCTTTTTGTAGTGGGGAGCCCAAAACTGGACACAGTATTCCACATGCAGCCTCAGCAGCACCAAACAGAGGGGAACAATCACATCCCTCGATCTGCTGGTGACACTGCTTCTGATGCAGCCCAGTATGCCATTGGCCTTTTTGGCAGCAAGAGCACATTGCTGACTCATATCCAGCTTCCCGTGCATGATGACCCCCCCGTCATTTTCTATAGGGCTGCTACTTAGCTGATCGCTCCCCAACCTGTAGCAGTGCATGGGGTTTTTCCGTCCCAAGTACAGGACTTTGCACTTGTCCTTGTTGAACCTCAAGAGATTTCTATTGGCCCACTTCTCCAATTTGTCTAGGTCTCCCTGAATCCTGTCCCTCCCCTCCAGCATGTCTACCAGTCCCCCCCATCTTTCTGTCATCTGCAAACTTACTGAGTATGCAATCTATCCCATCATCCAGATCATTAATGAAAATATTGAACAGAACTGACCTCAGGACCAACCCCTGGAACCGAGCGACTCACTACTGGTTGCCAACTAGACATGGAGCCATTAATTCCTTCACACTGAAACTGTTGATCTAGCCAGTTCTCTATCCACCTAACAGTCCACACATCCAACCCATACTTCCTTAACTTCCCAAAGAGAATGCTGTGGGAAACCATATCAAAAGCCTTGCTAAAGTCGAGGTATATCACATCAGTGGCTCTTCCTGCACCCACAAATCCAGTCATCTCATCATAGAAGGTGATGAGGTTGGTCAGGCACAATTTGCCCTTGGTGAATCCATGCTGACTGTTCCTGATCACTCTATTTTCTCTAAGTGTTTCAGGATGGATTCTTTGAGAATCTGCTCCATGAGTTTTCCAGGGATTGAGGAGAGGCTGACAGTTCTGTAATTCCCTGGATCCTCCTTTTTGCCTTTCCTGAAGATCAGCACTATATTTGCTTTTTTCCAGTCCTCCGGCACCTCCCCCATTCGCCATGAGTTTTCAGAGATAATGGCCAGTGGTACTGCTATCTCTTCGGCCAACCCCCTCAGCACCCTTAGATGCAGTTCGTCCGGCCCCTTGGACTTGTGCACATCCAGCTTCTTTAAGTACTCACTAACCTGACCTTCTATCACCAAGAGCCTCTCTTCTTCTCACCAATCTACCATACCCAGTGTAGTGGGCTGGGAGCTGGCTCTGCTTGTGAAAACTGAAGTAAAAAAAGCATTGAGCGCTTCAGCTTTTTCCTCATCCTCCATCACGAGGATACCTGCCCCATTTAGTAAGGGACCTACACCATCTCTGATTCTCTTCTTGTTATTGACATACTTGTAGAGCCCCTTTCTGTTATCCTTCACATCCCTTGCTAGCTGCAACTCCAATTGTCCTTTGGCCTTTCTCATTTTATCCCTGAAGTACTGAGCAATATCTTTATATGGCTCCTTAGTCATCTGTCCAAGCTTCCAATTCCTGTAAGCTTCCTTTTTATGCTTTAGCTCAGTGCAGAGTTCTCTGTTAAGCCACACTGGGCACCTTCCACATTTGCTGTTCTTCTGCACATCAGAATAGTATCTTCCTATGCCCTTAGCAGGGTTTCTTTAAAGTGCAGCCAGCTCTCTTGGATGCCTTTCCCCTTCAGATCAGCCTCCCAAGGGATCCTGCCCATCGGTTCCCTGAGCGAGCCAAAATCTGCTTCTCTGAAGTCCAGGGTCTGCGTTTTGCTTCTTTCCTTTTTTCCTTTAATCAGCATCTTGAACTCTGTTATCTCATGGTGACTGCTGCCCAGGTTGCCATTCACTTTTATGTCCCCAATCAATTCTTCTCTGTTTGTGAGCAGGAGATCAAGAGGTGCAAGGCCCCTAGTTGGTTCCTCCAGCATTTGTACCAGGAAGTTGTCCTCGACACTCTCCAAAAACTTCCTGGATTGCCTGTGCACTGCTGTATTGGCCTCCCAGCAGATGTCAGGGGAATTGAAGTCCCCCATGGGAACCAGGGCCTGTGATGTAGAAACTTCTGCCAGTTGTCCATAGAATGCCTCATCTACCTCCTCCTTCTGGTCTGGAGGTCTATAGCAGACACCCACCACAACATCCCCCTTGTTACCCTCTCCTCTAAACTTAACCCACAGACTTTCAACTGGCTTGTTTCCACTTCTGTAAGGGAGCTCTGAGCAGTCATAGAGCTCTTTTACATATAATGCTACTCCTCCCCCTCTTCTTTCCTGCCTGTCCTTCCTGAACAATTTATACCCATCCATGGCAGAGCTCCAGTCATGTAAGCTATCCCACCACGTCTCTGTTATTCCAATTATATCATATTTTCTTGTCTGCACCAGTAGTATCAATTCTTCCTGCTTATTTCCCAGGCTCCTCGCATTTGTGTACAGGCACCTAAGATAGCAGGCTGATTGCCCTACTTTCCTGTGTCGATTTTCAGTTTTATTACACCTACCTCCTTGCATTTTCTCCTGGCATTGTCCTCCTGCACTTGCCTCAGGTATTAAAGCTTCATTAGAACATCTAACACAGTTATTTGACCCCCCCCCCCATGTTCCAACTACCCTCTCTTTTATCCCTGGTGCACCGCCCAAGTTCCATCCCTTCCCCCCGAGGTCTCCCCCATTGTCACTTACCTATGGGCTTTGGTCTCCTTCCCCCTTCAAACCTAGTTTAACTCCCTCCTCACTAGGTCAGCCAGTCGATGTCTGAATATGCTCTTCCCCTTCCTTGGCAGATGAAGTCCATCTCTGCCTATCAATCCTTCTTGAAACAGCACTCCATGGTCAAGGAAGCCAAAGCCCTCCTGATGACACCATTTTCTCAGCCAGGCATTCATCTCCAGGATGCATCTGTCTCTGCTCAGGCCCCTACCCTTGACTGGAAGGATTGAGGAGAACACCACCTGTGCTCTGAACTACTTCACCCACACTCCCAGAGCCCTGTAGTCACCTTTGATCTGCCAAGGGTCACCTCTCCCAGTATCATAGGTTTCCACATGGATGAGTAGCATAGGGTAGTAGTCAGAGGGGCGGATAATTCTTGACAAACCCTCTGTAATGTCTCGGATGCGGGCACTTGGCAGGCACCATACCTCCCAAGAGGCCTTGTCAGGGTGACAGATGGGTGCCTCCGTCCCCCTCAGAAGTGAGTCCCCAACCACCAAAACCCTACGTTTCTGCCTAGCTGTAGTGGATGTGATCCTCCCAGCCTTGGGGGTGCATGGCATCTCCTCTTCCACCTCATCCATTGTCTCTAGTGCCACATAACGGTTCTTCACCACAGTGGAGAGTGGGATGTGAGCAGGGGTTGAGCACTGTCTGCTGCCGGAGATAACCAGCTCCCAGTGTCCTCCCTCTGCCATAGGCATCCCATCCTTCTCCAGTGGTGCAGCAGTAGTCTTTGGCACCTGGATAGTATCTTCCTCCTTGCATATCTCCTCGTGGATGCTATCGAGGAACTTCTCCAGGGCATGGATACTCCTTAGCCTCCTCCTATAACTCTCCTACCTGACTCCTGAGAGATTCTACCGGAAGACACCTGTCACATTGATTCATCTCCCCAGCCTGATCATCCAAGACAGGGAACTGCAGGCCACAGTCCCTGCAAGTTCATGCCAGGATCTGGGTAGAGATATCCATGCTCAGGATGTCTGTCTGGTTACAGGCACAGGTGAGGGGACAGAAAGGGTTCTGGCGCAAGCAGTGCGGCTCCTCTTCACCATCGTGGCCTCACCAACTCCCCCCCAAACTCCCCCATTTTCAGTCCCTCTGTTCTCAAGCTCCCCCTGGTCGCTCAGCCACTGGCTTTTAAGGCCTTCTCTGCCTAGGTCAGCTGTTGCCCCTTGTTAAACACACAAGGGAAGGGTGATCACAAGGCTGATTGAAGCTGGTGATCAAATGTGAGCAGGGAACAATGGTCCAAACAGCCCCCAGACAATCACACAATCACAGTCCCAATTCCCACAGTAACTGACACATGCTTTGTTTGTTGTCCTTATTAGTTCTCATTTGTTGTGCATCAGTCACTCCCTTCTTCCAGCCATCCTCTCCCAGTATTTCCTCTTCCTTATCCTACATATTTTATTTTTCTTGCTCCTTTTCTTCCCTCTTCCATATTCTGTCAAAATTACTTCCACTGGCTCCAGCAACACATACACTCCCTAGTCACATATAATTCTACATGTCTGCACATCCCTGATTTTGATACACCTGTGGCTTCTATTCTTCTGTATGCCAGCAGAGCAGTCCGGAGGGCCAGTTAATGCACTGGTACTTTCACCCAGCTTAGCAAGGGGGAACCAAGCAGGGATCTTTATTGGCTAGTAGGAGCAGTGGAGTCTTGAGGAGCTGGAAAGAAGCAGTCTTGGAGCCTAGTCTCCCCACTGACAACTGCTTTCCCAGCCAGGAGACAGCAACGGCAACCACAGAAGAAGGAAGCCCCCTGCCTCTGGAAGGACAGACTCAGAGTTCTCTTGCTCATCCAGAGACAATTAAAGGAGTGATCCAAAGTCCTTTCCATTGAGCAGCAGGCATTGTTCAGTCTTTGTGCTTGTCTACAGTGAGGGTGGAATCATAATTCAGTTTTAGGCTGTTGAATTCCAGAAGGAGAAGGTGAGTGATCACAACAAATTGCTGGCTCAGAGTTTTGCATCCCCACTGCTCACGTTACTTCCTGCAATGCATTACACTGTGGGTAGTAGGTTCAGGGGTTGTGTTGGCAAGTTCTATGTTTGTAAAGGAAGTTACAGCAATGATGCACAAGGGGGAGCTAGAGGGCAGCATGTGCTTACTAAGAGTGTTGTGACAAGAGAACGCAGAGCTGATCCCATGTGGTATGACAGTGAGGAGACCTGCCCATCAGGGCTGAGTGACTTGTCACTCAAGAACAATGGCAGGAAAAATGGCATATATAAGCTGAATCTTCCATCAGACCCTTGCTGTCCACCATAGTGCCAGTGTGGCACGGGCTCATTTATTTCTTGTCTAGACTGCGAGGGAGCTCAATCCATAGATCAAGCTGTCATCAGAATGATCGACTACCATTGAATTTGGATCTTGAAGGGCGACGTTGGAATGGTAGATGACATCACTTTGAGGGTGAAAGCTCATAGTTAAGTGTCAAACGAGAGAGGGGGCTCAATACCTGACAAGTTACAGCAGTGGTTTGTTCTTGTTAGGACAATTAACTTAAATAAATCATTGTTATTTAAAATTTACTTGTGATTTGGCAGTCATTGTCAGCTCTGATAGATGGGTATTAAAGTGCCCATTCTTGTACAGTTGGCTATGAGACTAACAGTTGGGGAGAGGCACTTGTCCTCCACTCACTCTGTCTTTTCTCTACTCTAAAGAAAAGAAGCAGGAAAAGCTTTACTTGCTGTTTCTTTGCCAAAGGCAGAACAGAGAAGCACAGTGCTTCACACATACAGAGGAATTAACTGAAAACATTCCAGGCCTGCCCCCAGGGGATGAGCTATGTTGCTATGGTAAAGAGACAGGAAAAGCTGGAAAAGTTGCTCTCTGGCTACAAGGACCTAAATTCAAATAGTAGATTTCAGCCTCAGTGCTATGCCACATGCATGTATGGTGTTAGCAGGTTGAATTACAGCTCCATATTTTTTTTTCAAATTCCATGCTCTGACAGTGGAAATACAAGCTACAAAATGTCAAGGTAAGCAGCATCATTTCAAACTTCACTGTCAGTGTAGACCAGGGCTTTCAGTAGCAGTTGTAACTATGTACTCTTGCAGCATGGGGACAATTGCTTGCCTTCTCATGTACTTCAAAAGCCTCATATCCAACAGATAAATAATTCTACTGGGGTGGGTAGATGTAGACTGCTGCTATTATGAGGTGTTACTTAACCTGCTGGAGTCTAAACAAATTCCTAAAACTTTACTATATTCTGTTACACCCAGATCACAGGCCCACTCACTGGAAACATTTACTTTAATTCCGGCATCATTAATGGTGGTTGCTTTTCTTGCATATGCACAAGTTAGTACGGCTGTATCTTCATAAAGATAGTGTTCACTGTAGTTTTGAGGGTACATTTATATCCCCCCAAACACTTAAAACATTGGGTGTATCAGTCAGTAACGAGGAAGGATTACCAGGAAAAAGAGCAAATATTTGTATCCTGGCATACCCCAGGAATAGAAGTCTAAAATAACCCCTGAAATGGGGAGAAGGGATTATTACAAGGGAAAGAACAACACCAAACTAACTACTATCTAGACAGAGTTAACATGAGGAAGCTCAACTCTGCGTCTCTGATAGAAGGCAAATGAGAAGGAACTGAGGATGGTTTGCCTGCACAGCTCTATGTATTCACAGTATAGCACAGAGATGTGTGTGTGTGTTGGCTGGGGGGGGGGGGGAAGGATTTTGGAGGGGGTGGAGAGGGACATATGAAGGCTGAATGGGCCCTGCTGCCAAAAATCTCTGATCAAGGTGAGTGGAGAACCCAGAGGGACTCTACTCAAAGATAAATCAAGGATTTAATCAAATCAGGATCTTGAGGAAAGTATTAGAAATCTGACTTACTCATGGAGTCTATTAAATTAAAAAATGGAATTGCTTCACGGTTTTCATTGTTTTGGGAATACTGAATAGTTTGAGTGGATCCACTGTATCTTAAACAGCTCCTTGAATGCTGGCAATCATAACTGTTTCCCCATTATTTTTCAACGCTTCTTTTCAATGTAAGGCATGCCTTCAGTTTACACTAATCAGACCTAATTTATGTTATAAGCTTAAAATTTACTGTTCTGTCCAATACCAGTCCTGTGCTTTCTTATATAAACTATATTCCTTCCTCAATGGAGTGCTTTACATTTTCCCATTTTGAATTTCATTCTGTTTACTTCAGACCTGTTTTTTCATTTTGTCCAGATCATTTTGAATTTGAATCCTATCCTCCAAAGCACTGGTAGCCCGCACCAGCTAGGTATTGTCCACACACTTTGCCGTGGTTTACATTAACAGTGAAGTTTGACATAATGCTGCTTACCTTGACCTTCTTCCACATGTCTCTCCACTGTTAGAGCAGTAAATTTGAAAAAATGGAGCTGTAATTCGACCTGCTAACCCCATCCCTGACAGTGGTGTCACACTGAGGTCAATATCTACAATTCTAATTTAGGTTTGTGTAGCCAGAGAGCACCTTTTCTGGTTTTTCCTGTCTGCTTCACCATAGCAATATTGCTCCTTCCTGGCTTGCAGCCCAGGAAAGTTTTCAATTAATGCTGCTCTCTGCATGCAGCACTGTGCCTATCTGTTGAGCTTGTGGCAGAGAACCAACAAGAAGAGCTTTTCCTGCCTTTTTATCCTTTAGAGAAGAGGGGAAGGGGAGGGAGTGGGGGATGACTCCCTACAAGATGCTGTGCCTATTACCCACAGTGCAATGCATTTCAGGAGGTAATGTGAGCAGTGGGGACACAAGACTCTGAGCAAGGAATCTGCTATGATCACTCACCTTTGCTTTCTGTAATTCAACATCTTAAAATAGAATTATAATCCCACCCCCAGTGGAGACAAACCCTTAGAAAGTGTATTCTCTATGCCACTATCTAAACCAAACGTGGCCAAACTGCGGCTTAGGAACAACGTGCGGCTCTTGAATGAAAAAGTGTGACTTGCAGAAGAAAGCCAGAGGAATGCAGCCCCAGCCTAGGAGTTTTAAATCTCCCCCCCGAGCATGCTCTGAAAATGCTTAGAACATGCTCAGGGGGGATCCCCAGCCTGTGCCTAGCCACTGGAGTGGCCAGGTAAGGGGACCCTAGTGGCAGGGGGAGGAGAGGCAGCATGGTTGGAATGGCCAGGAGAAGCAGCAGTGTGGCCAGAGACATCAGAGAGAAGCATCGGCATGGTCAGAGAGGGCGGGGAGAAGCTAAGTTTTTACTGAATAGGTAGGCCTAGTTTTCATGATAACCTTAATTAATTATTAGAATCTGACATTAGTAGCATCACTATTTGCCCTCTTTTTACAATAAAATTAAAGTGTGCAATGAATTCTAAACTTAGTAATTTTGAAGTAGGGTAAAATATGGCTGTATGCCTCACTGCAACTCTCGAAGGTTTAATAATCAACTTGTGTGGCTCTTGAGTCCCCTAAGTTTGGCCACTCCAATCGAAACCATTTAGATGTTGAACAGAAATGGGACCCATGACCAATCCCTGCAGGACCTCACTTGACGGGCTTTTCTAGCTTGATGTTGAACAGCTACACTCTGGAAATGGTTTTCCAAACAGTTATGCATTCACCTTTTAGTAGCTCCTTCTAGGCTCTATCTCCCTAGTTTGTTAATGGGAAGATCAAACATAACAGTATCAAAAGCCTTACTTAAGTCAAAATATACCACATCTACTATTTCCCTACCATCCACAAGGCTTGTTACCCTGTCAAAGAAAGCTATTAGATTGTTTTGACAAGATTTGTTCCTGAAAAATCCATGTTGACTCTTATTTATCATATTATCTTCTGATGTCTCTCTGTGGTGTCTCTGTCCAATCTGTACTCCTGGCAGCATTTGTCCTTTATCCTGCCAGTGAGTTGCTGTTGTACTGCAGTACTTGGGTACTGTGAGAGTTTTAGAATCCTTACAAGTTAACCAGTAAGAGCTGGTTTTCATTCTTGTTTTATGTACCCACTTTTCTGACTTACTGGCCTGCAATACTGATCATATTCTTGATTTGTGATTTGATGTGGGGGTGTGTGGTCTGACGTAAGTTGACTTACTTGGCTTCCATTACTGTGCTTTATTGGATCTTTTCTGTGGCCCTTGGTGCTATAAAATACTACTTTTTTAAAAAGTAGTTTTAATTTCTTTGGTATCTCCATATGCAAAATTTAAATTTACATTATCACAAATACCTACCAGTAACAGCAGTCAATTTAAGTCATCAACAGCTGATGAAAATCTAGGAGCTCTCTTAGGCTAAATGCTACCTCCCCCCTTTTTTATATGAAAAATGGAAAACCCTGTTCTGAATTTGCTTAAAGCCTTGATTAGATAATGACTTTTTCCAGATGTTAATACATTTTGGGATGAGATGCAAAAGGTAGATACCTCAAATAATCCTTGTGCATTTAAACTAGAATCAAGCTATGACTGCACATTAAAGATTAAACAATAAAAGCTATGGTTTATGTCAGTTTTCTTTAATTCACTTTCTTTATTTCTTTAACTTGTGAACAGGTGCACATGTTCTCTTCAGCCTTTTTAAAAACCTCCATGCTTTCCCTACATAGACTTTTCAACACTTTAAACCTCTAATGTTGCCATATGTCTAAAGGAAAACCCCACACAGTCTTCTGAAAACTGGTATATTACAGCTGACAAATGTCACAGCTGCAGTCATTTTCTTTCTATCTTCATAAAAAGCCCTTGTAAAATAGTTTATAATTCCTTTAAGTCTAGACAAGTTAGAAATTTTTCTTCCATGCTAGCAATAAATGTAACAGTTGTTTTCTTTGAACTTGTCAAATTTTGACAAGTGACTCGCATAATGCAAATATTAAACGCTGCACGTGGCAGGTCTTATCCTAAAAGGTACTGAGACTGCTTCCTGCAAGTTTTTAGATAGTATTCATGTTAGGGCTAACCTTTATGTTGCCCCTTCCCAAGATGTGGCTGAAGCCTTTTCCCTTCCCTTCTCTTCATTCATTCTGCTTACTAACACCATGATTTGAAATAGCTTTTTCCCTCTCAAGTGGGTTGGATCCTGGTGCCAGGCACCTCCACCCAAGGTGACTCCTTACTATGCCAGGGACACATGGATGCTGTAGTATAGTGGCTCTCAACCAAGCGTACATGTTCCCTCAGTGGTATGAAGAGGTCTTCCCAGGTTACATCAACCTGTCTTTGCCTACTTTTACAACAGGCTACATAAAAAGCACAAATGAAGTCAGTATAAACTAAATTTGCATACAGACAATGACTTGGTTATATTGCTCTATATGCTAGACATTGAAATGGAAATACATTCTTTATATTCCTATCAATATATTTTATAATTATATGGTAAAAATGAGAACATAAGCAGTTTTTCAGTAATAGTATGCTGGGACACTTTTAGTCTGATTTTGTAAGCAAGTAGTTTTTAAGTGAGGTAAAGCTTGGGGTGCACAAAACAAATCAGACTTCTGAAAGGGGTACAGTTGTCTGGAAAAGATGAAAACCACTGCTGTAATATAATCATATACTACTAGCTGGCAGGAGTATAAGGCCCAGTGCTTGAGAGACAATAGAGTAAATAAAAATAAAAATACATCCAAAACAGCATTATAAGAAATGGGAGTCTTCACTGGAACAGGAGAATAGAATGTGAAGAAAGGGTTGCATGAACTAATACAGTTCCTGACTCTTTCACAGTCCCTTCTCTCCTTGACGCTTTCTTGACGCAGATGGTAGATGGAGGTTTTGAGTCCTGAGATGGAGCAGTGCAGTCCTGTGGCATTGCGTGACTTAAGTAAAAGTCATATTTATTGGCTTCACCCTCTCCTGATTCCAATTGGGCTTACTGGTTCTTCTGGTCTGGACTCCTCTTGGGGCTTCAGCTGGCTCTAAGTGGCCATTGCTAAGTCTCATCTCTCTCCCTGCTGGCTGCTGCTGACTGCAGAGTTAAAACCTCGGGATCCATGCAGTTCGATCTCCCAGCTGTGTGAGACCGCCCTTGGGAGAGTGGGAGTTTAGCAGGCTCTCCCTAAGCTGTGCTGTCTCCCAGTGCCCCAAACTGAAACTAAATTCTTTATCCTTTGTGTAAATCAGGCTGTCTGCTTGCTGGGAGCTGTTCAACCCTGGCTTGTCAACAGGGCCGTCCCTAGGGGGGAGCGGGGCCCAGGGCAAATCAGTTTGTGCGGGGCCCCCCCATTTAAACTTTGCAGCACAATGTTCTCTGTAAGCCAGTGGTTCCCAACCTGTGGTCCGGGGACCCCCAGAGGTCCATGGACACATTGCAGGGGGTCTGCAGAGCCTCTCCCTACCCAGGGCCAGAATCCAGCTACAGCCCTGATGCTCCCTGCCAGGGCTGCCTTTTGCCTTCTGTGGCTGTCTCCTGGCAGGGGGATGGAGCCACAGAAGCTCCCCAGCAGGGACAAGGGCAGGGGACTACAGCTGCTGTGGCTCAGTTCCCCAGTGGTGCAGGCAATGGTGGTGGCAGCTCTGCTCACCAGCTCTCCCACTGGTGCGGGCCAGAGTCTGCCCATGCAGGCCAGATTACATAATCAGTCGGGGGGGTCCGCAAAGATTTTTTTTTTGTTACAAAGGGGTCCTCAGCCTGAAAAAGGTTCGGAACCACTGCTCTAAGCTGAGCAATTTCCCTGCTGGTTCTCCAGGCCCCAAGTGGCTTCTTCCCTGCTGCCCGCTGGCTCCCCCAGTGCACCCATAACTTGTTCAGCCGCATCATCAGCTTAGAGGGAACGCTGGGCAGTGTCATAATTTTTCTTTAATAAAATCATAAATTTCTAGCCCTCAGGCTAAAAAGTTGCAGAGAGAAGCAGAAAAACATGACCTGACATTATCCTAAGAGCTCAAAACCCAGAAGTCAGAGAAAATAGCTCCCTCCCATTTATTATTTCTTTAAACATCTCTTTATTTTTAAGTGAGTTTTAATGATATATTTAAGCCAGGCTTGTGACTATTTTTGATGTTTAGGGTAAGGCAATACTGAATGTGTCATGGTGATATTTCATCAACCTCACAGCCAAGTGGACAGGAGTATCTGGAGGTACTCTTCTTTGTGGTTCTGGTTTTCTGTTCAAGATGCGCACACAATTTTACAAGTTCAATAATTTTTCTTAGATCAAGTTTTTGTTAAATTGAAAATTCAGAGAGTGAGATGCCATTTTTGGATGATATCAAGAAATAAATTCAGGTCCTCTCTCACCTTAAAGCACTGGATTCCAATTGTCTAATGTATGTTATTTCCTTTATGCTGCCTGACTCTCTCTTTTCCCATCTTATTTTAATATATGTATTCATACGTTCCTCATTGCTTTGCAGGTGATCTAAGTCATGAAACTCAGGTACTGTTTGAGGATGAGAGGAAGAAACAAGGGACCTTTGGCCTCCTCTCAGATACCCTGATGTAAAACAAACAAGGAGTCTTGTGGCACTTTTAAAAGCTAACAAATAAATAAATTTGTTAGTCTTTAAAAGTGCCACAGGATTCCTTGCTTGTTTTGCCAAACTAGACCCACATGGCCACAGTTGCTTTCCTCTTTGCCATGCTTTGGGACTGGTGGTCTGACTGCAATCAATGACAAGGGGGCATGCTTACAGTGCAGAAGGAAGGACAAAAAACTTCTTTAATGTGTTGATTGATGGCCATTAACCCTAAAAACCCAATATATCCATATGAGTGCTAGCCTGGGGTCTTCTCTCTCAGGTATAATAGATCATTATCTCCACAGAGAAGTTTGCTCAAAAAGACATCCCTGAAGACTGAAAACTCTTGTTAAATGTAGAAGGAAAAAAGTTCTTTAATACCTGAGAACACTTTCTGGAGATGCTGATATAAATTCAAAGAAAAGGTCCTGTTTTGTAAAGGTTGGGGATGTGACACTCTCCCGACTTTGTCCCCGTTGCTTGACTGAGGCTGGCTCGATAAGTTTTATCTCAGCACTTGCCCTTTCTCTTCCCCTCAGGGAGCAGTTGTGGGAAGGTGGCTACTTAAGTCAAGAGTTACTGTAAACAAACGCTGCCTATCTGAATTCCCTTCCCCCTTCCCTGACCAGCTGGAGCTGCTCCCTCTCCCACAGCTTGAAGAAGCTCCCTGCTTCCTTACTACAGCCGGCTGTGTGGGATCCCCCAAAAGCGCGAGGCCCCCCAAGGCGCGGGGCCTACGGTGGTTGCTCCTCCTGCCCCCCCTTAGGACGGCCCTGCTTGTCAATGGTCTAGAGTAGAGAACTTCTTGTCCACCTGAATTCATGCTGAACCCTCCTTATGGGCCTCAGCATGCATTTCCAGTTGCTTTTGTTCCCTCCTACTCATGACACTAAGCATGCTGGGAAATCGAGTCCGAGGACTCTGACAACTGTTATAGCTGTAGTCCCTTTGGTAGGGCCCCAACAAGTTCTGTCTAGAGATGCAGCAGCTTGTAAACTACAGCTGGAGGAAGCAATTTATAAAGCCCGAAATGGCTATGGAGAAGTTTACTCAAGAAACCATCTCAGTCCTCATTCTCTGTGATGGGCCAAAAACTCTGAAATCCATTACCTCACCCTGTCTGCCATAGATGTTTGCCTTCAAAGCATACTGTTAAGCTGGTCATCTTTAAGATAGGTGGCAAGGAGGTTTTCGGGGGTGGGGGAGGTTGAGATGCTTACTGTGGAGATTTTATTTCTCTTTCACTGGTGGATGTATGGAACTTATATGAGCAATCCATTATATAAATATTATATAAATTATTATATAAATATTGGAATATTAGGATTTTAACCAATGTAAAGCTGGGAAGGCAACAACACAGTTAACCACCCTGTCTTGTAACTTTATTACTTCAGCAGACTCCTAAAACTATATCCAATTTCAGTTCCCTGTGAATATAGATACTCAGAATGTCTGGTCTTCTCCTCTGCAGGAGGCAAAACCCTATCTTATGCCAAAAAATCTTTAAGTACAGTACCTTCCTCTCTGGTACTGTGTTTCCTAGCTCTCACTGAGAGTTAGAAGAGCCTATATTATATAATAAGGCATCTAACGCCACTCAGTGCAACATACTTTGCTAAAAAAGGATACCAGTGGGTGAAACTGGCTGATCCACATCAGAGATCCAATTTTAAGATAGGATTTTTAAGGCTGTCTGTCTTATGTTCTTCACTTAAAGAAAAATACTAGATCAAAAAGGAGAGCTTCTAAAAATACACTTCTTAAAGTACATTTTTCCCTATGACAGTTCACTTTGTTACAGACTGCATACAAAGTTTTTTTAGAGGCCATATTTCCCCTTGAGCCATATTGCCATAGAAGTGAACAGTGAAAGTTACTTGAGGGAGAGCTTTCTTGTTCTTCAAAGCATCTGACAAAGTGGGATTTTCTCCCACGAAAGCTCATACAACAAATATATGTGTCAGTCTTGTAAATGCCACGGGACTCATTGTATGTTAGTTTTACTGAACTAGACTAACACGGCTGCCTCTTTGGATCTTGTTATAAATGAGAATGAACAGCCAGATGGATGTTCTCAGCGAACATCATTATATTCTGAAATGTACTCCTTACCACCCAAATCAGATCTTGTTACCTTCCAGACGTGCTATAAGGCTACATGCTATTGGTACATTGGGAAGGAGATGTGTAAATATGTGTATTCATCCATCCTCTGGTGGAAAAGGTATTCCCCCTTTTTGTCTTAATAATTACTGAGCAGACAGTTTCTTATGCACTAAAATGCTCTTGCTGGCGTTTTCTTTTCTTGTCTTAGTTCTCTTAGTTTCTTTTTTTCTCTTAGTTCCAAACTATTACATCAGGTTCTGGATTTACACTTCCTGGAACCATCTTTTATCTATCCCTTCTTCAGGCTAATAGTTAAATTTATATTTCTGCTTCCTCAAGTCCTACCTTCTTGCTGAGATTTCATGTAGTTTTCTTTGCAGCTGATCCCAGTTCTGCCTTCCTGGACCTACCTTCTGTCCGAAGGATTTGCAGTGCTCTTTGCTGTTGAGTGCAGTTCCTTCTGGACCTTCCTAGGCCAACCTTTATCCTGAAAGATTTGTTGCTTTTCCTAATTAGATAAAGTTTATTTCCGGAAAGATCCTTTCCCTAGCCTCTCTTCAATGTACCACTGTCCTACCTTCTCTTCCTTGTTACACTCCCAATAAGACACTGATAGGGTGACCAGATAGCTAGTGTGAAAAGTCAGGACGGTGATGTAATAGGTGCCCACATAAGACAAAGCCCTGAATATCAGGATTGTCCCCATAAAGTTGGGAAAGCTCATATCACACCCTAAATCTTTCCCTCAACAGAAAGTGAGGCTGGATATCCTCCATTTAAAAAGTTAAACATGCTGTGACAAGATGGTTTGGAGACCAGGAAGGAGAGTTATGTGCTGTGGAGGGGCTTTCATCTTCATTTTACTGATGGGTGTCTGAGAATTTATTGAACAATCCTTAATGTAAATATCTGAATTTCAAGATTGTGGAATCTTAACATGCATAATTGGGCCCTGGCATGGACAGCATTTACTGCTGATACGTCAAAGTACATTCCCAATGGCTTTAGTAAGAGTTAAGGGGACTCACCACTTTATAGAAATAGACACCAAATGCTTCAAATTATTTATTATGGGGTGCATGGGTAGCAACCCCAGCTCTTAGGGTACTTAACATTTTCCATTATTAAACTGTAACAACGAGGGCCAGTACATCCATAGAGACAAGCTAGGTGGTCACTTAGCGTGCCAACTGGCAGGGAGCGCCAAGGGCTGGGCTGCGGCTGGGGCAAGGAAGCCTCTCACCCTGCTCCACCGGCATTGGGCTGCAGGCGGGGACAGGGAGCCAGCCCTGGTTGGGGGAGCAGCGCCACTGCTGCTGTCATAGAGCTGCGGGTGGGGAGCTGGCCCTGACTAGGGGAGCAGCGGTGCTGCTATGATTTGGCCCAGCAGCCTGTGCAGCACCCACCCACCACTTGCTCAGGCTGGGGGGGGGGCAACAAATCACAGGTGCCTCGGATGCCAAAAAACCTTGGGTCAGCCCTGGTAACAAAGTATACAAACACAGCCCAAGCAAGAAGGGCACAGAGCTGCTAGCTGCTATGCCATTACCCTCCTGTGATGGAGTGTAATCACTGCAGCAGCCCTGAAAGGATTAATTAAGATAGATGGATCCAATCAGCCAATTTAGCTGCAAATGGGTGAGATTCAGGCTGTGGAGAGACTGCTAATTAGGAGGAAACTCATCTATGAGGGAAGAAGCGGGGCTTCTATCAACAGGGCCATCCATAAGGGGGGGCGAGAGGGCTGGGCCATATCTTAGCTGCGCAGCTGGCTGGAGGAAGGATTGGGCCTGGAGAGGCAGGATCAGGCCTCTGATGCAGCTGAGGGGAAAGGAAGGAGACCAGCAGCTCAGATAAGATATGGCCCAGCCACGGGGCAATGTTCCCTGTCACATAGGCAGGGAGTGGTGTGGGGTGGCCCCTACCTGGCCAGAAGCAGCCTGTGGTGTGGCTGCTACAGCTAGGTAAGGGGTCTGGTGTGGGACCACCGGGCCTGGGACCCCTTTTAGTGGAAGCAAACCAAAGCTGGGGTCCACGCCCCTGACCTCCTCTCCCCTGCCAGCAAAGCCTCACTGAGCTACTAGCAGCTGCAGCAGCAGTACATGTGCCCCAGAAGGCTGGTGATGCCAGTCTGTCGGGCAGGACAGCCAAGCAGAGGCGAGGAGGGTGAGCTGGGGAGGCAGAGCAACATGTGGCCTCCCTGTCTGTGTCTGGGGGTTGTCCCCAGCCAGCAAGGAGGGAACAAGAGGGAGGAAGCAAGAGTCCCCCAGCCTCAGGGTTGGAGCCGAGCTGTCAGATCAGGGAAGGAGAGAGAGGGGAAGCCCCCCGCCCAGAGGCCAATGTTCCTGGTAAGCAGCTGGCAGCAAGAGGCATTCTTCCAGCTGGTAGGGAGCTGCTTCAGGCTGGGGCAGTTTAAAATCTCCCACCTGTGATCACTGAGCAGCTCAGAGAAGGGATGGTGGAGAGGAGTGAGCCATCAGCCAGTGGCTCAGAGAAGAGGTGGGGAGAAGAAGTGTTCATACCAGAGACTACTGATCTCCCAGTTGTGATGTGGACTGGATCTAGGGGACTGTTTATGATCATCTCTCATTAATATTTCATATTTGCAATAATTCATATGTGATATACCATGTTTGGTATCAACAGAAAGGCTGTTAACCTGCTAGGGATGATTATAGGATTTATATGTAGGTATCACATCTGTATTAGAAATAAGGAATCTATTTATTTCATGTGTGTTCCAAGTTATTTGATTGTAAGGCAGTCCCAGACTGGGTGTCTGCAAAACTATTGTCCTCTTAATTGCCCATTAAAGAAGCTCCCTGCTACAGTGGGCCTAGGAAGAAACCTGTTTGACCAGTCATCCAGGATGACCATGTGACTCAACTCCATTTTGATTTGGCAAGAACTCTGAGAGCATGGGGAAAGGCAGAAGTGATAAAAGATAGTAGTCCCATCTCTATTTGGTCTTCAGTCTGTCTGCAACCAACACCCAGGGCTGTCCCTAGTGGGGTGCTGGGCCCCAGGTGAATCACCCTCTGTGGGGCCCCTACTCAGGCGCCCCCTGCACTTGAGGGCAGGGCTGGCCAGCCCAGAGGAGAGGGCAGGCCCGCTTTGCCTCTGCACCAGCCGTTCCCTATCCAGGGGATGGGGTGAGCTGGCCAAAAGCGGCAGCCGAGTTCAGCACTCTTGTTCTCCCCCCTCCACCTGCAGCCACACACACTGCCTTCAGCTCTGTGCCAGAGGCAGCGGGGATGTGGCGGAAGGCAGCACGGCCATTGGGGCAGCAGTACAGGCCCTAGGCTGCCTCCTGCCCACTGTCTCCAGCACGGAGCCGAAGGCAGCACATGGTCAGTGCGGGGGAGTGGGAGCACTGAACCCGGCTGCTGCTTTTGGCTGGGTCACCTCATCCCCTGGATGGGGAACAGCTGGCCATGGGGGGGGCACCACCATGCTGCTCTGCTCCACCACGCTGCTCTGCTCATGGCAGGACAGCACTGGGCCCACAGAACTGCAGGGCCTGAGGTTATTGCCCCTTCCCCATCCACGCCTAAGGATGGCCCTGCCAACACCCTTCTCTGGAACTATTCTCTGGGGACTGAACAAAGGATAGAGACCCACTCAGGTGCTGGGCACATACCAGAGAAATTGGACTAACCTGCAAACTACAGATTCTTCAAGGACTTGCTTTCCTGTGGACTCTGAATCATTTGTATGTATGTGATTCACTTTGACCCTTTAACATCTCTCATTTTGCTTCTTTTCTTTTTATATTAAATCTTTAGTTATAGTTACTAAAGTTTTGGCTGCCAATGTGGTATTTTGGGTCAGATCCAAGCCTATAGTGTTTTTGGTGATCTGGCTGGCACTTTGGGATCAGGAGAACCTATTTTTTTAAGAGACCCAGTGGCTAGGTGGGGACTAAAGGAGCTGATGTGCAATAAAAGGGGCAGTTTCTATTTTGTTATGCTTGGTGATGACCAGAGTGGGGAATCAGAAGCATGTTTTGTTACTGACTGGTTTAAGTACCATCCATCAGTGGTTTGGGGGTTTGGCCCCTGGTTTTGCAGTTTGCCTTGATTTTGGCACATTCAACTGGTTACCCCAGGAGGCCTGGGTGACACCAATTTCCCCCCACACTCTGCTCCTCTACTCCTGGATCATGTTGGGTATGGTACTATGACATCAGCTGGGTCTATGTATGTTAATGGCATCCTATATTCACATGGCGCAGCTCCAGGGAATTACACACTGGACCTTTTCTTCCAGTAGGCTTATTGTGAGATGACTTTGACTTTCCTTCTGAAGGCAGGATGATCTGGGGTTCTTCCCTCTACCCCAACCCTAACCCTGGAATAAAATTACCAGGGCTACAAGTGCCCTTACCTGCAAAGTGTAAAAGTCTAAGCTCTTCCTGACTGTAGTGGCTTATATTTAAAGGGTGCCACTGCCATCTCTTTATAGACAGTAGCTACTATCAATCAAATTCCAAAGGTGTAGCCCTGGTAGTTCAGTAAAATAAAAAAGGACTAACAAATTTATTTATTGCATGAGCTTTCGTGGGAGAAAATCCCACCTGGATTTTCTCCCATCATGAAAGTTCATGCAAATGACGCAATAAATAAATTTGTTAGTCTTTAAGTGCCACAGGACTCCTTGTTTGTTTTAGCTATTAGCCAGCAACTCTGTGCTGTTAGTTGTTGACTTCCATGGTCATTTGAGGTCAGGGGTCTCAAACATGTGGCCCCTAAATCCATGTCCTGTGGCCTGCAACAACACTATCATTACTGATATTTGCAATATCATTGTATGAAAAGGTTTCAGTGGTGCGGCCCTCGGGCTAACATTCTAGTCCTCATGCGGCCCTGTACTAGTCCTCATGTGGCCCTCATCGTGATTTGAGTTTGAGACCCCTGTTTGAGGTGAAGAGCTTTTACAAAATTTTAATAACTTTAATGTATTTGGCAGTCAAATTTCTTGTGTGTCTGGCAAAGCAACTTGTTGATTTTGGCTATGTGCCCAGCAGAAAGGCTACTGATGCCAGATAACTACTTATTTAAAATTCTGTTTTAGGAAGGCACTTAGTTATCAAATTGAGAGGGCGTTAGTGGATACTGTAGGAAAAAAGGGCATGCATCAAGGAATGGCTTATTTTATGTGGGATTTTAAATGCATCTTCCATGCATTTGGAATTAATTTTATTTTTATCTAAATTTTAGAAAGCTAGAAATTGCACATCACATTTATTTTATTTACAGTAAAAATATAAGCTATAATTTCACTGGTGGTGGTGGTGGTGTATTTTGTAGTATGCCTAAGGGGCGTATCGTATACATTAGGCTATAAAACAGGTTGCTATTTGAAGTTCAATTTCATCTACATAAATAATGGGGGGGTGCACAAACTGATTTGCCCTGGGCCCCACTCCCCCCTAGGAATGGCCCTGTCTATCAAGGGAAGAAGCTGGCAACAGTAAGAAGGAAATCTGCAATTTTTGTCCTCAAGGTAAGGGGAAAGGAAGGCGGGGACAAGCGCTCCTAAAAAAGGGTTTACCTGTTAGGCCTAAGAGAGAGGGGTATGCCTGGGAAGGCTAGAAATAAAGAGCTTGTGGACAGAGGCAGCCTTAGGCAATTGGGGGCCCCAGGCGAGGGCCCTTTCTAGGCTCCCAATGCTGCCCTTACCAGAGCCCCAGGCCCCCACTGCCACCCTAACCACCACCACCCACAGTCCCAAATCCCACAGACAGAGGCGGGGGGCCGCGGACCTCCCAGGCCAGAGGCTGTGCCGCCCACCTGCCCGCCCAGCCTCTCTGCACCGGGGGTGCAGCAGTGCTCCCCGCCCACCCCAGTCAGCCACACCTCCCCATGGGGAGGGAGGCAAGCAGCTGCTGCGGCGCTGTGCCTTGCTGGGAGTAGGGCCCCCTGGAGCGGCCTGCTCTAAAGAGTTTGGGCAGCTTCACCCCCAGCCAGCCCAGGCCCTGGATCAGGCCTGTTCAGGTCTTGGGCAGCTGGGGGCCAAGAGGCCCGAACTCTTTGGAATGGGCTGCTTCAGGGGGTCCCACTCCCGGCAAGCCGCAGCGCCACAGCAGCCACTCTCCTCTCTCCCCCTGGGGAGGCGTGGCCGGCTGGGTGTTTGCAGGGAGCACTGCTCTGCCCCTGCTGGAGGGATGCTGGCTGGACAGGCAGGTGGCCCAGCTGCTGGTCCTGGCAGTCCACGGTGCCCTGCTCTCTCACCACCTCGTGGCATGACCGCTAAGGTAAGTGAAGCAGGCAACCGCTACAGGGCCCCCTTAACTACTTGGGGCCCTAGATGACCACCCGCTTCGCTTACCCCAAAAGCCGCCTCTGCTTGGTGAAGAGGAAGGTAGGAAGCATGGTAGGAAGTGGTCTAGGAAGAGCAGTAAGGTTGATGTAGTTGTAGACCTTAGCTGCTCACTGGATTAGACCACAGTGTAGAAGGTGGGTCTGGGTTCTTCTTCCAGGGTGCAGCATGGCAGTGAACTGGAAGACTGGGAGTGACAGACTCAGGGCAGAGAGCAGTGTTCCCTCTAATTTTTCATAGGCTGTGTGCGCAAAAAATTTCTTTTATGCAAATTTTTGGAATCAGTGTCCAAATTTGTGCACACTCCAGTGAGTGTGGTCAAACTTGCGAGTGCAAGGCAGTAAGTGTGTATGATGCAAATAATGTCTAAATTTTATTTTGATATGGTGATGGAAATGATTTTATAAATTACAAAACCTTATTTGAAACATGCTACTTGAAATCGCCTTCTTAAAGTAGCATAAAAATATTAGTGCTTTTGAATTTTTTTGTGCACGCTTGATTTTGTTGAGTGCATGGGTTTCACAACCTGTGGGCGCATACACATGTGCACAGCTTAGAGGGAACATAGGCAGAGAGTGTGGCTGATGCTGTTTGATCACCTCCCTAGGCAACCCATTCCAATGTTTCACCACTCTCCAAGTGAGAAAGTTTTTCCTAATATCCAGCCTCAACTTCCCCAGCTGTAACTTGGAATCCATTGCTCCTTGTTCTGTCCTCTGTTACTACTGAGAATAGCCTAGCTCCCTTGTCTCTGGAGCACCCCTTCAAGTAGTTGAAGGTTGCTATCAAATCCCGCCTCAGCCTTCTCTTCCACAGGCTAAATAAGCCTATTTCCTTCAGTCTCTCCTCATAAGTTATGCGCCCCAACCCCCTACTAATTTTCCTATCCAGTTTTCTTACAGTCCACTCTTCCAACCCATACTTCCTTATCTTACCGACGAGAATGCTGTGGGAAACTGTATCGAAAGCTATTCGTGCATCCACAAATCTAGTCACCTGATCATAGAAGGGAATCAGGTTGGTCAGGCACGATTTGCCCTTCGCGAATCCATGCTGAGAGCTCCTGATCACTTTATTTTCCTCCAAGTGTTTCAGGATGGATTCTTTGAGGACTTGCTCCATAATTTTTTCAGAGCAGGCTCAGGCTAGGGTGGGAGTTTTAAAAATTCCCAGGAACAGTCTGGGCCAGTTCCCTACCAGCCAGAAGACTGTGTCTTCTGGCCAGGTGGAGGCCATGGCTGCTGGCTGTGTGCAGCTGGCAGTGTTCCCTGTGCAGGGGTGAGGTGGGGGCTGTGCCGCTATGCAGTTTAGAGGTGCGCAGCCCAGGGGCCGGCCCTGAGTTTCATGAGGGCTGATGCCCCTGTAGCCCCATGGTGGTGATGCCTCTGACACTTATAGAAATTATTTTTAGCTGGTTCTTAAAAAGAACCCCAACTCCATGAAAGAAAAACCCTAGGAAACTACATATAAAATCCTCTGTTCTTACTTTGCAGAATCAAGCACCCAAAGGCAAGGAAATGCGAATGTAAAGTTGCCTATACAGTTTTTAATTTCATGATCACCTACTGTTTCTTCCTCAGGATCCCTGCCTCATTTAGTGTACAGGACAGATGCATAAGGGGACATAATTAGGGTTCATGGACAACTACATCTGGCATTTCGTTTTAAGACATTTGACCTTACAGCCTAAACAAAGTTTATTTAGCAATTATTTTTTTATGTAATACTGAGCATGTCTATAACTTATTTACATTCACTCAGAGAATTTCTATGACTTTATTCATACATATCACTTACAGCCAGATTTGCAAATGATGAAAAATACATGGACACATGCAAAAAACATGCAGATTTATTGAATGAAAGTTTGGCATTTGTATGCTTCTACCTAAATAATAATTTTTACTCACCAAAGTGGATTTTGGTTCCAGCCTTCTCAGTGTTTGAAAATCCAATACTAAATAGTCTAAGACTTACAGTGTATAAGGTTCATGCTACTTTTCAAATAAGTTTTTACCTTGTGCAGGGCCTGATTCAAGACCCACAGAATTCCTTCCATTGACTTCAGTGAGCTTTTGATTCAAATCCTAACACTCTTAAGATTCCTGGTGTGCTTCCCAGAAATACCTTTTTTATTTTCTCACTCTGTGGTACGTTTCTTTTAACTGACCGTTTACATCATCTGAAACTTCTTTATGTTTTGTATATTACAATTTTTTACAGTATTTAATGTTAGTTCATTCATTAGCTGTGTATAAATGAGAGCATTTGGCATCATGCACTGTAGTAGTTTTCTTTTTAAAGGCAATATTTTTCCATTTGACATGGACAGATGTGGGTTTCAAAACAGCAGCTGAAGCAAATAACATTCTTTCATTAAGAAGGGAAATTTTCTCTCCTAGAAGATGAACAGTTCTTCAGTGTTAATATTATTAGACAGAAGGATGTTGCTTCACACAATCAAATATCTAGCCACTGTTTTGTGAATCCTGGGGTGCTGGTATTTTCCAAATCTCAAGGGCAGTAGCTTTTAGAACATAAGGACTGCAATTATTTCAGATTTATAAAACTGCCTTTAAAAGGATTTACAAACTCTCTTGTCTGGAGAAATAGGTCAGAACCCAAGAGAGTGACACTATTTGCAGTGAGACTGTGGTGCTTTGTTTGCATAAAACAGATCCCAGAAAGAATGATGGGTTTTACTTGAAGAGCCTGGAGTCTTGTTTAGAGAAGGTCAAGTAAAAGGACCTCACTCCCAAAGCATGCTTTTTTAAAAAATGTTTTTTGCTAAAATGTCATGTAATAAAGGTACCAATCATTCTGAAAACTTCTGCACAGATTGTTTAAAGGTATGCAACAGGGAATTAGAATAAAAAATAAAATCCTGTTGCTGTAAGGTTGCAGTCTAACACTACTTTATTTCTTAGGCTATGTCTACACTGGCAAGTTAGTCTGGACTAACTTAGCGCACAGCCACACTAGGATTTCCCTAGTTTGAACTAAGCAACGCTTAGTTTGAACTAGTTAGTACTGGCACTTAGTTTGGACTTAAACACTTAGTTCCAACTTGCTCTGCTGAAGACCTGTGCCTTAGGCAATGCCTAGTTCCTCTCCCATTGTTAAAAGACAGATTCCATGTGGAGTCTTTTGTTATTCTGATCAGGAACCTGTCTCTGGGGTCCTAAAAGCTGAAGTCTGGAGCTGAGATCACTAGAGGGCTGAAATGCTTTCAAAGAACTGAGATCACTAAAAAGCTGACTGAGGCCCAGCAGAAGTTGGCGTCCCTGGCCAGGAGAGCATCTTGCAAATGGACAGCTGGCACCAGCAGACTGCATGAGCTGATGTTACCAGCAGATGGTATGAGCAGACCCAGAGGTGGTAGAAGCCAACTGGAGGGGACTGGCTGAGGGCCCCCATCCGCCCTTGAGAGGTGGATGCTAAAACTATGACAGTCAGCATGAGGGTAATGAAGAAGTGAAGGGCACGATCTGTGTACACTGGGGTGGGGTGAGTTCTGCTTATTGGGTTTTGTGTGAATCCTGCACTGGACTATCTCTCCTAATCAGTGCTTGTTTTGATACTGCCTCTATGTATTCTCTTTATGTTACTATTAAAAGTTTTAGGTACTGCACTCAGACTCGTGCTTGTGAGAGGGGAAGCATTACCTTCTAGGGCTCCAGGGAATAGTGTGTGATTTCCCAGGAGAATGGGTGGGGCTCGAGCCAGTTGGTGTTGTGACATTGTTAGGAACCCCTAGATATAGAACCTAGCCCTTTGCTGCTGCCATCTTGGCCTGGCAGAAGTGTTATATATGCGAGGTCGTGCTATGTGTTGGAGGCTATTTTGAGAATAATAGCCCTGATTCAAGTGAAAGACCACCCACATAACCCCTGCAGGCCCTGGAAGTCCAAGGACCCCACATTGGAAACCACTGCCCTAAATCCAAGGCAGATCTCACCCACGTTACTAGATGCTGGATGCCTGAGGTTGCTAGTCAATTCATACATTTCTCTGAAGTTTCCCTTGCCTGCAGGCAGGACCAGGAAACCACCTACACATTTAAAGGGATTGATCACAATTTTAACACCACACACATTATCTTTAAAGGTATGTTAACTTGTTACTTAGGACTTTTACAATAAAAATTAAGTGTAGTATGACCCAGGCCTCCAGGGATAACTACATGAAAATGCAAATATCAGGGTAGGATGCAAAATAAGGGCAAATTCTCCCAGCACTGGTGGGTTACCTGAAGATAAACTTCCCCCAACCAGCCACTAATAATGTTTCTATTCCCCACACTGGTTATCAATAAGCCTTAGCTAAATATACTCAGCCCTCTTTACTGCATATCAGCCACTAGTTCTCAAATAGCCACTGGGTCTAATAAAGAGAGAAGTCACTTACGACATTGAGCTCTTTACCCAAAAAAGGTTTTCTTGATCACAAAGGGCCAGCCATATTACTCAGAACAACGTAAGTTTGGATTTAACCCAAAATACCATGCTGCCAGCCAATCCTTAAATAACTAACAGTAAAGATTGATTACAAAAAAGAAACAAACTATGAGAAGTGTTAAAGGATCAAAGCAAATCACATAATACAATAATTAAAAGCCCATGTAAATCAGGTCCTTAGTAGAATTTGGAATTTGCTGGCTTGTATAGCTCCTTTGGTATACATCCAGTACTTGGATGGGTCTCAGTCCCTTATTCATCTACAACTGAAGCTGTGAGCAGACCCAGAGGTAGGCGCTGGCTGAAAGCTGCACAGACTAAAAGATGCCTGAAGACAAAATGGAGGTGTTGCAGTGGCCTTTTGTCACTGCTGGCCTCTTCCATGCTGTGAGTGGAATTTTACTGAAACAAAATGGAGACTAGGGTCACATGGGCAAATCCTATTGATTCATCAGATTTCTCTGTAGGTCCATTGTACCTGTGGTTTCCAGTTGCTGTAGACATCCTGTCTGGTGTGTTTCACAGAATTACAGAAATTGAAAAATATATACAACAAACATATTCATAACTCCTAATACAGATATGACACCAACACATACACAATATAATCATACTTAGCAAATTATAACCTATCTATTAGTACCCAACAAGGCATATCTCATATGGATTACTGTAGTTATTGACATATGGATGCTAAATAATATAAGACATGAGCCTCTAAATCCAGACAGCATCACATGTAGGATCACCTGAGAGAAGATAAACATTAAATATTTTCATCATCCATTTTTCTGCAGTTACTTAAAGATAGATGAATGTATCAGGAGCTTCAGCCAAAGGGTTCATGCATGTTTTTCCACAAATATACACCTCATATCCTCTGCTGCATCAGGCCCAGTGAGCAACTGTCATAAACTGTGCTGTTTACTGCACCTGCAGATATAAGGCAGCCAGGGATCACCAAAGCAGAATTCTCTAGTCATGCTCTGTCTTTACTGTGGTAACTCTATATTACATAATGATTCGTCTATGGTAGAGAAATCCTCAAATGACCAGATAAGCAGTTCCAGGGCAGCAAAGTAATGTAAAGTTGGCCCAGAGTCCCACAGCAATTCCAATTCATTATGACTCTGTGTGGGCTATTGCTCTGTCATTTTAAACCACTGCTACAAAAGATCAGCTCATGCTTTTAGGAACAAAACATAGCTTCTTATTGTGACACTGCTCTGCCCTCGTAGCTATTGTTTTGTTTTGGACAAAGTAGAACATCACTAATCCTTGTTTTGACTTGATAGGCTGCCCTTATTTTCCATGCCAATTTGAAAATGATGCCTTACTTTCTTATTTGCTTTGAATGTCCTGTTATGAAATAACTAAGAATATTTTTATTTGCTTTGTTGCCTCCTTCATTCTATCACAGTTTTCTGGGATATATTTGGAACATGAAAAAGATTTACTTTAAATCAAACAGTTGCTCTTTTGTTGAATAATTATTGCTAACAAACCATATCCTTTAATCCCTCACTTATATCATTAGCCACTTTGAAATCGCTGGGACTCCTTGCATGAGTAATTGTTGGATGGATCTTTCCTATAAGTGGTATCTTGTTGCAGAACAAATCTGTTGTGGCAGTCTGTTGTCATAAGACTGTTGCTTACAACAGATGCATTCTGTCCAGTTATGTAATGGTTTCATCCTGTATTATCAATCACAAGACAAGTTCTAGGATGCAACAGCCTTACTTGTTAAAATAAAAGAAAAAGAAGGAATGAGCTAATCTAGTACAGAAGTCATTTTTGGGTGAGCTGTCACTACTTTTAAATATAGAATTACATTTAGGAATTAAAGTATTTCCTAGAGATTGTTTTATTAAAATACAATTTAGCACAGAATATAGAGTGTGGCCTCGAGTCTAGAAATGTACAAAGTAACATGGCATGCTGTTTGGCAAGCAAACCAAAAAGCAACGCTAATGGAGTACTGAATAGTCAAATGTATCAGACTACATCTTATAGGTGATGCTGGTGGTGCTGCCTACTATTAAGATTGTCTGACCCTTCCCATTATAAGACCCTGTTTTCAGGTACTTATAACTGTGCCAAAATCTCATAATCTGGGGAGAAATTTTCCATGTTAGATATTTATCTTGGGTTCTTTCTTAAGTTTCAACAAAACTCGTTCAGTCATTTTTGGAAATGATGAGGGGAAAAATGTTGCATTGTCCATGAGCTGGAGGGTCTGAGGTGCGAGGTGAGTAAGGAATACCCTTCAGCAGGACCCACTCAAGAAAGAAGAAGGAAACAAGGTTGCCCTCACCTCCTGGAGCATATGATGGGGGATGTGTGGGGAGTGGAACCTGTATAATGAATATGGTAGGAAACTGAAACAGGGGAGAGAATGGTCTCATGGTTAGCACAGGCCTGCTTGAATCAGAGGAGAAAGGTTGTTTCACAAAGCTGTTTGCTAGATAAGCAAGTAACTCCTTCAAAGAAAGGATGCCCCCTAAAGCCACACTGGGACCATGATCATTTTCTAAAATCACCCAGAGTAGGACTATTACCTATCCATATCTGTCCATCCAGTGTTACACTCCAAAGAAGGCCATCATGACACCTTTCTTTCACAGAATTTGATCCTACCCCACTCAAGGCCAGAAGTTCAGTTGGGGGACAATGAGTGTGGTTGTCTGTTTGAGCTGAGGAGGTAATTTGATGAGGGTTGGGGGAGAGATGGATAGATTCATTTCTGCATGGAATGAATTTGTGTCTACCGCTTGCCCCCCACAGCAGTGAGCCTGCAATAAGGAAGAGAGGGGTTGAGGATAGTCTGGTGGCCTGAGGCACAGTGAAAATCTGCACTGTGGTGGAAGTAATAGTCACTAGCTATGTATACATTAGAGAGCATTTTTGAAAAAAAACTTTTTTTGAAAAAATTATTTCAAAATACATTCAAAATAATTATCTCAAAATAACTTTTTTCAAAAATGCTATTTCGGGAGAATGGTGTGGGGACCAGCTCATTGTCCCGAAATACCGCAGCTTTTTTTTTCCCCCAAAAGTGAGAGTCTACACCAGACTTTCTTTTTTGAGAAAAAGAAAGGCAATGGAAAAGATAGGCAGGCTTTTAAAAAAAAAAGCCTTTGCCACATCCGGGGATAGCTTTTTTATAAAGAGCTGTCTCAAAAAAGTTTTTTTTTTTTTTTTTTTTTTTTTTAATGTAACGAGGTTTAGCGCTGCTGAAAAAGCACACTGGTATTTTGAGATACCAGTGCACTTTTTTGAAAAAGCTAAACTTGACAGCTTTTTTGAAATAGTTGTTTTGAAAAAAGCCATCACTGGATGTGACAAAGGCTTTTTTTGAAAAAGCCTGCCTATCTTTTCCATAGCCTTTCTTTTTTTTGAAAAATAAAGTCTGGTGTAGACTTTCACTTTCAAAAAAAAAAGCCGCAGTATTTCGGAACAAGGAGCGGTCCCCGGACCATTCTCCCGAAATAGCGTTTTTGGAAAATGTTATTTTGAGACAATTATTTCAAATATATTTTGAAATAATTTTTTCAAAAAAAGTTTTTTTGACCTTTTGACTGTAGCACAGCATCGAGACTGTATTTTGTCTCTTGTAGTTATGTAAACAGTTCAATCTACTGCAGCATTGGCATAAGTAGCACAGACCAATCACTAGTTTCTCACCCACTGTGTTTTCTAGGCCTCTAACCCAGTGGCGTCGCTAGCGCTGGGCACACGGGGCACGTGCCCCGGGTCCCAACGCCGGTGCCCCGGGTCTCCGGCCCAATCGGGCTGGGGATCCGGGGCCCGATCCCTGGCATTCTGCGGCCACAGCGGCCGCATCTCCGGCCAGGGATCCAGGGCCTATCTGGCCGCCCGGCAGGCCCTGCCCCCTGGCCTGGGATAGGGCCAGGGGGTGGCCACGCCGCTGCCGCCAGCTAGCCCTCGCTGCCGTGTGGCGCGGCTCAGCCTAGCCTGGCCTAGTGTGGCCGGAAGTGGCCACTGGAGGCCAGGCCCGCAGCTGCAGCCCTGGATCCCCAGCGGGGGACGGGGTCGCCGCAGCCACCGGCGGCCAGGCCAGGGATCCAGGGCCCGGCTGGCCGCCCACGGCGGCCCCGTCCTCTGCTGGGGATCCGGGACCCGGCCAGCAGCCCACGGCTGCAGCGGCCCCGTCCCCCGCTGGGGATCCGGGGCTTGGCTGCGGCCGCGGCAGCCCCGTCCCCGGCTGGGGATCCAGGGCTGTGGCCGCGGGCCCAGCCTCCAGCAGCCGCTTCCAGCCACGCCAGGCCGGGCCAGGCTAGGCTGAGCCGGACTGCAGCTGGCGGCGGCAGCGCCGTGGCCTCCCCTTCGCCCTATCCCGGGCCAGGGGGTGTGGCCTTTTGGCTGGGGGCGGGGCCTGCCCTCCGGGGGCGGGGGCGGGCCCTTGCCCCGGGTCTTTCCCCGCCCCAGTGACGCCCCTGCTCTAACCAAGACTTGATGACTTACTTGTTGATTACAATTGGTGAGCCCTTGTTTCCACTAGTACCCCATCTTTACTACCACCGATGTTGCTACAGTGGTGGGCAACTTAAAGGAAAATCTTAGTGCAGACAAGGATAATGAGCAGAGGTCTCAAACTTGAGGTTCCTAAAGTTATTTCCTGCAGCCTGCAATGACATTTAGAATTTCTCAAATAATTAATAATGCAAAATTTAAATTGTGTTTACTTACGTACTCTTTGTCTTCCTGATTTTACCTTCATCTTGAATAGAAGTAATTCTTGGCACATATACGTTACTCTTCATTTTTTAATTTTGACTATACTTTATATCATTGTATGAAAAGGTTTCAGTGGTGCGGCCCTCAAGCTAATGCACTAGTCCTCATGTGGCCCTCATGGTGATTTGAATTTGAGACTCATGATAAAGAGGCTGTTCTCTGTTCCAACATGTCATTTCCCTGTTTCTTCCTTTGTCCTTGGAAGAGACTGAAAGAATAAATATGTTAGAGCATGGGTAGAGAGTGCCTGTGTAGACGAAATGATGATGTGATGCTAGTGTAGTGCTGAGTACTAGCGTTAAGCCTCTGAGCATGTCTAGTTTGAAGGAAAGGTCCCAGAAGCCTATGCAGAGTTAGAATGAGCTGAGTTTATATGTAGTTACATGTTTCACCTTTTCTAGCATCAGCTACCCCAGGCTTTTCACAACAGTGTTCAAACATAATAAAACTTTGCAGTAGGCTGACCCATATAGACCGGGTAATGTTTGGAGCCATGAAACATCCTATTTGGTCATTATGCAATGATCACCTTATGTCAGCAGTCCTCAAACTATTGGTCATGACCCCAAGTGGAGCTGCATCATCAGCAATCCTGAGCGTGTAGAGGATGCCATCTTACAAAACTACCTCCTCCACATGCTGTGGCCTCACATATACCATATGCATAAGATCACTTTGCATGGGGATGCTAATTTGCTTCACAAAATCGCATACTTCCTGCTGCATGACCTTGCATGCACCATATATATGTGAGATTATGCAGTCAAGTGGACTCCAGTTGGTAAAGCAAAATGGCCTCCTCTTGCGACATGACCTTATATGTACAGTATTTTGTCAGTCATGTTGCAGGTAGGATACCATTTTTAAACTGCAACTTCCATGCTGTATCGGGCAGTTGGAAACAATGCATCTGAAAATGTGTTCATTCAGGGAAAATTTTGGGGAATTGCTGCCTTATTTCCTAGATGGAAAATAGCCTAAATCCAAACATCCCAATCTGGGAGCTCTCAATACCTGGAAGGTATTTAAGCTAAATAATTCAAACACAAATGAAAAATACTAGGAAACTCGCTAGGTAAGTTTATGAACAGCAGCATCTGTTATGGACACATTTAATTTTTATAAATAGCATAATTATAAACTAGAGGTGTTTGGATTTCCCCAATAGAAACTGAAATTCTGTAACTTTTGGTGAAGTAAATAATTTGAACCTTCTGAGTTTGAAAGAGTATCTTTGTTTCTGTCTTTGAGATAAATCAGGAGGATCATCTTATGGTAATGCTTCAGATAGTGCTCTTACGTGACCAGCTGCAAAACTGGGACTACCTTGCTCTCTTCAGCAACTACCTCACCTGAACCCAGACTGCCCTTTCTCTTCCTGAACCCATTGCTGTTTTTCTTTGCTCTTACTGCTGTCTTTGCTGTCACAAATCTTTTAACAGGGCTGATTACCTGTCAAAGACTACACTTTATTTTTCATTCCCCTGAATTCTAGTTTTCCACAACAGCCTCATTTAGTATTTTTGCTTGCTCTCTTAATCTTTTCTTGTCAGATTCATGAAGTATATATCTTTAGTTTAACTGGGGGATATTAATCCTACTTTTAATCTTCTAATTTGTTCTCTGATCTCCATAATTAACCTTTGTTTTTCCTCTTGGCTCTTCCCATAAATTTACCTCATCAATTGCACTCTGGAATGCTCACTCCCTTTCCCACAAAACTGTCCTTTTCATAACAATAGTTAAATATGTTTACATAATCATCTGTTCTTGAGGAGTTTGTATTCGATCTGTAGGTGATAGGCCCAATTACATGTACAACTTTCTCTTCCTTTTTCAACTGCTGGACTGAGTCAATGATGTTAACTAGATTTAACTTATAGCCATTTTGTATAAGGAGCTTTTAAGCAGACGTGCATGTTCGTTTCAATAAAGCGTTTACCTAAATAGTAATGGCATAATTTGGTTATAAATTTGTCACATAGCAGTGAATATGCAACGTTTTCTACTGGCAGCCTCAACCTTACCATGAGACTAATGTATATTAAAAAACAAACAAACAAACAAAAAAAAACTGCTTAGCAGCCCTATTGGTACAATTTTCATCAGTATTTCATGAAACTGTATTCTTGAAATTCACGGTGTGATGCATTCTGGGGAAGTTATTTAAACTTCTGCCAGGTGCTCCCTAAAAGATTCCAAGTGGGATTAATTTCAGATATGTGCCAATTTTATTACTCTCAGCCTGCCAAATTAGTCCCTTATGTAAAACCATTAATTTCAATGTATTTATTCCAAGGATTAATTTGATCAAATGACTCTCAAATTAGTTTATTACCTAGTGCAGAGTACTGTCCAAAAAATACTGAACAAATTTTGATTGATTCACCATCTGTCAGATACAGAGAATATGACAGATTTAATCAGTCAGTAACCAAATTCATCCCAATCTGTGTTCACTTTCATTTGCAACTCTAGATCAAACAATTTCATATAACATATTGCTCAATAGGGATACATTTTCAAAAATGACAACAAAGTCAGCCTTTCAACGTGTTGCTTGAATAACCAGATGGTTTTCACTTGTTGAGATTTTAATTTGAAGGTAATCTTTTACTTTGTTAAAAAGAGGTCTTGTAATGTATTCAATCAGCTTTGAATTAAAAAATAAATTTTAAAGAACACAGGATGATGGATTGGTTAGCATTGTCTAACAACCCATTTTGTTTGCTTTTTATTTTTTGGTTTATTTAGCTATATTGTAAATAGTTGCTATTCTTTTCTTAAATTAACTTTACCAGATGGGTCACAATGGTAGGAGTAATATGGATATGGTCTAACAATACTCTTTACTTTTTAAGAAACTGGCCATTTTAAATTAGATTAGTTTAAGTCTAGGCCTTAAAATTGTTTTTTTGTAAGTCATATTTGTCTTCCTGTGTGCATGTTTTTTTATACAAGCTGGATAATAGTCAACCCTTCAAATACCTATCTAAATATGTGTTTCTGAGAATGTTAAGATCACTGAAGGATGACCTATTCTGCTAAGCCTATCTGCAGCATAGCGTTGAAAGAGGTTTCTATCTGGCAGACAGAACATAAAGATTCTTCTGACATTGATCTGTTCCTGCAAATGACATTTCAATAGTAGTGTTTCTCTGGAGATCTGTATCTTGTGGATAGTGCTATGGTGAGTTTTTGATTTTATATTGTCAAGTGTTACAATTTAAAGACACTTTTCATTATACAACATAATGATGACCTGGTAAGAAAAGTAACCTTTTTGAAGTATCACCTCAAGTATATAAAAATAAAATAACATCCTCCCCAATGATATAGTAGTCCAGTGGTTTTCAACCAGTGTGCCGCAGCACACTGGTACGCCGTGAAAACTGTCCAAGTGTGCTGTGAAATTTTGTACCAAGGTAATGAAAATCAATGTAAAACAAACATTTTTTTTAAAACTCTTAAGCAATATTATACCTATCCAATATTACAATTCATAAAACCTGTGAAAATTAATCATCAAATTAGAAGTGTGGTGTCAGTCTTTCGATTCTAAAATGTGAACTTTCTAAACGCAAGTGGCCAAGGGCAAAATTGAGATGATGTGTATTTTTTTCCAGTGGATTTGGATCATTCATGCATTTGATCCTTCTGTAGCTTGTTGTGTACACTACGCTGCAAACCACTTTAGTAAGACTGTAACCATAGTAAATGTAAGTAAATGTGACATTTATGAGTAATCTATTCAGATGAAAAAAGTGTGTGTGCAGTGGAATTATCTGTCTCATTGAAATGTGCTGTGTTACTGAAAAGGTTGGGAACCAATGCAGTAGTCAAAGGGTTTCTTTCTGTTTTGCGGTCACTTATACTTAGCAATTTTTAAAGAGGAGCATCTGACTGGGGCACCAAGTCTTACATTTGAAACCTGAGGGCTATGTCTACATTTAGATTCTTAAATCAATGTAACCTAAATTGATCTAATTGAATCAAATAAGAATAATTAAATCAATTTAAGTTAAATCGATTTAACATGTCCCTAGTAGAAACCCAAATCGAACCCAAAAGTCCATGGGCAGGACTTGCTGGTTTGATTAGGAGCGGGGCACCATGGGAAGTGTGGCAAGATGACCCACAAGAAGGGCCATGTCACCACCCAGTATACAGAAAGAGGAAGGCACACTGGGAGGGAGAAGGGCAAAAAAAGGTTATATTGAAATAACGTGGTTACTCTGTTATTTCAAAATAATTTCAATTTAACCATCATTTTGCTATAAAGCAAGGTTTCATTATTTCAAAATGACCTTTCCTTATTTCGAAATAAGGGAATTCCTCATTTTGAAATAAGGAAAGCTAGTGTAGATATACCCTACTTTAAATTGAAATAATCATCATTATTTCGGTTTAAAGTGTAAGTGTGGAAGTACCCAAGTAAAGATTTAGGCATAAAACTATGTGTTTAATGAGCCTATATATTCATTCAGGCACCACATTTAAGTGCCCAGTTTTGAAAACTGGGTTTAGAATTCCCATATTTGTCAAATACTCAGTTGATGATATTTGCAAGGAAAATAAAACTAAACAGCCACTTTAACAACAATGTAGTGGTAGTAGTAGTGCACATAGGAAGTACATTCTGAGATTTATGTTGAAGCTCTCTTTGAGGAGTCTGTCGCCCACATCTCAAATTTAACAATATTAGAGGACACAATGAAGGACCCTAACAAATGAGACTAATGACTCAGTGCTTAATGGCACATGAATGGAGAATACATAACAGTTACTGTTTCATAGTCTGATTTTGTAGGGTGCTTATGTTACCTATCCTCTCAAAGGCTGGGGTTCATTTAAAATCTTGTGAAGTGGAGTGGTACCCAAATACCTGTACCACAGATGCAAATGTTCTGGGCCAGATCCAGATGTTGCAGTATAAAAGTAGCATTAGATAAATGTCCATCTTTGTTTGATTTAAAGATTGTAAATCCAAGATGGGATTCAGGTGTGCAGAATGTGATAGGAAGATGGGTAAGCCCTACACAGACTGATCATATTTTTGCCAGATGCAAATAGATTAAATGCTAGTGAAAAGAACAGAGTTACACCAATGTACATGAGCAGAGAATTTGGCTCAGTGGGTAGGCAGGCTGGAACAACAGAATTGAAATAATATGTAAAGACATATTATGGGAAAATATAATGGTAGTGTTACAATTAAGCTAGGGCTTTGATATGCATGTGTATTGATAGTGGTTTCTGAATGAAATTTACATATATCCTGTTAGAGAATAGCAAGGTAAATGAACTGCTTCCATTTCTGTCTCTATTGTTCTGTTGGAAGGGGTTGAAAGGGAATAGTAACATCTAGATCAGGCGTCGCCAAACTGCGGCTTGGGAGCCATATGTGGCTCTTGAATGAAAAAGTGTGGCTCCCAGAAGAACATCAGCAAATCAATTCAGGAAAGCAGTTGTAGCCTAGGAGGGGGTCGGGAAGGTGCGGAGAAATGGTAGCATGGTCAGGGATGGTGGGGAGAAGTGTGGCATGGTCAGGATTTTAAAAAACTCACCACTAGCCTGCAGTCTTCTATGTCAAGAAGCAGCTAAGTTTTTACTGTATAGGCCTAATTTTCATGGTAACCTTAAGTAATTATTGGAATCTGACATTAGTAGGATCAATATTTGCCCTCTTCTTACAGTAAAATTAAAGTGTTCAATGAATTTTAAACTCAGTAATTTTGGAGTAGCTAAAAGTATATGGCTATATGCCTCAGTGAGGCTCTTGAAGGTTTAATAATCAACTTGTGTGGCTCTTGAGTTCCATAAGTTTGGCCACCCATGATCTATGTGGATGTTTGATATACCAATGTAAACTGTCTGTTAATGGTGCTAATGCAGCTAACTACCTGTGGTGCCCAGGAGGTGAAGGTTTTACTTCAAAGGACAATATATATTACTATTCTCCACTAAGTACCTGAGAACTGTCATCAAAGCCCACATGAAGAAATAACCTGTGAATGCCCACCTAGCTACATCTATAAAAGAGAGGGAACATAATCCCCTTATCTCACATCTGTCCAAGTTTCTCAGGGAAAGTTTGAGTGGCAGGATTGAAACCCCAGCCAGCATGGGCCTGGAAACTGCCTTGCTAATTCTCAAGAGAGAATTGGAACAAGTGCTGCACTTGGATTACTTGGTCTAGTCCTTAAAACTGGACTTCTAACAACTGAAGCCTTGAAACAAGGATATAAACCCATCTAGGTACTGGATGCATGCTTAAGACCTGCAAACTCCAAATTCTTCAAGAACTTATCTTCTATGGCCTCTAAATCATTTGTATGTATGGCTATGTCTACACTTGTCAATTTCCAAAGGGATAGCCATGTTAGTCTAGTCCAGAAAAAACAAACAAACAAACAAGGAGTCGTGGGGCACTTAAAGACGAACAGATTTATTTTTTGCATGAGCTTTCATGGGAGAAAATCCCACTTCGTCAGATGCTTCAAAGACAGGTGAACTTACAGAAAGGAAGGAAAATAAATGCAAGGGGGTGTAAAACATAGGATAAAGTCATACAGTAACAGCAAATCAGAGCAGTGGTTAGGTTCAAACCCTGGGAAGCCTGAAGTCAAATTACCTTTTGTAATGGGAAAAGAACCCATAGTCTTGATTCAATCCTGCTTTCACAGAATTTAATTTGCGTATTAATTTGAGTTCAGCTTTTTCTCTTTGAAGTCTTGATGTCCCAGTCACATCTCTGATGACGGTCGTTAACAAATTGAGTGATCGAGTGATTAGGAAGACGGAAGTGCTCAGCAACTGGTTTTTTTGTTTTGTGATTTCTGATATCAGTTCTGTGTTCATTTATTTTTTTGCGCAGGGATCGTCCTGTTTGTCCAATGTATAAGGTGTTGGGGCATTTCTGGCACATAGAATCATAGAATCATAGGGTTGGAAGGGACCCCACGAGGTCATCTAGTCCAACCCCCTGCCAAAAAAAGCAGGACCACTCCCATTAGATCATCCCAGTCAGTGTTTTGTCCAGCTGGGACTTGAACACCTCCAGAGATGGAGATTCCACCACCTCCCTAGGCAACTTATACCACTGCTTCACCACTCGCCTAGTAAGGAAGTTTTTCCTAATATCCAGCCTGGACCGCCCCAGCTGTAACTTGAAACCATTGCTTCTCGTTCTGCCCTCTGTTACTACCGAGAACAGTCGAGCTCCCTCCTCCTTGGAGCAACCCTTCAAGTAGTTGAAGGTTGCTATCAAATCCCCCCTCAGTCTTCTCTTCTGCAGGCTAAATAAGCCTAGTTCCTTCAGTCTTTCTTCATAGGGCTTGTGCTCCAGCCCTTTGATCATTTTGGTTGCCCTCCTCTGGACTCTCTCTAATTTGTCCATGTCCTTTTTGTAGTGGGGAGCCCAAAACTGGACACAGTATTCCAGATGTGGCCTCACTAGTGCAGAATAGAGGGGAATGATCACATCCCTCGATCTGCTGGTAACACTTCTTCTGATGCAGCCCAGTATGCCATTGGCCTTTTTGGCAGCAAGAGCACACTGCTGACTCATGTCCAGCTTCCCATCCACCATAACTCCCGGGTCCTTTTCTCCAGTGCTGCTATTTAGCTGATCACTCCCCAGCCTGTAGCAGTACATGGGGTTTTTTCGTCCCAAGTGCAGGATTTTACACTTATCCTTGTTGAACCTCATGAGATTCCTCTTGGCCCACTGCTCCAGTTTGTCTAGGTCTCCCTGAATCCTGTCTCTGCCCTCTAGGGTGTCTACCGTTCCCCCCAGTTTGGTATCATCCGCAAACTTACTAAGTGTGCAATCTATCCCATCATCCAGATCATTAATGAAAACATTGAACAGAACTGGCCCCAGGACCGACCCCTGGGGCACACCACTCGTTACTGCCTGCCAACTTGACATGGAGCCATTGATTCCTACACGCTGAAACCGTTGTTCTAGCCAGTTTTCTATCCACCTTACAGTCCACGCATCTAACCCATACTTCCTTAATTTGCCAATGAGAATGCTGTGGGAAACCGTATCAAAAGCCTTGCTAAAGTCAAGGTATATCACATCAACGGCTCTTCCCGCATCCACAAATCCAGTCATCTCATCATAGAAGGCGATGAGGTTGGTCAGGCATGATTTACCCTTGGTAAATCCATGCTGACTATTCCTGATTACTCTATTTTCCTCCAAGTGTTTCAGGATGGATTCTTTGAGAAGCTGCTCCATGATTTTTCCAGGGATTGAGGTGAGGCTGACAGGTCTGTAATTCCCTGGATCGTCCTTTTTGCCTTTCTTGAAGATAGGTACTATATTTGCTTTTTTCCAGTCCTCTGGCACCTCCCCCGTTCGCCACGAGTTTTCAAAGATAATGGCCAACGGTACTGCTATCTCATCAGCCAGCTCCCTCAGCACCCTCGGATGCAGTTCATCCGGCCCCATGGACTTGTGCACATCTAGTTTCTTTAAGCAGTCCCTAACCTGACCTACTGTCACCAAGGGCCTCTCTTCTTCTCCCCAGTCCCCCGTACCTAGTGTAGTGGGCTGGGAGCTGACCTTGCTTGTGAAAACTGAAGTAAAAAAAGCATTGAGCACTTCAGCTTTTTCCTCATCCTCTGTCACGAGGATGCCTGCCCCATTCAGTAAGGGACCTACACCATCCCTGATCCTCTTCTTGTTATTGATATACTTGTAGAACCCCTTCCTGTTATCCTTCACATCCCTTGCTAGTCGCAACTCCATTTGCCCTTTGGCCTTTCTGATTTTATCCCTGCAGTCCCGAGCAATGTCTTTATATGCCTCCTTAGTCATCTGTCCTAGCTTCCACTTCCTGTAAGCGTCCTTTTTATGCTTCAGCTCAGTGCAGAGCTCTCTGTTAAGCCACAGTGGCCGCCTTCCACATTTGCTGTGCTTTCTCCTTATCGGAATTGTATCTTCCTGTGCCCTTAGCAGGGTTTCTTTAAAATGCACCCAACTCTCTTGGACACCTTTCCCCTTCAGATCAGCCTCCCAAGGGATCCTGCCCATCAGTTCCCTGAGGGAGACAAAATCTGCTTTTCTGAAGTCCAGGGTCTGTGTTTTGCTTCTTTCCTTCTTTCCTTTAATCATCAACTTGAACTCAATCATTTCATGGTCACTGCTACCCAGGCTGCCATTGACCTCTACTTCCCTGATAAATTCTTCTCTATTTGTGAGCAGCAGATCGAGCGGCGCAAGGCCCCTCGTCGGTTGCTCCAGCATTTGTACCAGGAAGTTGTCCTCAACACTCTCCAGAAACTTCCTGGATTGCCTGTGCACTGCTGTATTGGCCTTCCAGCAGATGTCAGGGTAATTGAAGTCCCCCATGAGAACCAGGGCCTGTGCTCTAGAAACTTCTGTCAGTTGTACACAGAATGCCTCATCCACCTCCTCCTTCTGATCTGGTGGTCTGTAGCAGACACCTACCACAACATCCCCCTTGTTGCTCTCCCCTCTAAACTTAACCCACAGACTTTCAACTGGCTTGTTTCCACTTTCATAATGGAGCTCTGAGCAGTCATAGAGCTCCTTTACATATAGTGCTACTCCTCCCCCTTTCCTTCCCTGCCTGTCCTTCCTGAACAGTCTATACCCATCTATTGCAGAGCTCCAGTCATGCAAACTATTCCACCACGTCTCTGTTATCCCAATCATGTCATAGTTCTTTGTCTGCGCTAGTGCTACCAATTCCTCCTGCTTGTTTCCCAGGCTCCTTGCATTTGTGTATAGGCACCTAAGATACCCAGCTGATTGCCCTACTTTCCCATTTTGACATTCAATTCTATTGTATCTACCTCCCTGGATTTTCTTTTGGTGATGACCTCCCCCACCTGCCTCAGGCATTAGGGCTTCATTAGAGCATCTAAGAAAGTTATTTGATTCCCCCCGCATGTTCCAACTATCCTCTCTTCTATCCCCGTAGTTACAGTCCCGGCACCCCCCAAGTTCCATCCCATCCCCCTGGTCTCCCACATAGTCACTTACCTGTGGGCTTTGGTCTCCTTCCCCCTTCAGACCTAGTTTAAAGCCCTCCTCACTAGGTCAGCCAGTCTGCGTCCAAAGACGCTCTTCCCCTTCCTCGAAAGATGGAGTCCATCTCTGCCTAGCAGTCCTTCTTCCTGAAACAGCAACCCATGGTCGAGGAAGCCAAAGCCCTCCTGACGACACCATCTTCGCAGCCAAACGTTCATCTCCAGGATGCATCTGTCTCTGCTCAGGCCTCTACCCTTGACTGGAAGAATCATATGATGGCATAGACCACATTAGTAGATGAGCAGGTAAGTGAGCCTTTGATGGAGTAGCAAGCTTGATTAGGACTTATGATGGTATCTGTTGTGCAGATATGTGGGCAGACTTGGCAGTGTGGTTTGTTGCAGGGGTGTGTGCCTGCTTTAATGTTTCTGTTGTTAGATCTGTAGTTGCTGGTGAGTATCTGTTTAAGATTAGGTGGCTGTCTGTAGGCAAGGAGAGGTCTGTCTCCCAAGGCTTGAGAGAGAGAGAGAGGGAGCATCTTTTAGAATAGGCTGTAGGTCCTTAATGATCTGTTGCAGAGGTCTGACTTGAAGGTTGTATGTGGTGACTAGTGGTGTTCTGTTGTTTTCTTTCTTGGACCTCACCTATAGCAGATGATTTCGGAGTACCCATCTAGCACTGTCAATTTGTTTTCTTACTTCCCCAGCTGTGTACTGTAGTTTCTAGAATGCTTGATAGAGATGCTCAAGATGTCTGTCTCTGTCTGAGGGATCAGAGCAAATGTGGTCAATTCGAATTCCTGAAGGAGGCTGAAAATACAGAGTTTCTGGAGAAAGTCAGTAGTGTCTTGGAGGAAACTTGGATAGTGAGTACTCTTTGATATTCCTGTTTGCAATGAAGAAATATCTCTTGCATTTGAAACATCTGTATTAAATATAGAGGTATGGACGCTATAATAAAACTGTTCATTGAAGTGACTGGTATTGGGTGAAGTCTTTAAATTCTTGAGTGTAACCACCTCTCCTTTAAAATAATAGTAGACAGTTAAGCAGGTCACAGCTAAAACGAAGACATATGAGTGGCTCCACAGAAGTTAGAACTGTTTGGGTGCAGGGCTTTGAGTATTGTTTTTGAATAAGTGTGTATAAAGTGGAAAAGCTGGAAAGAGAAATAATAATAGAGTAGGCCTGAGGAAAAAATCCCTGGGGACAAAGTCCTAGCTAGAAAGGCAGATTTGGGAAAATGAGCAAAGAAATTGTCTCCTGCTGTTTGCTTTTTACTGTGGCTAAGGAAACAGGATTTCATGTATCATTATTATAAATTAACCAAACTGCATAAAAAAATACCTATTGTCTCTTCCTCTTGCCAGCTGGAACAACCTATTAGACCCACACATTTTGACTAGCTGCTTGAATCCAGGGTAACAGAGTCATTGATTATCTTCACCTGAAATACATGGTACTTATAGGGCACCTGTGCCCATAGCAAAATAATTTGAATAGATGGAGCACAGTAGAGGTCCTGTCTGTTTTTAGAAGAACAGAATTTTCATACTCACCAAATGTTACCTCTGGGAAAGGAAAACTGTAAGCAGTTTTGTACCATCTCCTATAGTTATATTGGGCCATTTATTAGAATACCAGCCCAGGAAGAAAGGAGTAGCATGTTTCACTAGCAAACAGTATTGGAGTTCTAATTAATATGAAGTCCATAGCATTTTGCCTGTTTTTGATGCATTTATTGTTAAAGAGCATTGACCTGAATGTCACCCCAGTTTACACAAAGTCTTTTCTGGGGACAGTGAGGGAAGGGAAGATTATAGTTACAAGCTCCTGGGCAGTAGCCATTGTAAAGGCCTGCCTCTCTTGAAAGAGGAAAAAAAGAGAATCCAGTGCACTAATATATATGTCTCTGGACATAGGCAAATGTAAAGTAAACCAAGTATGGTCCAAACAACTACTATGCAGTCCATATGAAATCTAAAATACACTTACCTTTGCCTGTAGTTGGTATCTGAATTCAAGTCCTAGTTAATGATCAGGTGCTTACTGTGGAAGGCCAAGAAAAAGCAGAAAGACTATGGAAAGTCTATTTTTTAATGCTGAAGATAGACAAACAGTACCTGTCAACGTGAATAAATGTTGTGTGCATGTCTAAATCCCCTAACTGATTGTCAAAATCTCAATAAATCTGTTTCTATTCCTGATCCACTTTTTAGACTGCACATCTGGATATGTTAAACTAGAAATGATCTCCAAATAACATGATTTGTTCTGTATTTCAGCATTAATAAGGCACCTATTAATGTGAAATCGCAGCACTAACAAAGATTACGTAAGACAGTGGTTATCTGCCTATAAGAGATGGGCAAATCCTTTGTGCTTCTAATTTGGATTCTATTGCTGAGTTTGTCTTTGCTCTGGTTCTTTAGGGAATATTTTGAAGAGGAGTGTAGTGCAGTAGGATCTGAAGATGGCATGGCTATTCCCAATTTCCTTTAGGAAGGTATTAGTCTTGGGCCAGCTATGGAAAAAAATTCTTCCACTGGCTCTCCTGAGTTTATACTTGTACTGTTAATCATAATATACAGACCATCTGCAGCTTTTGGGGTGGCTGCTAGAAGGAATGTGGTTTGTGATATCCAGCTGCTGTGGTCAAAGCAATTGTGCTGTTATTTATGTGGCCAAGAATTGGGTTTGAATATGGTTTTGCTTATTTCTTTAATGCATTGTCTCCTGCAGTTTAGATTTGGGGCCTGTATATGAGAGTACTGGGTACTGAATTTGAAACCCTAAGGATATGTCTACATTTGCAAGTTAGTTCAAATTAAGGAGGCTTAATTCAAGCTAACTTAGTCCTTGTCCAAACAAGGCTTTTATTAGTTCGAATTAAGGAATTCCTTAATTCAAACTAATGAAACCTTAGGCTGAATTAGTAAAACCTGCTGGTAACATTGAACTAAGCCCTTAGTTTGATCTTTAGTTCGAACTAAGGATGGCATAGACTAGTATTAACCCTTAGTTCAAACTTAATAAATTTGAGTTAAAGGCAGTTAGTTCTAATTAAGAAAGTGGACTAATTCAACTTAATGTTAAGTTAACATGACTGGTTTGGATCAGGATGTTTCTCATAGAGTGAAACTTTAGATTGTGATCTTGCAGTCTGAGTTGTGGGATTGCATTCTAGCTCCATGTTTGAGCAGGGGCCCAACTGGCTCTGCACTGAAACTAGAGGCTTCCTGCATGGATCAAATTGTATAATACAAACTGCGGTGAATAACTGAATGTTAACTTTTATGCAGGCCTGCTTCTTGCCAGGTCAAGATCTCTCCCACGCTAATTCATTATGGCTGTGTTCACACGTAAAGTGTTATTTCAAAATAAGAAAATGTTAATTCAAAATAAGGGAAACCTTCAAAGCGAAATAGCATGTCCTGTGTGTGGACATGCTATTTCACTTCAGGAGAGGGGCAGCATGGGAGGTGTAGCAACATGGCCCCCTCGCTAGGCCATGCCCCCACCCAATATATACAAAATGGAAGGCACCCTGAAAAGGAAAAGGGTAAAAGTGTTATTTTGAAATAACATGTCCGAACGGTGTTGTTTCGAAACAACCGTTTTGAAACAACGGCTATTTCGATTTCAGGTAAGGTTTAACTATTTCAAAATGATGGCCATTATTTCGAAACAATGGGGTCCCGTTGTTTTGAAATAACAGAATGTCTTTTGGATATGCCAGGCTTTATTTTGAAACAACGGCTCTTGTTTCAAAATAAAACCTTGGTGTGGACACAGCCTATATTCCTAGAAGGTGAGACTATATACATTTACAAGTCTAATGCAAACCCAATCACTAATTGGGTGAACTGAATGCATAATTAGTTGTTAGGTTTTATTTTTAAAAGCCAGTGAACACTACTGCATCTATCTACAAAACCTTGGAGAGTACCTAACCAGTTAGCAAAATCCTCTATCTGCTGTGTGAACTCATTACCAAACCAACATATAGTGAAGTAAATGGAAAAACTTCCACTGATTTCAAAGGGTGCTAGATCAGACCTAGGAGTGGCTTAAATGCTAGTGAAATCAATGTAGGCTTCTTGTGTGCTAGAGGCAGCATCTTTCCCACATAAATAAAAATCCTGTTGTTCAATATTAGACTAGCAGGGGCTCTACTAAATTTCTAACGTGAAAGTCAATCATTTATATTTCTTAAATCTAACACTTTTAGCCACCAGGAGGCATAGTTTTCCTACCAGTTGCACAAAGTATTGCTGTTACTGTAATCTCTTCTGTGAGGTGAAATCCTCAAGCTGTTTTAGTTATTGAAAAACCCAGTCATAGATAGTTAAATAGAAATAAAGGCTGATCAATATTTTATGATCTAGTTTTGCTTCAGATTTCAGAAAGACACAATCAATTTTGGAAAAAAAAAATTAGACTACTGGATCTACAACTGATTTATTTATTCCATTTTATTTACCAGTTAGCACTCACTCATAATTTTGAGATCTATCATTCAAATTGCCACCTTGATAATCATATGTAGCATGTTATTAAAGGACCACTTACTAATTTCACTTCGGATTGGGGCTGTTTTTAAATAAAATAACTTACTTTTTTACCTAGATCTTCCAAACAAGAATCTGAAAGCTCATTAAAGGAACATTGACAGCCATCATCTGAGCTAAGCAAGTACAGATAGGAAAATAAGGTAGAAAAGCTAAATTCTTGTCCAAAATGTTTTTGGTAAAGCTGTGAATATAAAACAGATTACCTGGAGTCCAGCATATGCATTAGCTGAATTACTCCTGTTCCCTCCAGCCCCCCCATCACCACCTTCTTGGATTAAAATTTCAGATTTTACAAAAATCTAAGATCAACAGAAATATTTTAGTGAATGCAAGTTTGGCTGATAAAGGTAATAATGTAGACTTAGATTTCTGTAAGGCATTTGACTTGGTACTGCATCACATTTTGCTTGGTTTTATCTAGAACAAGATCAAATTAATGTGGCACACATTAAATGGCTTTAAAATTGGCTAACTATTAGGTCTCAAATGTAATGGCAAACAAGGAATCCTCATCAAGCAGGCATGTTTCCAGTGGGATCCCAAAGGGATTGGGTTTTTTTTACCCTGTTTAACATTTTTATTAATGACCTGACAGAAATAAAAATAATCACTGATAAAGTGTGCAGATGGCCCAAACTGGGAAAGTGGTTAATTACAAAGAGGACAGGTCACTGATTCAGAACAGTCTGGATTGCTTAGTAAACTTGCTGCAAGAAACAAGGTGTGTTAATACAGCTAAATATAAATGCATACATCTAGGAACAAAACATAAGCTACACTTACATGATGAGGGACTCAATCACTGCTTCCCAGGATACTGAAAAATATTTAGGTGTCAAAGTGGATATTGGGCTAATCACAAGCTCCCAGCATGGTCCTGTGGCCAAAAAAACTGAAATCCTGGAAGGCATAAACAGAGGAATCTTAAGTGAGGAATAGAGAATATATTTATTTATTTTACCTCTGGTTGGCATTGGTACAACTGCTGCTGAACTACTGTGTCCAGTTCTGGTGCCAACAATTTAAGAAGGATGTTGATTAAATCTGAGGGGGTTCAGAGAAGAGCCACAAGAATGATTAGAAAACCTCCCCTAAAGTGATAGCATCAATCCTACTTATTTTAACAAGGCCAAGATGAAGGGGTGGTTTGATTACAAAGTATGATTATCTATATGGGGAGCAAATACATACCCTAGGAATTATTTTGGGAAAATTTCATGGCTTCTGTTGTGGTCATAGAGTCTGACCTGCTGTATAATAGTTCCTTCTGGCCTTGGACTTAATGAGGCTATGAACAAAAAAAAACTTGCCTGCAACATCTGTGGGTACAAACCAGAAATTATTTTTATATATTACATATTGTCTACCTTTGGTCAGATGAGACAAAAACATCATATGAACACAGTTCCTGCCTGGGAAGAGCTCATACACAAAGCACCTGATATACAAACAAGTAACTCTGCACATGCAAATAGTTCTGTCTTCAGCAGCAATGCTTTTGTGACAAATAATTTTCAAAACATTTGCAGGACAATCCGTAATAGATAATGGGCTAGTTAAGACATGCATTTAGGTACTAACTGTCACTTCGGTTGCCAAACTCCTCAGCACCCTGTAGGTAGCTATTTTTCTGCTAATAAAGTCTCCTGCATGTCTCAGTTATTGTTCATGGACATTGCACACTGTTGCCTAAATCTGTATGCTGCTAAGCTGCTGTGGCTAAGCCTCAGGGGGATCTTGTAGCTGTTTGTCTCCTAGGAGGCCCTATATGGCACGTTTTCCCAGAGATCACTTTAGAGCACACATCAAGAAAGGCCTTGCACAGAACACAGTGAGAAGGCTAGAAAGTGAGTCTATAGCAGGGATTACCATACACGCCCCTTAAGTTTTCCCAGCACACCTCCCCCTACCCACTGTCAACTGCAGTCACATGCAGTGTTATGAATTTACTCATTGGTTAGACTAGTGTTTCCCAACCAATGTGCCATGGCACACAGGTGTGCTGTCAGGTCTCAGCAGGTGTGCCACAGTTTATTTTTTAAACTGGTCAAAGAGCTCTGGGTTGGCTCATCAATATTCATGAGTTCATTAGTAAACTATATGGTGGTGTGCCTCAAATTCATTAAAGGTAGCAAAGTGTGCCACAGCAGAGAAGAGGTTGGGAACCACTGGGTTAGACATCTGAAGTACAGCTGAAGCATTAGTACACTCTTTAAAACCATATACTGTATAAAATATAATAATAGGTTTGAAAAGCATGAACAAAGACTAGTGTCCTCATACTGCTTTGTTTTCTATAACAATCTCAGTGCATTCCCTTAGGTGATGTCGGCCATCCTAATAATTTAAATTAAGATGTGTTACTGAGGTCTGAATGAGCAATCACCTGACAGCTAGTGATCAGCTGAGAGGGGAAAGCTTCTGGATCAGACTGTGTTTACATGAACACATGACACACCTACTTTATCTAGGTCAGTGGTTCCCAACCACTGTGCTGGGGCACACTGGTGTGCCGTGGGAACACCCAAAGTGTGGCACAAGCATGCCCAAGAGCTGGAGTTAAAGTTCCCTCCCTGCTCAGCCCAGCCACCTGGGCTGTGCAGGGCTGGGAAAAGGCAGGGGTTAAAGAAAGGGGGAAGGCTCCCTCTTTTTAGGCAGGCAGCATTCTGGCCTCCTAAAAATAGAGGAAGGCACTAGAATGGGGAGTTTCAGGCACCCCCTTAAAAATAGTAGGAGCAGCCCAAATGCACCATTCAGGTGGCTCCACCTTAAGCCCAGCCAGAAGAGAGCTGGGGGAGGCTGGGAGTGTGTGAATCTCACCCTGCATGCCAGAGCAGCTTGTCAGACAGCTTGCAAACAGCCTAGGTAAAGGCTTTGGGGGGGAGGGCTGCTGGGGCTTGTGTGCAGGAGGTGTGTGTGTGTGTGTGTGTAGCAGAGGTGGGTGGGAAGTGGATGTGCACCAGAGGGTGTGTAGCTGGGTTGTGGGTGTGTGCAGCTGGGGCTGGAGGCCTAGTTCTGGCCCCTGCAGTGATGGGAGGGTCCATCACAGGCAGTAAGGGGCTGGGGGAGGGAAGGATGGGACCCACTGGGGTGGGAGGGAGCAGCTGTGGGGTGAAGATTTGCCCTGGGTGGCAGGGAACCACTGTAGAGAAGGGGGAAATAGGTGCCATGCCATGCTCCCCTGCCCTGCCTTCCCTCCTGCCCCCCTCAAAGCCACTCGTGCTCTCCCTTCCTCTTTCCTCCATTGGCACCCTTGTGCTGTTCCCCACATGGCTCCCCTTGTCCTCTTTTGCCACTGCTGCTCTGCTCCCCACACTCACTCCTGCCACTGCATATGACTCCTGACCTCCCCTGTTTTGCCACCCCTGCTCTGCTACCCCTACTATCCCACATAGCAGCATTTCTGAAACACTGTGCTGTGGTTCATGAATATTCACAAGAAATTTATGCTAATTTGAATATTTGTGAGTTTTTAAATGGTGGTGTACCTTGAAAAATTTGAAGGTATCAAGGTGTGCCATGGCAGAGAAAAGGTTGTGGACCACTGATCTAGGTATCCAGCAGACAGAGCTGCTTTGCCCAAGTGATCAATTTTGGCTGGTGTTGAGTGGGTTACAGATCATGTTAGTATAAAATACAGGGGGAATGAAATGTTGTCCTTATTGGGTGAGTAAAAGGTCAGCACAACTGTTCTTAGCTTGAACTGAACTGTGCTTACTAAGCAGGCAGTTTGATATAAGATATACAATTTTGTTGAGAGGTGGGGATGGGAACAGGTGTTTTGCTTGATGTTGTGGGCCCTGCGCAAGAGTTATAAGCACTGTTTGACCCACCCCGCCCTTGTTAAAGGATAGAGCTGTTTTGCTGCATTGAGTCTTTTGTTAAGTGACCACTAGAGCTGAAATACACTGATAATCAGGTGTAAGTGCTTAGACCTGGTGTGGGTCAGTGTTTCTGTGGAACAGACTGGTAGCCTGCATTAGTAGGGAAGGTTGCAACCATGAGTGGGGTATGATGGAGGAAGAGAAGGGACACTTAAAACGTTTGTTGGCTGTGTTAGTGACTTTGTTTCAGAATGCTAGACTTGTGACTGGGGAACTTATATATATGTTTCCTAGTGGGCCAAGATTTTTAAAATGCTTTATTTGCCAAGGCTGTTGTCTTGGGGAATTTCTGTACTGACATTTTATGTTATAATTAATTTTTTACATGAGAACAGCTGTACTGGGTCAGACAAATGGTTCATGTAGCCCGGTAACCTGAAGCCAGCTGCTTCAGAAGGAATGAACTGAACAGGCTATTAGAGAGAAATCCATTCACCTGTTATCTAGTCCCATCTGCTGGCAAACTAGGAACACTTCAGAGCATGATGTTGCATTCCTGCCCATTCCAATTAACACCAGTGATAGACCTATTCTCTATGAACTTCTCTTTTTTTTTTTTTTTTTTTGAATCCTGTTATGCTCTTGGGCTTCCACAACATCCCCTTGCCAAGAGTTAAAGAGGTTGACTGTGTGTTGGATAGAGAAATACTTCCTTTTGTTTGTGTTTTTCTTTTTTAAAACCTGCTGCCTAATAAGAATTAAGGGGTCATCCAATGAAATTATGTTATATGAAGTAACACTTCCTTATTTGCTTTCTCCACACCAGAGAAGATTAATCTGGTGTGGCCAAACTGAGGCTCGGGAGCCACAGGAGGCTCTTGAATGAAAAAATGTGGCTCGCAGAAGAAAGCCAGAGGAAAGCAGCCCCAGCCTAGGAGTTTTAAATCTCCCACCCCGAGCATGCTCTGAGCATACTCAGGGGGATGCTCAGTCCGGGAAGGGCTTAAAGTAAGGGGAGCAAGCCTCAGCCTGTGCCTAGCCACCAGAGCAGCCAGGAAAGGGGGCTCTAGGGTGGAGGAGGAGGTCAGCAGGGGAGCCAGCATCAGGGCCTGGAGGTTAGGGAGAGGGTTGGGATGGTGGGGAGAAGTGGTGGCATGGTCAGAGGGAACGGGGAGAAGTGGTGGAATGCTTGGGATGGCTGGAAGAAACTACATTTTTATTGTGTAGGAAGGCCTAGTTTTCGTGGTAACCTTAAGTAATTATTAGAAGCTATTAGTAGGATCAATATTTGCCCTCTTTTTACGATAAAATTAAAGCATGCAATGAATTTTAAACTTAGTAATTTTGGAGTAGGTAAAATATGGCTATATGCCTCAGTGTGACTCTTGAAGGTTTAATAATCAACTTGTGTGGCTCTTGAGTTCTGTAAGTTTGGACCTCTATCATAACTCTCCTTTGTCATCTCTTTCCCAAGCTGAAAAGTCCTGATTTTTATTAATCTTTCCTCAGGCAGAAGGCGTTCATATCACTACCCTAATCATCTTAGTTGCCCTTCTCTGTACTTTTTTAAATACATCTTTTTTTTTTAAGATGGTGCAACCAGATCTGCATACAGTATTCAAGATGTGGGCATACCATGGATTTATACAGCAACATAATTTTCCTCATCTATTCTTTCCCTAATGTTTGCTCATTCATAACATGCCACTAGCATTTTTTGCTTTCCATTGAGCAGATGTTTTCAGAGAACTGTTCATAAGGGACTCTGAGATTTTTCTAAAGTGGTAAAAGCTAATTTAAAGCCCATCATTTTATATGTATAACTGGGATTCTGTGCTCCAATGTGCATAACTTTGCATTTATCACCATTGAATTTTATCTACCATTTTGTTGTCCAGTCACCCAGTTGTCTAAGATCCCTTTGTAACTCTTTACAGTCTGCTTTGGACTTAATTAGCTCAAACAGCTTTGTGTCATGGGATAAATCTAAAAATGATTGTGAAATATTTTCAGTTTTTACTATGGTACCATACTGCCCACCTTCACCTCAGGCTCTCACCCCTCATTGTCCCTCACAATCCCTGTAAATTCTAACGTCTCCCCCCTTTCAATTCCTGGGGAAAACACGGGAACTTTGCGGTTAGTAAACGGGACACCTAGGTTCCAGTCTGTGCTTCAATGAACACTTAAATGTTCAAAGTGGAACAGATTCAATAGGAGAGACTCAACCTAAAACACTTTTTCTGTGTCTAGGGCACTCAGCTGGGACCAGACCTAGCTTCAATTCCCTCCTCTGAGTGGGGTCTGGAGGGATTTGAACCTGACTCTTTCATGGCTTGGGTGATTATGCTAGTTACTGGGGACAGACACCATCACGGCCGCATGTATCCCAACAGAAGTATTATTTCAGCAAATTTGAGGCGTCAGGGGAAGTTGTCAGTACCACTGCTTCTGCTTCCTTGCTGAGGCAGTCTCTGCTCATGGGGGGGGGGGGGGTGACTAATTGGCCAGTCCCATCCTGGAAGGGGAGGAGAGGGTGGTGGATCAGTCCTCCTCCAAGAAACAGGCCAGTGAGTTGGGGGTTGGGTGGGTTTCTCTCCTACACCTGGCCTTGAATGTAGATTGTGAGCTAGTCTCCTGCAGCTGCCTGTCCTAGTGCTGGGGAGGGGATTAGAGTGGCCAGCATTTCAATTAGGAGCCGTGGACCCTCGCAGCAACCTTATAAGTGACACAATGGCTGGCAAGGAGCTATAAAAAGTCACGAGTGGAAGGGGCAACTATCCTTTCTGCCTCATAGCAAATGAGGCCCTGAATCCCGCACAGAGAGAGGTACCTAACTGCCTTTAAAAGGAGTAAGGCTTTCTCTGGAATTTTCTAGTGGCTAGCTTGAGCTGCTTGCTACTTAGCATGCTGGCTTCTGTCAATCTCACTTATAGGCACCTAACTTTTCTCATTTGCTGTATAGGGCAGTGGTTCTCAACCTTTTGTGGGACGGCGAGATGCATTTGGTAGAACCTCACGATCCTACAGAATCCCCAGCCGACCCACCCCAGGCCAAATCCAGCCATTTCCTCAGCTCTCTGCAACGCTTACCACTGTGTGGTGACACAGTGGTTGAGAACTGCTGGTATAGGGTTCCTTGCTGCTTTAACTCTAGACTAAGGAGTCCCTGGCACCAGGTTGCCTAAAGACGGCCACTGCTGTGCTGAGAACAAGTCTCTGTTGTAAATCTAGCCTTAAAGAAGATAGTGCAGCACACTGGAATTTTAGAGAGAAAAGGGCCACCTGTTATGAGAATCAATTATTACTCAGCCCTCTTGTAGTATCTCCCTAAGTAGCTTGTGTTTGCGTTTTGTATTTCGCTTGCCTTCAAGAACCTGAACTAGACTAAGAGCAGCCTTGATGCCTGTGGGGCTTCTTCTGCTGACACCCTCATCAGGTCGTCTCCCTGACTCCTGCCTTCTATTGGTACTGCCAGCAGCACATGTCTAGTCAGCAACTCCTTGCCCCTCACAGTCTTGATATGCCCATTGTCCTGGTGTCTGGAGGGGTCTGTGGCCCTGGCAATCCCAGCACCGGCTAGTTTCCTGAATCAGGGAGCAGTAGGGTGACCAGATAGTCAGGGTATTGGTTTATCTAGACACAGGTTACCCTCCGCCCATCTCCATTTTCACCCCTGCTATCTATCTGTTCTCCTTAGGAAACAGTGCTCCCCAGCTGCTCAGCCAGGCATGTGATGTGCAGTCTGAGATCAGGTTCCCAGGGTGGATTTTATTCTTACATGCCAAAGCTGCCAAGTTGGACTCTGTCCTCCTGCCTTCTACGCTAGCCAGTGCCTCAATGTGCCTCATGCTGCTCGCCCTACCAGCAGAGGGGATCCCAGGCAGGGCTACCAGATACCAAAGCATGGAAAGGAGCAGAGGTGTTGCTGGTGCTGGGCTGATGGGGCTTGAGCCCTGAGTCCCAGTCCCTGAGCCTGGTTTTGTCCAGCTGCAGCAGTGGCAGCACGCGAGCCCCGAATGCCAGTGTGCCAAGCCCTGGATCTTTTTCTTGGCTAGCGGTGCTCCTGGAAAGCACAGGGAAGTAAGAAAAGGAGGACATTGGAAGACACATGGAGAAAATGTAGTATTAACGTAATATTTTTTTGTTTTTAGGGGGCCCTGGAATGCTTCCCCCTAAAAAATAGGGTGTTCTGGCAGGGACAGTGCAATGCTGAAAGCCTCGTAAGCATTGCAGCGGGGGCACCAAAATGGGGACCGTGCCATTGTGCTGTGCTATGACGTCACTCGTCTGCGCAGGCGTCTGCTGAGCTGCAGGCGGGGCCAGAAACACTAGCACCATTCCTGTGTTCTGGGGTGTCCCCAGGGCCGGTGCTACGTGGTAAGCAGGCCCTATGTTGCAGTGGGGTGCCTGCATTTGAGGGGCACCAAAAGGGGACAGTGCCATTGCGCTCCCCCTGATGATGTCACTTGTATGTACCTATGTTGCTCTCCTGTGGGGGGGCATGCTCCCCAGTGCAGTTCCTCGGTGTCCCAGCATACTTTAACCCCTGTAACTAAAAAGCCAGACAAAAATCACGTATTCTTTTAAAAACGCAGGCCTATGAAGGCTGTGAGAGTAAAAAACCAAGGAGTGGTGTGGCACTTTAAGACGAGCAGATTTATTTTTTTGCAAGAGCTTTCATGGGGAAAATCCCCTTTGGTCAGATGCAGTGATTTTTTTTCCCCCCACGAAAGCTCATGTGAGAAATAAACGTTAGTCTTAAAGTGCCACACGACTCCTTGTTTTTTTGTTTTTCTGGGCTAGACTAAGAGGGCTAGGAAATAGCGAGAATAAACCCCAAGCGCCCCCCCGCCCGCCCGCTGCCCCTCATGCCAGCGCACGTGGCTGTGGGCGGAGCGCGGCGGGATCACGTGAGGACCCCGCAGGCCCCGCCCTCTTTTTACATTTCCCGCCCCTTGTGGGCCGCGCTGCGCTCGGGGCACGAGGCGAGGGCGGAGGCTTGGCGGCGGCTACTGCGCACGCGCGGCGTTCGCGCGCCTGCTCAGTGAGCGCCGAGAGCGGCGGGGCCGGTGATAGGCAGGCCGGCTAGCCAGTCACCCCGCCCCCGGCCGGCCCGGCCCCGCCCCGCCCCGCCGCCTGCCTCAGTCGGCAACTCCGGGCGCGGCGGCGGCAAGTTCCCTCAAGTGCGGGCGGGGCGGGATCTATGCCCGGCCCCGGCAGGGCGGCAGCGGCCCCGGCTGCCCCATGTCCCGCAAGGCCAGCGAGAATGTGGAGTACACGCTGCGGAGCCTGAGCAACCTGATGGGCGAGAAGCGGCGGCGGCAGCAGGAGGGCGCGGCGGCGGCGGCGGCGGCGGCCGGGGAGCGCAGCCTGATCGCCGCCGCCGAGTCCTGCTCCAGCCTCAACAGCCAGGCGTCGGGCGGGGAGCGGGAGCTGGAGCGGGCGGCGCGGCGGCAGTTCCAGCGGGACGAGACGCCCGGCTTCGTCTACGTGGTGTCGGTCTTCTCCGCCCTGGGCGGCTTCCTCTTCGGCTACGACACCGGCGTGGTGTCCGGGGCCCTGCTGCTGCTCAAGCGGGAGCTCAACCTGGGCGCGCTGTGGCAGGAGCTGCTGGTCTCCGGCACCGTGGGCGCCGCCGCTCTCTCCGCGCTGGCCGGCGGCGTCCTCAACGGGCTGTGGGGCCGCCGGCCCTGCATCCTCCTGGCCAGCTGCCTCTTCGCCGCCGGCGCCGCCCTGCTGGCCGCCGCCCGCCACAAGGAGACGCTGCTGGGCGGCCGCGTCGTGGTGGGGCTCGGCATCGGTGAGTGACCCGCCCCGGCCCCGGCCCCGGCCCCGCTGCCTGCCTCCGGCAGCCGGCTCCTCCGCTTCACCGGGCCGCCCCGCATTGCCCTGCCCCGACCTGCCGCCGCTCAGCCTGCCCGGGCCAGAGGGGTTCCCCTAACACCCCCCAGCTGGGAACACTTAGAGCAAACTAGGGAGCACCCCTGCCCCCAAACCTCCCCCACACCCCCTGAATTTCCCAACACACCCCAGTTGTCGGCTACTAACAGTGCTAT